>CM028362.1:11423073-11755573 GCA_016624345.1 Platycodon grandiflorus | reverse complement strand
TACCATTGAAATTGCAAACGGTTTGGCTGTGTTGTTACCCATTAACCAATGTTGTTTTACTTTTTCTTTTGCTTTATTGAATAGACAAATAACAAATTGAATATAATTAATTTGTTACAAAATGGCTGTGTTGTTACCCATTAACCAATGTTGTTTTACTTTTTCTTTTGCTTTATTGAACAGACAAATAACAAATTGAATATAATTAATTTGTTACAAAATCCAGCCAATTACAGAGGTGCTGTCATTATTTTATTACATCTTAAAAAATTACATTTCGTGCTCAGTAAATAAAAACTACATATAACACGTGGCCAACTTTCTCATTTTGTATTCGGTTTTGTAGCTGGAACAAGGTATTGTGGTGCATTGACCAAGGTTGTCTTATCTTTACTTTGCTTTATTGAATAAAAAGAGAGCACGCCTTTTACAGTCATAATTACTGTATTTGAATTAAGAGAGCACGCCTTTGATAGTGTTCAGACAAGTTGGCTTCAAACGACTTAGTATAGTTGCGTAACTATACTATAAATATGCCAACCATCCTTTGTTTCATCACATATTCAACCAAAGAAAAAATTCAAATTCTCTTCACAATGCCACCACTATTTAGCTTAGTTTCAGATCTCAATCCTAGCAAACTACAATGGGCAATTAAAGTTCGGTTGGTTCGACTTTATGCTATACCATCGTACAGTGATATCTCCAAAAAATTTGCAATGGAATGTATATTCCATGATTCTGAGGTAAATCTTCATTTGTTTTATCCTTTTCATTAAAACATAGCTTGAATTTATTTTTTTCATTAACACAAATTTTATATAAACATTAATTTTTTTTTGCATTATAGGGATCAAGAATACATGCCACCATCAAGCAAAATCAGATTGAGAAATATGAAACTGTTTTGAAAGAGACCAAACTGTACGCAATCAAAAATTTCATAGTAGCTGAAAATAGAATGAGGTTCAAGACCAACAAAGAAAATACAAAATAATATTTGTAGGGTCAACGCGTTTGACCGAAATTTCGACAAATCATTTCCATGGCTCATTTACAATTTCAAGCCATATGAAGAATTGGCAAACGTTGATTCAGTTGATGAAACATTCCTCATTGGTAATTTAATATTCTAAGTTTTATTTTTATATTTACCGTCAATGCGTGTTTAATTTTTTTTATAACATAAATATACAATTTTGTACGTTTATGTAGATGTCATCGAAAGTTGAATGCAAAGTCTTTACCTCAACACAAGGAAATTGCAGGAAGAGAAACTAAGATGCTTGATTTGGTGTTGGAGAACATGCAGTAATCCTTTTAAATATTTTAAATGCATAGAATTGTTAAATTTATAGAAATCAATAATTTTATAATGGATTAAATCTTCAACTTTTTTGTTAGGGGGGTGACTCTCTCATGCACGTTATGGGGGCAGCTTGTGGATGATTTAGGCGATTACCTAGCAGCTGTTACTTACGACCCGTGATAATAATTCTACAATTATGCCGTGTTAAAGTTTTTAAAGGTGAAGTACGTGTTTCAAACACATATCATGTTACCAAAATGATCATCAATGGAGGAATACGCGAAATTAAACATTTCCGTAGGGTTTATATTTCTAACTTTAATCATTATTAAATTATAGTAGAAATAAAGTTTTGTTATTATATATATAATTAAATAATTAAATATTGATCATTATTTAAATATTTTTTTTTAATATGTTTTAGCTTGGTTTCTGGTGGGAAGTCAACTACTCCAATTGGTAAAATAGGAATGAAAATGGCAGTTGATGTTACTGGGGAATTTGAGATGTCAAAGGACCTAATAAGGACTATAGAGCAGATTTTGGAAGATATTGATGTAATCTATCTGTTCACCACTCTATTATTTTTTTCATTGTATATTTAAAATTTATTCTTAAAAAGACTTGCTTTGGTAATTTTTTAGGTTGGAAGTTATTGGGTGATTGGTAAGATAGTTGCTGTAGAGACAGGTGATGATTGGTGGTATATATCATGCAAAAAGTGCCCCAAGAAATTGACACCTGCGGCTGACAAATTATATTGCGAAAAATGTGACAGTTTTGATATGACTGGAAATATAAGGTAACGACATGCAGTTAATATTTTATTCGTATTTCATTTGAAATAATTTTTTTATAATAATTTTCTCAGAATTTTAAATGAATTAATTTATTATTCAGGTACAAGATTCAAGTACGCGTCGTAGACAGCACAGGAAATGCATCGTTTTTATTGTGGGATAAGGAATGCAACGAACTGATAGGGAAAACAGCTTTAGAACTGAGAAACAAAGCAAACGACGAATTCCCTATGGAGATATTTGCTATGATAGAAAAGACTGTGCTTTTCAAAATTCAAGTAAAACATAATCAGAAAGTTGCTTATGATTCTGATGTTTTTCCAGTTATAAAGTTGATTGCTAACAATTCTGTCGTCGATAAATATCGTGCCATTTACCAAGACGGGCCAGAATCTGATATTTTTTCCAAGTTTAAGGACACAGATGCTGATGAAGAAGTAGATGTAAGTTTTTAATATTTTATTTTCTAATTACAACATATTTCTAAACTATGTTTATTTAGTCTCTTATTTATCTTTTGTAGTTGAATTCATCCGAAGATGAGGTTTCGACTCCAAACATTCAGAAGAACAAATTAAAATCATTGCATGTTGAAGAGGATGCAGCTGTCAAGAGGTCCCTTATAGATGAGTTTTCATCTACAAGCAAAGGGAATTTGTCTGAAGTTGTCGTGAAGATTGAGAAAGATTAAAGAACTTGGTTGGTTAAGTATTAGTCGTTTCTTTTTTGGGATGTTTTTGATGAAGTTATTGTTCATCTTTTGTGATGTTTGTCATGCATTACTGTTTCTTCTTTTGGGATGTTTAGGCTCAAGTTGACTCTCTTTTGCTATGATTCTGATGGAACCTAATTTATTCGGTGTTTTGTAATATTGATGGAAATGAACTATGGGTACTAGAAGTGTTTGATGTAATGCAGTATGAAATTGTGATGTATTGTTATTATCATGAATTTAAGAATTATGTACCCTATTTATTTTGTAATCATTAATTTATATTTCGTATGTGTTTGCAGTGAACAAATATACATCCTAATTTACATATTCACTCACATAAATTAATTAAAGAAAAAAAAAAGCAAAAAAATAATTACATAATAATATGGAAATTTGAAATTTGAACTTTAACAAATGTAAACAAAAGCTAATTAATAATGTAAACACATGTTAAATTTAGCATGTTAGCTTCAAACTGAACCTGATAATGACTAAATAACTTTAAAAAGAAGCTGAACAAACATACTCTACTAATTTAAACATTCTAACACATAAAACTGAACCTGATAATTACTAAATAACAGTAAAAAAAAATTGAACAAACATATTCTACAAATTTAAACATTCAATCACATAAGGCTGAAACTGATAATAACTAAATAACAGTAAACAAAAGTTGAACAAACATACTATACGAATTTAAACATTCAATCACATGTGTTTGAACCTGATAATGACTAAATAAAGAAAAATAAACAAAATAACAAGAAAAAAAAAGGCATGCGAATTGTTACATTATAATATGGAAATTTGAAATTTAATTAATGTTAAGACATACTAATTGATAAATTATAATATGGAAATCGGAAATATTTAACAACAATAAGAACATATTCTGAATTTGTTTAAAAATAAAACATAAATTGTAACCTATAACACATGAAATCTAAATTTAGCATATTTTGTAATTCAGTTTAATACTTACTTTTTTGTGAGTAATTTATATTTTGTATATATTAGTGTAGTGAACAAATGTAGGGCTATATATTTAAGACAATAAGGGTCATTTTAATTGTCCACATATAAAGCCCATCACTTTCGGAAGCCATTTCCAAGGTTTGAAGCCCAGATCTATCAAAACACTGAATAAAATGAATGAATGCATATACATATGTATATACATCATATTTTTATATAAAAATTAGTACATATATATAAAAAAAAAAGGTATACAGAATTGTTATATTTTATTATGGAAATTTGAAATTTAACTAATGTCAAGACATACTAATTGATAAATGATAATATGTTATACTGAAATATTTAACAAATATAAGAACATATTTTAAATGTTTAAAAATAAAACATAAATTGTAACCTATAACACATGAAATATAAATTTAGCATATTCTGGAATTCATTTTTATATAGATTTTTCTAAGAGTAATTTATACTTCGTATATATGATTGTAGTGAACAAATGTAGTGCTATATATTTAAGACAATAAGGGTCACTGTATGGGTCCTCATATAAAGCCCATTGATTGTGCAAGCCATTTTACAATGTTTGAATCACAGATCCATCAAAAAGTTAGTACATCTATTAAAAAACTGAATAAAATGAATGAATGCATATATATGTATATATATGTATATATACATATATATGTATATAGATTATATTTTTATATTTTTATAATGGTTAAAAGATATAACTAATATAATATAAAATGCCCAGCTATTTGTGTTTGTAGCCCAACTATAATAAGAACGGATTAAAATGAAATATAAATTTAGCAACTTTTGTAATTCAGTTTTATATAAATTTTTCTACGAGTATTTTATATTATGTATATATTATTGTTGTGAACAAATGTAGGGCGATATATTTAAGACAACAAGGACCACTTTATGGGTCCTCATATTAAGCCCATCAATGTTGTAAGCCATTTTACAATGTTTGAACAACAGATCCATTAAAAAATGAGTACATATATAAAAAACTTAATAAAATGAGTGAACATCTATATATATATATAGAGATTATATTTTTATTTAAAAAAAGATTAAAATATATAATTAATATAATCTAAAAGGCCCAACTATTTGTGTTTGGAACACAATTCTAATAAAAACAGATTAAAATGATGACATATATAAATGTATAAAAGATTAAAAAATAATTTTCTTCATTTTATAATATTGATATAAACAATATATAGTATAATCTGTTACTCCCGTGTACTTCTGTGTGTGCGTGTATGAAACATTTATTTGGAAAATATACAACCCAAATATGTGTTTCAAATATTAAGTAAAAAATATAATCAGTATTGTTATAATAATAAAAAAAACATATATGGAACAGTCTGACATCTCTATTGCTTTGAAAAAAAAAATGATGGGTTTTATTTAATCGAGGGCAGAAAGTACTTATTAGTTTGTGTTATCTAAAAACTGCCAAGGTATCTTACAAAGATATAACATCAGTCTGAGCAGAGTAAAAAGACTAATTATGATATTTGAAGGAAATCAAAGAGTCAATATCAGATCTGTCAAACATTGTCTATTGAGCTCAAACAACTCATCCTTATATAAGTAACAACCGAAAGTCTTCATCATTTTCCTATCAATATTTTCAAACTTAAAAAGAACATAACTTCTTAGATTCGTGTTAACACAAGCAAGAAACCACAAGAAAGCATGAGCAATTGTACAGAGTCATGAAGATCTCAAGGTCTACAATAATATCAACCATGCGGAAGTAGAGTATTAGTTCGTCAAAAGGTACGTTTTAATTAGCTATAACTTTTTTAAAAACGTATTATGTATATATTTTAAAAATGAGGAACAACAAATGCTAAATGTTTGGTATGGTTTATTTTACAGAAAAAAAAAACAATCCTTTTTTAATTGCTAAATGATAACATGGAAATATTAAATATTTAACAACTGTAATAACATATTTTGAATTTGTTTAAGAATAAAACGGAAGTTATAACCTATAACACATGAAATCTAAATTTAGCATATTTCGTAATTCAGTTTTATATTTATTCTTATATGAGTAATTTATATTTTGTATATATTATTGTAGTGAACAAATGTAGGGCTATATATTTAAGACAATAAGGGCCACTCTATTGATCCTCATGTAAAGCCCATCAATTTTGTAAGCCATTTTACAATGTTTGAAGCCCATATCCATTAAAAACTATTACACAAATAAAAAACTGATAAAAATGAATCAATACATATATAAATATATATAGATTATATTTTTATATAAAAAAGGCTAAAAGATACAACTAATATAACCTATAAGGCTCAACTATCCGTCTTTGGAGCCCAATTATAATAAGAACAGATTAAAATTAATACATATATAAACTTACGTAAGATTAAAAATTAATTTCTTATTTTATAATATTTATATAAACGATATAAATATTTAGTGGAAATTGTACAACCCAAATATGAGTTTCAAATAATAAGTGAAACTTTTAATCAGTATTACAATAATAATAAAAAAAACATAACTAGATCAGTCTTTCATCTCTATTGGTCTGATAAAAAAATGATGGTTTTTATTTAATCGAGGCCAGAAAGTAATTTTTAGTTTATATTATTTAAAGATGTCAAAGTATCTTACAAAGATATAGCATGAGTCTGCAGTAAAAGACTAATTATGATATTTGAAGGAAATCAAATAGTCAATTTCGATCTGTCAAACATTGTTTATTGAGCTCACAACACCTCATCCTTACATAAGTAACCAACCGAAAGTTTTCATTATCTTCCTATCAATATTTTCAAGCTTAAAAGGACCATAACTGTGTATAGATATTACAGATACATATCTGGACGGAGTCATAAAGATCACAAGGTCTACAATAATATCAACCAAGCGGAAGAAGAGTGATAGTTCGTCAAAAGGTACGTTTTAGTTAAGCTATAACTTTTTTAAAAACATATTATGCATATATTTTAAAAGTGAGGAGCAACAGATTATTATGTTTGGAATGTGTAGTTTACAAAAAAAAAGTATTCTGTTTTTAGTATGTTACCATACCATGGAAAAAAATTTAAACTGTATTGGAAATTACATTAAAATAATAAGTATACTCTAAAAATAGTTCAAGATAGTTTACTTATCTTGCATATGAATATGATTATCAATCCATCTGTTTATATGTCCACATTTGTAAACTGTATTCTTTTTGTCATCTGCATTTAAAATAATACACATGTTAGCATTAAACAATTATGGGGTAAGTAAGTATCAAGACATAAATTTAAAGTGTACTTATCTTGCATAAGTCGAATCTCGACAAGTATTGTATTATGTTAGTTTGGTATGAGTATTGACCGTAAATAAACATAAATAAGTTATATATTTTTAGAGGACAAGTTATTATTTATTAATTTGAATAAGAAATATTACCTTGGTAGCTTATTCATTTCCAAATCAATAAAGCCTTATTAATTAGGAATGTATATTCATAAGAAGTCCAATTTGAAAATTTTATTTATAATATCCGAATTTCAAGTCAAACAAGCCATATTATAACTAGAGTCAAAACGGGCCAAACCAAAGTACCTAAAAAAAAGTCGGTCCCGTTTATCAAATGAGCCCGCATCACAGGTAATTTTTTTTTTCTATTGATTAAATGATTAAATCTGACCATTGATTTTCAAATAAACCTAGGCTTGAAAAAGGAAAGTAGGAAACTAATTATTTGTTTTACTTTTAGATCTCAAATAGTCAAATTCAATCTCATTCTCTCTCTCCCTCTCTCACTCTCTAAATCAGATAACTTGCTAGGATCATCCGAGTCAATCGAAAATCAATAAATCACAATTATTTTGTTCATTTTAAGTTTTAAATCGAAAATCAATAAATCACAATTTTTGGCGGGTTTTTCTTAAGTTGGGTTTTTAAATTGTTTTATGGCGGCCAACCCCCACCACGTTTGACTCTAATTATAACTTATGAATACTAATAACAAGTTCAAATATAAAAATGTATTTATTGTATTTGAATTCCAAATCAAACAAACCCTTCCATTTATGTTATGGTGCCCATAAAAAGTACAAATTTGAAGGCCCAAAAGGTATTATTTGAAACCCAAAACGAGCAAATCCAAATTTTAAAGCCCAATTATATCATTTGAATCTCAAATCAAACTAGGTCAACTATTTAGAAAACTAATTAGATCAAATATAATTTTCTAAATCGTGTAAAACATTATATAAAGTGTTAAGATTTCAACGAGACATTAAATTATTTTTAATAAAACCGGATATTCATTAAGCACGAAACTAATCGAATAACAAGATTGAAATCCAAACGATGATGGTAAAAAAACAACTAATATTAAACTTATATTTTCTAAGGCACACATATTTTGGTTAGCTTCAATTTAGGACAACCTTCATACATAAACCACGAGACAAACACCATATTAAAAAATAAAGAATCCTAATAAATTAATATTAAACATAGCTTTTGCAAGACACATTTATTAATTTATATAAGAAATATTACCTTCGTAGCTTATTCCTTTTCAGTCAACATCCTTCCGATTGGAGCCCATATCAAACAAGCCCTATCATTCAGGAACGAATACTCATAAGAAGCCTAATCTTAAAAGCCCATTTATATTATCTTAATCCCAAGCCAGACAAGCCATACTATAACTGTACTCATAAGATTTCAAAGAGAAATCAAATTCTTTTTAATAAAAAAAGTCATTCATTAAGCAAGAAAGTAATCAAAATAACCAACAGTACATTCAAACAATGATAAGGCAAAAACAGTTGATACTAAACATAGGTTTTGTAATGCACATATAGTTTGGTTAGCTTATAGTTAGGACAACCGTTATTCATAAACCACAACCAAAATTATATTAAAAAAAATACAGAATCCTAATAAATTACAACATCAAAATAGATTATTTCAAAGTTATTAAAACACCATAGAAATCAGAATACAAGTTTTAGTATTTGCACAAGCTACAAACCAAACATTGCTCAAACAGAGATCATGTTAATAAACAGATATTTTTTAGTCAATATTTATGTTAGTTAACATATATTTAGGACAAGCTTTGTACATAATAGACAAGGAAATGTATAAAAAAAATATATACTGAATCATAACAATATATAGCAACATCAAATCGTATTTTTAATTCAGAAAATAAGTGTTGAGATTCCTTATATAAAAGCATATTTGTTAAACATAACAAGATATTCATTAATTAACCACTTAATCACATCAAGAAGCACTGAATCCAAACAATGCTCAAACAAAACAGGCTGATTAAAAGCATAATATCATTTTTAAATGTTAAGATTCCAAAGAAAAAATTAAAAATTATTTTAAACTATATATCTAAAAAAATACACTGATTAAAAGCATAATATCATGTTTAAATGTATAGATCTCGAACAACAGAGCAACAAGTAATGTAAATTATAGATCTGAACGAATTAAACAGATCAAAACGACAATACCAATTTTAAATGTTATTATTCCAAATAGCAAAGCAAAAATTACTTCAAATTACGATCTGAACGAAATCATAGTCTTCAAACGATAATATCATGTTTAAATGTTAAATATCAACATAGATCTAAATAAACATGTTAGCATCTACGAAAAAACACAAATAACGAAATCTGTATATTGTTAAAATCGTTAACATATATTTAAATAAATATGTTAAATTATAGATCTGAAGGAAACAAACCAATTAAAACCATAATATCATTTTTAAATGTTGAGATTTCAAAGAAAAAATTAAAAATCATTTTAAATTAGATTTCTAAACAAAACAAACTGATTAAAAAGCATAATATCATGTTTAAATGTAGAGATCTAGAATAACAAAGCAACAAGTAGTTTAAATTATAGATCTGTACGAATTAAACAGATTAAAACGACATTACCATTTTTAAATTTTAATATTCCAAAGAACAAAGCAAAAATCACTTCAAATTACAGATCTGAACGAAACCATAATCTTAAAACGATATTAACATGTTTAAATGTTAAATATCAACATAGATCTAAATAAACATGTTAATATCTATGAAAAAAACAAAAAACGAAATATGTATATTGTTAAAATCAGTAGCATGAAATTTAAAAAAGTAAGAAGATCTTATCTTTTCGACAGATTGCAGCTAAAGTAACTGCATTTTTGCCAAAATCGGGAATGGATTGGGATTTGTTAAAGAAGTATGGTTGATCACGGTCTATATTTGTCAGAAAAGTATGTGTTTGTATTGGTTATACATATGTCAGACATGGATTATATTGTGCGGCGGAGGTAGGGTTAGGGTTAGACGAGAAATGGAACGGCGGAGAGAGGGTTTCGAGGTTGTAGAATTCTCTGGAGAGATCTAGGCTGCAGAATGAGAGATATTTACATCTCTCAAAGTTTATCCCTTACATATATACCAAAGGGCTTGGGCTATATATCAAAGTCTGGGCTTATTAGTTATATGGGCCAGTTTTTAGCAAAGTGTAGTATAATTAAATCAATAGGCCTTATATTTGGGCCGGTTATTTAGCCCATTATTTTTAATTTTTTAACTATATGGTCATTATAATGGAATTGAGATTAAGTTATCTAAATATCTGGTCCTTATATTTGGTCTTATTTATTAGCATTAGTTTGAATAATATTGACAAACTAATCGTACATTTTGTAATTTTTTCTGTGTTATAATTGACTCTTTACATTTTTTTTCATTCATCATTTTATGCAGAAAATGTTCATTCGCAACAATATGAAGTTGGAGGTCCTGTTATAAGTGTGTTATATCCGAATTCGATTACCTCTCTATCGAATATCACAAATGGTATGATTATAGTGTATTTATCTGTATAGCTTTAGTACTTTTATTTTTATGCTTTTTTAACTATTTTTTATTTTTTTTAGCTACCACGTCATTACTTAAAACGACAAACAGAAATTTGTTTCGATTTTCGTCGTTTATCGGTTCAAGTAGCTCAAGTATTGTTGATTTGACAAATGATGAAGATGGATCCAATCATACCAATTGTGGCACGCCAAACAAAAAAATTCATTTAGATGAATTTCGGTGTATTAATCAATGTAAGTTTTATTTTATGTTCTTTATTTTTAAATACGTATTTTTAATAATTATTATCTCCATAATAATATTATGTATTCAGTAACAAACTTTATATATTAATTTATTGTTTTTAAGTTATGTATTTCTTCGATTATACAAAATAAAGAATATAATAAATTCATGTAATTCGCTGTAGTATTATGTTGAATAATTTGTTATAAAAATGTTATTTTACAGCTATGTATTAAAAATAACTTATATTTTTTAATATTTAATATAACGTCATACGTTTAAATGTTTACTGCTAGCTTGACCTATCAATGTATAATTATTAATTCATTATTCATTATTATGCAGCTATCATCGATAATTCAAGGGAGGATATTTTATCGCAAATTTTGGACAAGGATGTTTTGTGTAATATTGAGAATGAAAGTGTTTTGGGTCCATCTATCGGTATGATCGAATTTTTTTATGTGTATAATGTATTAACTTTTGTAATCTTTTAGTGCTTTTGTTAGTCCAATCTTATTAATATATTATATTTTTTTTAGGTTATTGGGATATTGGCGATCCAAATTTTAATTGTAGTTTTTGTGGTGCTTTGTTTTGGTATGATGAGAGATTACGTCGAAATTATAAGACAAAAAATCCAAAGTATAGTTTATGTTGTATGCAAGGAAAAATACAACTTCCTTTTTTGAAACCACCACCTCGAGAGTTGCAATTATTGTTATATGGTAAAACAGATAAAAGTAAGCATTACCGACAAAACATACGTTCATATAACAACATGTTCTGTTTCACTTCAATGGGTGGAAAAATCGATCATAGTGTAAATCAAGGTGGTTCTCCTCCTATTTTCAAACTTCAGGGTCAAAATTATCATTTGATTGGAAGCTTGCTTCCATCCCTAGGTGCAAATCCTAAGTTTGCCCAGTTGTATATTTACGATATCGAACATGAAATTGCCAATCGTATTTCATTGGGTATATGTTATAAAGTCATTTATATAGTTTTTAATTTTTATGTAATTGATTACATTAAATATGTTAATAATATAATCATTTTATTTTTTCAGAAAGATCCGAATAGTAACGATCTACACCGAGATTATATATGATTTGAAGTCCATGTTAGATAGGGATAATGTGTTGGTTAAATCTTTTCGAATGGCGAAGGATAAAATGGTTCAAGAACAACGATCGATGTGAGTTTAAGATTGGTCGGTAGACGAAGTGGGGATGCTAGAATGTATAATTTGCCTCGCATCCGAGGTTCTTTGCTTTAGTTGTTGGTGATTTTGATGAAATGTTGGGTGACAGGGATATTTTAGTTGAGACTCGAACAGAAAACTTAAGCGTATAAATGAATTGAACGCCGCTTATTTAGCTCTTCAATATCCTTTGATGTTTCCTTACGGCGAAGATGGTTACAGAGAAGATATTCCATTTTCGATGCAAAAGCGGGTGCGGAGGGCGGAAAAAGGTTAGTATAAGAGAATTTTTGCTTATAGAATTCATGAAAGGGAACGTGAGCGGCAACAATTATGCTTTCGGAAGATTATTTCAACAATTTATTGTTGATGCATACACGATGGTCGAATCGCTCGGTTGACTTACATCAAATTGCACCAAAAACAATTGCGTTGTGAAATGTATAAAGGTTTGCAAGAAGCTTTGTTACGTGGTGAAACCGATGGGTCGACAAAAGGGAAACGAATTATATTGCCATCATCATTTGGGGGCTAGATATATGATAATTATCGGATGCTATGGCTATTTGTAAATGGGCGAGTTACCCCGATCTGTTCCTTACATTTACGTGTAATCCAAAATGGCACGAAATTGTTCGATTTGTCGAAAAGCGTGGGTTAAAGCACGAAGATCGTCCGATGTTGTGTGTAGGGTGTTTAAAGTTAAACTTGATGCGTTGATCAAAGACATACGTAAAAATAAGATTTTTGGCACCGTCCGATCGGTATCATTCTTTATTACTTGCGTTTGTTTCTTTAACAAATCATATATAGGTTGTAGTTAATTTACTTTATTTAAATCGAGACATTCATATATTCCTTTTTGTTTGTATACGTAATTTATACCGTAGAGTTTCGAAGAGGGTTTGCCGCATGCTCACATATTATTGTTTCTTTCTAAAGAAGACAAATTTCCAACGGCAGATTCTATTGATCGTGTTATTTCGCTGAAATTCGAATGAAAATGAGGATCCGATTTATTATGTCAGCTTAAAGATTTTATGATTCACGGTCCATGTAGTAACGACCGAAAAAATTCTCCTTGCATGATAGATGGTCGTTGCTCAAAACATTTTCCGAAAAAATTTGTTGAAACGACCACAATTGATGAAGATGGTTATCCAGTCTACAAACGCAGAGATAATGGAAGGACTATTCATAAGAATGGAGTTCATGGATAATAGATTTGTTGTTCCTCACAATAGATATTTATTGATTACTTATGGAGCCCATCTCAATGTGGAGTGGTGTAATCAATCTCGTGCAATCAAATATTTGTTCAAGTACATTAACAAGGGTCATGACCGCATCGCTTCATTTTATCAAAATCCAAATGATGATAATTCGATAAAAATATCGATGAGGTTAGTTTGTATTACGCGTAGATACATTTCGTCATGTGAAGCCGCTTGGAGAATTTTTGGATTTGAATTACGTATAAAGACCCCTAGAGCGTCGAGTTTTCATCTTCCGGATGAACAAAATGTTGTTTTCTCGATTTGGATAAAATTGACTCTATCATGGATCGGGAATCAATAAAGCGAGTATGTTTTTGGCATGGATGGAAGCGAATAAGAAATATAAGGAAGCGAAAGAGTTAACATATGCTGAATTTCCAACGAAATTTGTTTGGAAATCGATTCACGCGAATGGGTACCAAGGAAAAGAGGTTTTGCAATTGGACGGATTTTTATGTTCCTCCGGATCGCGATATGTACTATTTGAGATGTCTTCTAAACATAGTGCGTGGTGCAACTGCTATGAGGATTTATGCTTAATTAACGGTGTTCAATATCCGAATTATCGAGATGCTTGCTATGCATTAGGATTGTTAAATGATGATAAGGAGTATGTCGATGGGATAATAGAGGCTAGCTATTGGTCATCACTCAATCATTAAGAATTCTTTTGCAACTCTATTATCATCGGATCTATAAGTCGACCAAGTAGTTTGGGAAGCATGTTGGTCTCATCTATCTGATGACATTCTATACAATCAACGAAATTTACTACAACATCAAGGTACGTATCAATTACTATTAATTTTAATATATTTTTGTAAGTATTTAATACATTTTTATTTGTATTGTAGAATTGCAATTGAACGAGTATCAAATCAAGAATTATGCACTTGTGGAAGTTGAGAAGATATTAAGAGGTTGCGGAATGAGTTTGGCTGATTTTCCATTAATGCCATTTCCAGATGCTCAGTTTTTCCAGTTCTCGCATAATAGGTTGATACACGATGAAATGTTTTATGATCGAATAAGTTTGATTGAAGAACACAAAAGACTTGTGAGAAATTTGAATGATGAGCAACGTCATGTTTATGACACTATAATCGAATCGCTAATTCGAATTTGGAAGAATTTTCTTCGTTTATGGCTATGGAGGGACTGGGAAAACCTTTATTTGGAAAACTCTATCTGCGAGGTTGCGTTCAAAAGGAGATATTGTATTAAACGTTGCTTCCAGTGGTATAGCATCTCTTTTGTTGCTGGTGGTAGAAGCTGCGCATTCTAGATTTAAGATTCCTTTTAATGTAAATGAAGAATCAACATGCAATATAAAACAAGGAAGTCCTCTTGTAACTTATAATGAAGTCCAAGTTAATAATATGGGACGAGGCTCCAATGATGCACAAATATTGTTTTGAAGCATTGGATCGAAGTATGAGGGATATCATGAAATTAGACAAAGCATCCAAAGCTAATGTTCCGTTTGGAGGGAAGACGGTTGTTTTGGGGAGATTTCCGTCAAATATTGCCTGTAATCCCAAAGGGTAGTAGGCAAGATATTGTTCATGCTACTATTAACTCATCGTATTTGTGGAAGGATTGTATTGTAATGAGGTTGACAAAAATATGAGATTACAAAATATGGGGCCCAACGAGAGTTGTGAAGAACTAAAGGTTTTTGCTGATTGGATTGCAAATATTGGTGATGGTAAAATTGGTGAACCGAATGATGGATGTGTTTCTGTTAATATTCCCGATGAACTTTTGATTAAAGATTTCACTGACCCAATAGATGCAATTGTGCAGAGTACATACTCAGCTTTTGAAAATAATGTTGACGAACCATCGTATTTTCGAGATAGAGCTATTTTGGCTCCGACTCTTGATGTTGTTGATTCGATAAATGAACATATGGTTTCAAAAAACAATTCAGAGGGAAGAATGTAATTGAGCTCAGATTCTCCGTGTCATTCCGATCGAAATGTTGATCTTTTGAATGATGTTCATACTCCTGAGTTTTTAAATGGAATTAAGAGCTCAGGTATTCCTAATCATGAGATATATTTAAAAGTTGGTACTCCTGTAATGTTACTCCGAAATATAGATCATTCTCTTGGATTATGCAATGGCACAAGGTTGATCATCACAAGGCTAGGTAATCATGTTTTAGAAGCACAAGTTCTTTCCAAGGACAATTCTGGTAGAAAAGTTTTAATTCCAAGAATGTCACTTACGCCTTCTGATTCAAGAATTCCATTCAAATTTCAACGAAGACAATTTCCGTTGATGGTATCTTATGCAATGTCGATAAATAAAAGTCAGGGTCAATCTTTGTCTACTGTGGGCGTGTTTTTGAAAAAACCTGTGTTTAGTCATGGTCAACTGTATGTTGCTTTATCTAGAGTTACCAATCCGAATGGACTTCGAATTTTGATCTGTGATAGTGATGGTAGTAATAATTGTAAATGTTCGACGACCAATGTTGTTTTTAAGGAAGTATTCCAAAATTTGTAATAAAATATTTTAAGTTTTGTTTATTTATTTATATGATTTTAATATTGTTTCATTTTCTGTCTTATGCAATTCTATGTTGCTTTTTGTTATTAATTTTTTTTTATATCTTTTTTCTTTTCACTCCGTGCATCGCACGGGTTGATGCTGAATTAAAATTTAATTTTGCCACCAAAACAGAGAAACTTTTCTTCTCATGCTTCGGACATTATCTTTAATTTTTAAAAGTAGATAACCTTAGCACCTTCCCTTTGAATAATTGAACTCCTAAGTACAATGGTCGGAAACTTTATCCATTGTTTAAGATAATCAGTTCTCCTATTGACCATTGATTTAGCCGGGTAAAAAGCACTATTCTCCATCCACTAGGGAATAATGCTGCCAATATCAACAGCCCTATGAAGATTTCTACTCAAGAACTCCTGAGCCAAAATAAAAAGAGCAAGGGAAAGAGAGTCCCTTGTAGAACTCGAACACCCCTTGATGATTTTAATATTAACCAAATCTGACCCACCTTCAAACAAATAGAGTACCAACATCTGATAAACTTCTATAAACTTCTTGAATCACACCGCCATTTAAAAACCCAGAGCTCCTTAATGTGTATAGTAGGAATGACCACCTAGTCGATTATATGATGAGACGGTTGAAACATTTATTTGGTTATTTGATACTTTTGCTAGAGCTATGTCAGGGAAACAACCTAAAATCATTCTTACAGATCAAGATGCTGCAATGACCAAGGCATTGGCACAAGTATGGCCTGAAACATGTCATCGTTTGTGCATATGACACATATACCAAAATGCAGCAATCCATCTGAGTAGTGTGTTTTCGAGCTTTGTGAGTTTCTTTAAGGACTTCAGTTCTTGCATTTATGATTATGAAGAGGAAGAAGAGTTTATTAATGGGTGGCATAAAATGTTGGAAAAGTATGGGCTTCAAAGTAATGAATGGTTGGATAGGTTGTTCAAAATAAGAGAAAAATGGGCACTCCTTTATGGGCGTCAATCATTTTGTGTTGATATGACAACTGATCAACATAGTGAAAGCATGAATAGTGCTTTTAAACGATATGTGAACTACAAGCATAATTTTTTTTACAGTTTTTCCATCACTTTGATAGATTTGTCGATGACTGTCGGTATGAGGAGTTGAAAGCATATTTAAGATCAAGTCAATGTACACCGGTTGCTTCTTTCCCAGTTCAAATTTTAAGGCATGCAACTACCGTTCACAAGGGATCGAGGGACTTCATTTGAATAATTCAACACTTCAAGGCCAGCACAAGAAAGCTTACAGTGGGCATGGTGGTGTACCTGAAGCATGAAAAGATGGGCTCGTCCATGTTTTGCGTTTTTGTTTTTAGATTTCTTATTCTTTTTAGACTTGAATATAAGAATTCTCTGTGAAGTTGTTGCTGGTGATGTTCCATAATTTTTTTAATTAGTCTATTTAAATGTGAATTTCTTCTATGAGAAGAGGAGTCTATTCAAAATAATATTCAGACCTATATATAAATATTTGAGGAAGTGGGTGAAGTTTTGTTAGAATTGTTCATCAAACAGTAGTGCTGCAAATCTCTCTCTCTCTCTCTCTCTCTGATGTCTTGCACAAATAGAGGCAAACATATCAGTTTTGTGTACAGTTTTGGCCCTATTTTGTTGTTCCTAAAAGAGTTCATTAGTAATTTGCATTATCCTTAATCCCGTCTATACACGCTTACAAGGCGAAGATGATTGTATGTCCTAGCAAAGCAATGCAGCCATGGTTGGTGGTCGACACCCTCAATATTAAGGATGTATGTGCATGGAAAACAGGTTCATGAATCCATCAAATGAAATAATCTGTAAACGCAGTCAGTATATGGGTACATTATGTCTCAACTCTCAACCATTCATCTCTTGACTACGCAGAAGTTTTCCCATTAAAAAGTGATCATGAATGCCAATTAAACTTAATGAAACAAATTAAAATCAATTGGTGATGTGGGGAATCGAACCCCATGCCTCTCGCATGCAATTCAATGTGAGTGCTCTACCATTTGAGCTACATCTCTAGTTAACCAAATCACTATAGCACAAAGCACCAAAAATCTCACACATCTATTCAGAAGATATTTATATACTTGTTTTATTTGCTTCGAAGGCCCCTGAAATCTCATTAAACACAAAAAACCCGAATTAAATAACAGAAATCCCAAGAATTCACAAAGATTAAGACTAAAAAGTACCCAATTGAATGAGTAAAATACTCATTCATCAGCTCTTCACTGCGAGCACATGTCAGATCACCCTCACACTGGCAACTTCCCTGCTCGACAGCCCGGCTATATGTAGTAAAGCCTCGTTTCTTACGATGGCTGTCCAGTCGTACAGCCGAGAGGAGACTTTGCCCTCGAAGCCCAGATCGAGCTCGATGGCGGCCTTAACTACTCGTTCATATGCCATCAACTCGTCCGAGGAAATGTCGGGCACCTTAAAGGCCTGACGAGGAGGGGGAAAGCTCCATCCCCTTCGGCTCTCAACCAGGATAACTTTGTCTACCCAACCACCAGCTTTGCTAGGGGTATCAGTGAAGAGTTTAACCCCGTAATTCTGGGTCTTGCAGTGGAGTCGACCCTGAGTATTGTTTACTAAAAAGTAGTGTCGAAGAAGGTTGATGGTCGGCTCAAATCCGTGAGAACGAACTACTACGATGAAGCTCGACAGCATCCTCATAGGGTTCAACGAGAGGTCCAGTGGATGGGCCGACATGGTCTTCAAGAAAAGACAAATGAAAGGGTCGAGGGGTAATCGGAGACCGACCTCGAAAAAGATAAAATAGAAGCCGACCATATCCCTTCTCTGGTAAAAATCAGATAATTGACTGTCAGCCTGAGGAAGAGAGACTCGGAAATCATTAGTCAGATACTCGAAGCGAGTCCTCCAGGCCGACAAATCGGTGGTGGTCGCTTGATTCTTCCATTCTTTCACAGCCCGTTGCCTGGGGGCTCTCTGCTCAGATGAAGCGGCAGGGGGAACTAGAGGTCGACCCGATGTAGATGCTCCGCCTTTGGTCCTAGCCATCTGCACAGAAGCGGATTCATTAGACCTGAATACGCGGGCATACGAAGGATCCGAGGCCTTCCTTTTGTATCTCCTATAACCAGAGCGGGCTCTCTCAGCTCTAGCGGCTTGATAAACTTTGGACCGATCAGCGGAAGCTTTTTCAGCCTCAGCGGCCTCGTGATCCCTTCTCTCTCTCCTGGCCTTAATTCGGGCTATTATTTTGTCAATTGTGAAATAATGGTCCCAGAGCTCATCTATAACCTCATGGGGACGGATTACTTGCATGGCAGAAGACAGAGGAAGATCGGGAATATCATAAAGATCATCAGTGACCACGAAGAAATCTTCTACCTCAATACCCTGACTCATTAAGAATGCCCTCGCCACACTAGGGGGTACGAAAACCCATCGACCGTGAGATTGTCTATATATGTTCTCACCAGTAGGAGAGCGAGTAAAAACGGACGAGGAAGCAGAGCCAGACGAGGACGTCGAGCTCGTAGAAGGAGAGCTCGACGAAATCGAGCTCGACGAAAATGTCGACTTCGAAGACTCAGTGGGGTTAAAGACAAAATCGACTCCTTCTAGAAATGACATACTAAAGACTGTAAAAGGAGGGAGCCGAGTAATAAATTACCTTAATCGAGGAAGAATTTGGAGCGACGAGGAGAGAAGATGAACAGACCGCTTGAGAATTTGAAGGGCACCGGAGTTAGTACCAGTGACAAGATTCGAAAAAACTCAATTTACAAAATGTGTAAAGGAAATGCGGCTAAAACTGATGTCAAAGAAAACACGAAAGAAGTGAAGACAGACTTACAAGATGAACGGGAACCAGTGGCCAAAGGAAGCGGTACTGAGTTTTTCACAAACGGTAATGGCGCCGAAAATCTCTTGGAATCGTCGGAGAAGGAAGGTTTTTGAAGGGTTTAGTGAAAAGTGAATATCGTAACAGTAACTTTGATGAGCTCAAGATTTCCATGAATTTTTCCTTTAATTTCTTTTTATTTTGTGCTACTTTTATGTTAATTATGCTTAGAAATATTATTATTTGTGTATTTGTGCTTTAATGTAGGTTTCCAAGAAATTAACGAGCATTTAAGGATTTTAGCACAAGGTTTGAGGTAATTTTGGACTTCAAGATTGAGCTGCAAATAATTTCGTCAAAGTCCGTCAAGTGTTGCAAAGCAAAATAGACTAACGGTGGGCTAATAGAGCTAACGGAGGATGAAACTGAGAAGCCTGGAGGGGGAAGGACCTGGGGAGCCAAGAAAAGAACAGAAAGGGCACCGGAGCAATTAGTGGAAGTCTTCATTAATTCGGTGGCAGCTCCACAGCACGCCACGTGTTGCTCCGCCCCACCAGTAGACTCGCGGTCTTATCCTTTGACCTTGGCTGATTTGGCCCATTCCAGCCCGTTTCCCTCTCCCATCCCTGCCCATCAGCCATCCTTGGACCACCCATCAGCCATCCGGATCAGCCCAACTCCAGGCCATGGACCAGCAGTTCTCCATTTCAGCAGTTCAGCCCTCAGCAGTTCTCCTCTGCTCTTTCAGCCCCTGAAGCTTTTAATTTAATTTCCATTTTGCCACAAGCTTCCTTGATACTCTTTGCCCCTCATTTAAATATTTCCCAAGCAGCCCCAAATAAAAAAAAGTCCCCTGTTGGGGCAAAAACGCCCCTTTGGGGCAGCTGCTTTCTTCCCCAATTTTCTCTCCCTCCTCCACTGATTGATCACCATTGAAGGTTTGGAGCTTCAAATCAAGGGCCAACGAAGCTTCTACAAGTGATTTCAACCCCGGATCTCGGCATTGCTCGTGGCTTTGTCGGTTAAATTCTTCCAATTTATATTTTAGATATTTTCTTGGGTTGAATGATTTTATAGTTGTGGATTTGGTGTTGTGCTTAATTGATTTATGGAAAGCAATTATTTTTCTATGTCAAAAGTAGTATTTTAATTTAATTTCTCTCTCTTTAAAGTATTACCCATGTTGTTGGTTATTATCATTGTGTGTTTAATGCTTTTAATGAAGTCATGAATCATTAAATGAGCCCTAGAATGATAGGATACGAAGCGACAGCCCTTCCTACTGTTCCGAAAATCGTGATAATTGTTTACGCAACGGAAGTAGCTCGATGAAAACGGGCGTAGATAGTCATTGGGTGCTTGATCTTCATGCGGTTATTTCTCTCCTATGTTATGTTTGCGATGGTGCCCATAGCTAGGAAGAGTGGTAGCTAGCTAGATTCGCTATACGTAGCGACAGCCCGTAGTGAATATTATTAACGTGCGCCCGACTACCGACACATGAGTTAAGAAAAATAGCGAGAGGGTTAAATTAGACACGAGCGAGACTAGAAATATTGCAATCCTAAAATCCTATCTTCTATCTTGATTTGTTGTTGCCAAACCATTTTTGCGTTAATGTAAATATTAATTGCTTTCTTTTATTTTTAGTTTTTAATTTTTTATTCTCAATTTATTTTCGCTCAAATATAATTAGCTAGCTCAATTTCGGTACTTAGTTGGAGTGAAAATTACGTACATTCCCTGTGGGATCAATACTCGTACTTATGTACACTTTATTACTTGGTACGGCAGGGTAATCTTGCCCTAGTTGCATTTTATGCATATCAAGTTTTTGGCGCCGTTGCCGGGGATCGAACCCGGGTCACCCACGTGACAGGCGGGAATACTTACCACTATATTACAACGACCCGGGTTAACCTTTTATAGCCCGGATCTTTGGGTCGACCCGGGTTAAAACACGCGGACCCTAGCTTGGCTTCTTCTGAAAGCCAAATGTCGTGAGGATCACGCGCGAGTAGAAGAGCGTCCAATCACGTTCTGAACAGCTCCGTACTTCCCACTCATGTCACGAGGATGTCACCCTTTGCATTCGTGTCTTCCCCAGATGAGTTTGACGTATAGCTTCCAGGACAGCTCGCTGAAATGGCCAGACCGAGCTGGTCTCGTTACCTCTAGTGTAGAAAAGAGCTCGGAGTGTGTATGACGGACTATGGGGTAGATTCCTCTCGCTCAGGATAAATCCATTACACTCAAGGACTCGGGGGCTACTGATGGGATCCTCCCAAATACCCATTCCACGTGTCTTCCACGACAGCCATAGTAGGTCCCAACCTACGCGATGACCAAGACAGCTCGACCTCGAGGTAGCCGAGCATATCAACCGAGGACTCTGTCGAGGACTCATGACGAGTTTCCTGACTAAAGCTTACCGTCGAGGTTACCATTCGAGCTTAACCGCGGCATATCTCCACCAGTATCCTCGACGACCTCGGAAAATCTTCACAAGTGTCCTCGCCGAATCAGTACAAGAACCTCAACCAGAATATCTATCCTCGGAATGAAGTCAACATCAAGCATTTAATGCTTACGGTGTGTCAGCGTATTCCCTGGAAGAGGCAGGACATTCCCATTGAGAGAAGAGATTTCTTCTCAACCAAGCAACAGGAGCATTTATGGCTTCTCCTCATTTCCAAGACGGAAACTTCTATTCTATCCCTGCAGACTGACAGAGGAATGGGTTCTCCAATAATCACCAACTCCCCCAAAACCAAGTGACTCACTTCTCACCTTTCAACACGCCACCCCTGGCTATAAAAGGGAAGGTATTACTTCATTAAAAACCAAGCTGCATTTACTCCCCAGAACAAACTAAAATACTGGAGAATCACATTTATTGCTAACACAAAACACTCCATATTTACTTCTTTTGAATGAACAGTTAGTATTTAATACAAAACTGCCCATACATTTATTGAGATACTGATTCTCACACCGGAGGGTGCTAGTCGGGTAAACCCCCACATCCTTGACGGTGCTTTCATTGTCTTACAGCCAGCAACTCCTCTCACTCACGACGGTTTGGTCCCGACAGGAGACGCCTTTTGAGAGCCGGGGCATCCTGACCAGAAGCTAGCTACACACGTGGATCCGACGTGGTCACGAATATCTTTTTGGCGTGATCATTCTTCTTCTTATCCCTTCTTCTATCAGCGCTTATATAAACCCCCCACCCCCTTCTCTGCAGCTGCAAGACACATAGAACACACACGAGTGCTTCTTCTGTAATTCACACACGGTTGTTGGGATATCTATTCTGGGCTTATAGGGAGTTTTGTAGAGAGTGTTTACTGGATTAGCTTGTGCTAATTGGGTGTTCGATTCAGATTGGGGTTATCTGTTAGGGTTCTCTCTCACTCAAATTAGGCGTGATTTGATTCTCTGTGTGTGACTTTTGTGAGTACAGTTTTGTGTGGGTGAGTTGCTAGGCATGGCTAGTGTTGGGTGTGGGTGTTGGTTTTTCTGTTTAGGCTGTCTGGAGTTGGCTGTTACAGGCTGGAATTGGGGGGGTCTGGAACTGTGTTGTGGAACTGCTTACTGCCTCTGTTTCGTAGTACAATCTTGGATCAGTGACCTTGGATTGTGGCTAGATTTCGGATTAAATAGATACTTGGGCCTGAGCCGAAATACTCTAATATAAAAACTATTTCCTGTTCAGTTTTTCATTTTGTGTATTTCCGTTTTTCAGTTTCATTTTATTTAGTATTGCTTCTTGAATTGTGATTAATCTTCATTTCATTTCTCTTTTGCATTGTTCGCGGATCTTTGGCAACGGAGTGGTAAGTCCGCTCAACAGCAAGGATATACAAGAATGATTGACGCATATACAAGCCAGAAAGACCTTAATTTTATGCCCAAGCTCCCAAATGTTCAGTTCTATTTTCTTAGATCAGATATCATTTTCCCATCTGAAGTCTCAAAGAGAGAGAGAGAGAGAGAGAGAGAGAGAGAGAGAGAGAGACGAGAGCCGGATGTAGAGTGCAGTGTGGCAAGTCTCAAAGGTGTTGACCTTGGGGGCGGAGATTCATGGAAAGAGAGCCTATCAGATTCGCATGTTTGGTTGCTGTGAAAAGTGAGAGAGTCCCAACACAGAGTGAAAATGCTGACTTTTGATCCCAATCTACGTGTTTAAATATGATGTGATCGATCTCAGACCTTGTCACATCTATTTGGGATGAAATTAAAGTTGGGATACTTTGACTTTGTTTGGAGTGAAGCAGAAAATTAAATACGTCTAAAACATTTAATCGAAGTAATTTTAAAAAAAACGACACTGGGGGATTGTGCTTGAGGAGGTTTGCACCAAGCATTAAATTTTGATGTTGATGTTTGAGGCATTAAATTTTGCTTAAAACTATATAGAATTACAATTTGTACTCCAAGCAATGTTTCCATTCTTTCGTTCGTCCATTTTGTCCTAAAAACTCAGATGTCAATACACTTAATTATTTACCTTTAGACTTTAGTAAAACACGAAAATCAATGTGATACATGCTTTTAAGCTTCCTCCCTCAAAACATAAAAAAAGTCCAAAGATTTCTGGACATGAAGTTTTGACAAAGATGTATTCATTTAATGTATGACGACGCATGTTAGGTTTTGTAGGATTGAGGGCATCCTCTCCGGGCGCAACATTATGACTCTGAAATCCTTATTTGTGGTTTTAACTATAAACAACTGATGCTAACGGTTTTAAGGTTATAATTACTAATTCTCCGATAAATGTATCTTTCCAGTACCCTCCTTTAATTCTGTCCCTAGCGTTTACTCCCTGAGATATGTCATTACTTGCACAAAGAATATGCGTAGAATGGAGGTATACAGGGTTAAACTTACGGGTCTTGGTAACATTGATGAAAACCATCTTCAGTCTTATTGCAAGTCTAGGAAAGATCTCTTTCGAACAATTCAGATCACTCGTACTTGTGCAGGGTGGGTATATATGGTTGCGTTCAACTGGTTTCCGTACTGATATAGCCCAGCCTAATATAAGAATCAAATAGTCCAATTCGTTAAATGCAGATTTGCATTGCAGGTACGTTCGGCGTCTTCAAGATTTGGAGGTTCTGCGCGGGCTCTAGTTGGAACCTTGTATTTGGGTGGGTTATGAAGTGTTAGAACCTTTTGTTTGGGTTATGAATATTTTGTACAATTTTTGGAGTATAACTTTGATCGTATAAATTAGAGCGAGGCAAGAGTAAGAAGGTATATGGAGTACTTGTTTCGGCCTTCGCCTTCAGGGGTACTCATTTTGACACGGAGGAATATCTTAAAGTTTATTAAATAAATACTCCCTCCATTCTTTCGCTCACTTGTTAACACAAATTAAGCAGGTAAATGATCAATTTTCTTTTTGGCTTACAATCAGCTTTTACTAGTTACAAATACTTACATTTTATTTGGAACGATTTCCATCAACTATTACCAGCTTCGGTGAGCCAGCCAGTAGGTATACCTACCAAAAACGTTTAATTCAAGGTGGATTCCATCCTGGATTTAATTTGCAAGATAATGTTTTTTTCGATCATTTCGTTACTAAATTAAGTACTCATCCCTTCTAGTAGTGTGTGTGTGTGTATGTATATATATATGATTGAAAAGGTATATAATTTATCTTGAGAATCTTCAAGAAAAAATGGACTTTCTTGCAGCATAGGCAGGTGTTTTTTGAACTCACTCACAACTAATTAAATGCATATGATGGCAAAAGTTACTTGTAAGCAAGTAAATTGTTAAATAATAAGATGTCGCTTTTTTTTTTTTTTTTTTGTGCTGTCCAGAAATTATAATGAAGAGACGAAAGAATTTGTCTACATACGCATCTAATCATTTTTGTATGTTATCGTTCTTAAGCTTTAAGTACATTGATATTTCTTTTTCACTCTCCAGGCCACTATTTTGGAAGCAATATGTGAACTCCACTTATGCATTTAGAGAATCTAGACTTTTAATTAATCAAAGGTCAGGTCATCTGTAAGACCAAGACTCGTGAAGTACTAGTTTCGGCCTTCGCCTTCGGGTAGATGACCATGATCATACAAAGAAAATAAAAGTCTCTTTATGGTTCAAGAAAAAAAAATACCAACAAATTAAGAGAAGAAAAATGAAAAAGAATTCATGATATACTAATTTTGTTAACCATTTCTTAATAATGAGTTCGTCAGTGCATGAATTTATACATTCATACAGATATAAATGAAAAATGTATAACCGAGAGCAAAAGATCAAAGATGTTTACTTGTATATGTATTTTTTATCGTTGGGAATAATAATTAATATATGTTCCTGACATAAATAATAATTAATATATGCATTAGCTGCTTACTATGGAGCTTCTTAGATGACAAACCAACTGATTAATACGTCTCTCCATCAGATCTCAAAATGAGAGTCCAGTCTTGTTCATTAACAAAAATTGACACTTATTTTGCGTATCAATTAGAGTCAAATGTCAAGCTTATAAAAGTAATTTGCTTTTCAATTCTGGAAGTTGGCCCAATAATTCCGGGCCCCCACCAAGCACAAAAACGGAAAGAGTAAAATAACAAAAATATGATCAAATGCGTTTAAAGAATAGAACACGTACGTGGAAAAGTTTTATTGTAAAAAAGAAAACGAATTGCAAGAAATGAAACCCAAAGTAAATTTAACAATGGCTTGTAGAGAGCTTTACAAATTATAGTTGCTCTCTCTCAAAAGGGTTTCTAAATTTAGGTTGGACGCTTGGAGCCAAGAAGACGACACCCTTTCGAATTCTTTGTAGCCATAAATTTTCTTGCAAATTAAAATGAAATAGTTAACCAAAAATGCCGTTAGTGTAAATTATCATTACATATTTGGTGATGCCCATGGTTGAGATATTAATTATAACGAGGCAAAGTTTGTGGAGAAACTTATAGGTGACAAAATGAATGGTTTGCCAGATGCAAAATGATAAGAAATAGGAATTCAATCTTCCAATTGTATAAATTTGAAATGGAAATTACTTTTGAGCCAACTGGATTGGTTGATAATTAAGACTGAAAATGCCAATGTGATAACTCAGCAGAAATCACAAGGGGAATAAGTCGGTCAAAAAATGATGGGAGTTGACAATATATAAAAATGACCAAAAGGAGCTAATTAAGGCGAAACAATATACTACGTACTTACAGATATACAACAAAGAATAAATATACAACTATATATATATATATATATATATATATATATAGAGAGAGAGAGAGAGAGAGAGAGAGATCGTTACAAAGCATGTCTCGAGGTGGACGAATCTTTTAGTGCGTGCTTCCTTTGCGGAATTGGTTTGTACGTACTATATAGTATATATAGTTTAATTAACAAAATATATAACGTTTTCAACTTTACAAAAGTATATATTTAATAACAACATGCGACATTACAAACTATATACAGTATATTTTTGAATAGATAGGGAGGCAGGAGCAGGAGATCTAGAGATTACGATGAACCCATTATAATCTTAAAGCAAAAGAAACATACATGAAAAATGTTATCCTTAGCCGTTCGTGGATTTTATAGATTTGGATTTATGAACTGCTGATGAGAAATATCTAATCAATAATAAAAACAATAAAAGACAAGAAATAAGTGGGAAATTGGGCAAATGTGGGAGTGGGATAGATATCCATCCCCATTATCTGACCTCATGACCTTTTCCAGTTTTGTTCTTTAATTATTTCTCCAATCTTTTTATCTATTACCAAAGACAATTCAAATCCACCTTTTATATTTGGACCATGCTGAAGTCACCTATGCCTGCTCTTTATCATCTTCAGTAGTAAAAACTCCAATGTTTTCTCAAAAATAAAATAAATTATAAAAGCTAAACATTCTCGATATATAACAATAGAATACGTACAATATTTCCTGTTCTCTGCAGGGTGAACGGGGTGAATCCTCCCCCTAAATTTTGTGAAAAGAGAATTGATGCAGACATCTAAGTATTGGCATTTCTGTAATGTACGGATCGCGACGTGCGGAAAATGGCATAACTTTTGACGAATAGCCGGACCCAACGCATATCAAATCAAAGATTTTTTCGAGTCATACTAGACACAATTAATGAATGTAACCCGTGATACACATGCTTTTATGGCCAAAAAACGTCGTTTAGGCATTGTTATGTTACAAGGCTTGGAAGTTTTTTAGTTGATTTTTGGTAATTTTGGTTTGTTTTTGCTTTTAGGGTCTAGGACCTTTAAATACGTTTTGTAGGGTTTGTTTTCATCAGTTTTTGCCGTTTATGATATTGACTTCTTTTCTCCAATTTTCGGTATTCCTTTGAATTAACGAGAATTGATGCCTAAAACGTGGTAGGTTTAGACTTCAACATAATTTGGAAGATCTATTGCTGGTAGTCGTGCGCGATCTCAACAGTATTGATAATATAGTTACTTTCTAGGGCTTCTGCTACCTCAAAAATGCGTATATACCGGATTCTATTTTATTTCTTTTTATATTGTTTTAGGTGAGGAGTGTAGCCCTTTCTTCAGTATGAATAATTAAATCTGGTTCCATTCACATTCTCCCCTCCTTCTCACATAAAAGTCTAATATTTAATGATTATATTAGTATCATATATGGAGGTTTAAGTTGAAAGGTTTTGGAACTTATGATAAGGATGAGGACCCCTAACTTCACCCCAAAAACGCGCTCAAAGAGGAAGGACTGAACCCTACCTTATTAACCAGCCCAGGAGACACTCCGCAACCGATGTGGGACGCATCATCCCCACCCCAATTAAGACCCAACCGCCTCGGTCGGTGATCCGTCGAACCCTAAGCGACACCGGCCAACAGAGTGGTGGCTCTGATACCAAATGACAAGGATGAGGGTGTGGTAGATAGTGAAGAAGATGATACAGATATTGCGACAACCAAATGTGGGGAGGCTCTTGTGGTGAAAAAGGTATTGAATATGCAAGTGAAGGAGCATTGTGATCAACAAAGAGAACATCTCTTCCATTCTCGTTGTCTCATTCAAGGGAAGGTATGTGATCTTATCATTGATAGTGGTAGTTGCACGAATGTTGTGAGCACTGAAGTCATTGAAAAATTAAGTATCCCTGTTGTAAGACATGCCCAACCTTATAAACTACAATGGCTTAATGAATGTGGAGAGATCAAAGTATCCAAACAAGCCTTGATTTGTTTCTCTATTGGGAGGTATAGGGATGAGGTGATGTTTGATATGGTCCCCATGCAAGTGGGACATGTACTTTTGGGTAGGCCATGGCAATATGATAGACATGTGATACATGATGGGTTTCTTAATAACTATATTGTGAAGCATAAAGGAAAAACCACTACACTTGTGTCTCTAACACCTTAACAAGTGTATGAATTCAAGGTCTTAAAGAACAAGGAACGTGAGGCTAGTGAGAATGAGCGGAAAAATAACGAGAGTGGTGGGAGAGAGTTGAGAGAAAACCCGAGTGGAGAAGAAAGAAAGAGAGATGGAGGTAAAAATAAGAGGGTGGAAATACGAGGGATTGAGGAAGACAAACAAATAGTTGAGAAGTCGTATGGCATTGAGAGAGCGAAATCAATTCTTTTTGCTAAACCTAGTGAGGTTGTGAGGGAGTTGTGGAATAATCAAAGTGAGATAGTTCCCTTATCCAAGGAGAGCTCTTTTTATGCTAACATTTCACCTTAATTTTCTATTCCATGTGTTGTCACTTCTCTACAGGTTTTCGTTGACGTGTTTCCTGAAGTAAGCAAGAAAGTTTTGAGATTCAAGTGGGGCTATGAATCGGGCAATGAGATTGTTGTAGTCCATACACTTTCTAAAAGGATTGTCTTACTTTCTCTTTTGGATACTACGTTATTGAGTTTCAAAAACAATGCGAATTTACATGTTGATTCCCATAACTTTTGTGGAGAGCTTGGATATTTTGGAGAATGTGGTTGCATTAAGTCTCTTAAGCATGTGGAGGATTTTTTGTTTCATAACATTATGGACCTACCTCGCATGCCTAGGGTGTGCTCTTCTTTGAAGCTAATATTGTTTTCTCCTAGTACTCTTGATCATCTTGCTTTGTGTTCTGTTGTTAAGTTTACATGTCAGGTTGAAGCAAGGATCATGGAAGATCAAGTGTTTGCTAACATTTTCATAGTGGATCCGAATGGTAAGTTGCGTATGAGTGTATACTTTTCTATTGCTGATTTGCGTCCTTTTGAAGTAGGTTATTCGAGGACGAATCCTTTTGAAGAGGGAGGGAATGATGAGAACCGTGGTTCAAGCCAAGACTCAAGGCCCAAGTCAAGTGAACCAATTATGATCAAGCGGGTTCAAAGTCACGCAAGCCCGTTTGAGGCCCAAAAAAGAGGAGTCCATGCATGTTTTTCAAGCTCTCATAGCACCCACAGATGTTCAAGACAAGAGGGGAGGGATCATGTGCATGTTGGAAGGTACACAGAATTTTGGCCAGCCTTAAGCGTCCGCATAAGGCGTCCGCACTCAGCGTTTGAAGTTTCTGGAAATCATGCGTCCGCACTCAGCGTTTGAAGTTTCTGGAAATCATGCGTCCGCTTAGTGCGTCCGTTTGAAGTTTCTGGAAATCATGCGTCCGCATAGTGCGTCCGCATGGGGGGTTTGCAAATCGTATGTGGCCGCATAAGGCGACCGCATGTCGACGGGTTTTGTTTGATAATTTTTATGTCCTATTTCTTAGGGGTTTTGTTTTCTGACGTTTTTAGGATTTTTAGTAAGTTTATTTCAGCCTATAAATAGGCCGTCATATGTAAGGATTGATTAATATTGATTATTATTAAATTGAATTGAGTTTTCACAATATTGTGAGCTTTTTGAGAGATTTCTTGGATTAGAATTCTCAACCCTTGAACTTATCAAGTCTGTTGAGCTGCAGGCTTGTGGCGTTCCGTGATCTTGGTTCCCAATCAATTACAATTAGTAGGTTAAGGTTGTACCCCAAGGTTCTAGGGATTAAATCCGCCCTAGGGTTGAGGGAAGCTCCCTATCTTTTCGTTTCAATTCGTTGTATCTATTTTCAATCTGCGTTCTTGGTTGGTTCCGCTTTGTCACGATCTTGGAATCACATCAACTTATGCATAAGCATATAATTTTTAAATATAAACTCTTTAAGTGAAATATCTAAAATAAAATACTTTTTGCATGGAAAGGAGGGAGTATTATCAAATTTCATAAACATAGTTAATTTCCTAATAGTTATCCATGTTTTAGCCAAAACAACCATAAAGGCCACTAAGAAAAAAAATTCATCCTTAATTATTTATGTTAGTACAGAAATTGGAGTTCCTTCAAGAAAATTATTGTTAAGGCTCAGGGCTAGCTCAACACTTATGGAGGCCTAAAGCAAACTTTAAAATGAAGCCTTGTTATAAAATTTATTTTATTTATTATATTTTTATATAAAGTTTATCTTTCGTGCTTTTTGGGATGCAAAATTATTTATTAAATTATTGTAATCAATTTTATTTAACAATTCTTTTTTAATCGATAATAAAGCACGTCCACTTAACCTTTGTTGAGACATTGTCGATCTTAGATAAGATTTTATTAATTTCAGTTTTGAAAAACTTCTTTCTGTCGAAGCAACAGTTACGGGAATCGTTAGATACGATTTTATTAATTCTAGTTGACATTTCTATATTTTAAAATAAAAAAGTAATGTATATTTTACAAAATTAAATTAAACGACAATAAATCAAGACACAAGAAACAAGACAAAAGATAAATGTTAGAACAATGAAACCTGATTGTCTAGAAAATTCTTCTGACTTTTGAATGCTTGCTTGTTGAGCCAAATGCTACAAAAACAAATACAAATTTTTGCAATAATTTTAAAAAAATAAATAAACAATTTTTATATTGCAAAAGAAAAAACTAAACAAGCATCAATGAAAGTCTAAATTATTTCACCTATTGTGAAGCGGCGGAGATGGAAGAATGTAGAGGGCTGAAACGGCGGTGATACTAGATTCTAAAGATGATAGCAATGGACGGATGAAGCTGTGATTTGTGAAGATTGGAAAAAAAAAATCAACTTTGAATCTTTGGTAATACACCACTAAAGTCCAACTCCTATTAATTAAAAAATTATATATATTAAGTTGACCATACTTTTAGGGAGAGATTTTACTTCTATTTTGTGATCTCCTTCTCCAATTAACGTGAGAACTTCAGCAACGGTTGCCTTCCGTTTTTCAATTTGGTGGTCTAGTCATCTTTTTTTAAAACGGGAAAAAGGTATTTTTTGGGCGAAAAGACGATTATGCCATTAGTAACCCAAGGCATCGCGATGAGTAATCCAAGGCATCGCGTGGGTTAATCATCGTGATGAGCAACCAAGGCATCGCGATGAGCAACAAAGGCATCGCGATGAGTAACCAAGGCATCGCGATGAGTAATCCAAGGCATCGCGTGGGTTAATCATCGTGATGAGCAACCAAGGCATCGCGATGAGCAACAAAGGCATCGCGATGAGTAACCAAGGCATCGCGATGAGCAACACAGGCATCGCGATGAGTAACCAAGGCATCGCGATGAGCAACGAAGGCATCGTGATGAGTAACCAAGGCATCGCGATGAGCAACCAAGGCACCGTTTGAATTTCAACTGCTGGAGGGGACTTGATTTTCCAAGGCATCGCGATGAGCAACACAGGCACCGCGATGAACAACCAAGGCATCGCGATAAGCAACACAGGCATCGCGATGAGCAACCAAGGCATCGCGTTGAGCAATACAGGCATCGCGATAGTAACCAAAGCATCGCGATGAGCAATCAAGGTGCCGTTTGAATTTCAACTGCTGGAGGGGACTTGATTTTCCCCGTTGCGTTGCCCAGCATACTGCGATTGGTGAATTAAAACTCAAATCATTGATTAAAGTCCCAAAATTAGTCCAAGAACATCTCATTCTGTTTTTGGACAGCACACTGCCAAGCTCGATTTGGATCTTGAAAATAGTATTTTTTTGGTAGAAAAATTGTGCACAAATATAGTACTAAGTTTTCAATTTCTTTGATGTAACTAAATGTTTTTTATGTATGTGTGTGTATATATATATATATATATATATATATATATATATATATATATTTTTAAAGAATCTTTAAACTAAAAGAGTGTTCATGTTGCATAGGAACATTTTAGGAAGAAAATTATCAAAATGCCTTTTTCCGGTTAAGAAATTAAAGGGTGGACTTTAGAGGTTAAATTTTGGAGAAATTGATGGCTGGTCCACTTTCTCAAACCTTTTTTCTCTCCAGTACACCCTTTTTTTTTTAACTGCTAAAAGGCATTTTAAAAATTTTCTTCTTAAAATACCCTCAACAATATCGTTGCTTCAGATTTGAGATTCAAATTGATGTATAAATGATTTCATGTTGTTAATATAGTCTTTCCTCATGTTTGGGTATCAATTTTCATGCATAAAACACGAATTTGATCAAATTTAAATTTTTTGAGTTCATCCCATTTTTCTTTATTCTTGAGCTGTTTTGGCCACTTAAATCTTTGTTTTAAGCTTCGAATTTCTTTAAAATCAATCTCATATTATTATCCTAATTTAGTACTATATTTGTGCACAATTTTTCTACCGAAAAAAATACTATTTTTGAGCTTCAAATCAAGCTTGACAGTGTGCTGTCAAAAAATAGAGGAAGATGTTCTTGGACTGATTTAATTCGTCAATCGCAGTATGCTGGGCAACGCAACGGGGTTCGACCTGCCCGGTCAGGTCGCAGGGGTCGAGGGGACAGCGTCCCTCGTGGGGGTTCGGGGGCAACGCCCATGAAAGGTAAATGAAAATCAAGTTTCCTAAAGCGCGCTGCGATGATCACGATGAATCAATTGTTGCATCGCGATTGCAAAAGTGGTGCATCGCGATGCAAAAGTGATGCATCGCGATTCTAAAAGTGGTGCATCGTGATTGCAAAAGTGGTGCATTGCTATTGCAAAAGTGGGATGCACCAATTGTTGCATCGCGATTGCAAAAGTGGTGCATCGCGATTGCAAAAGTGGTACATCGCGATTGCAAAAGTGGTGCATCGCGATTGCAAAAGTGGTGCATCGCGATTGCAAAAGTGGTGCATCGCGATTTGCAAAAGTGGTGAATCGCGATGCAACAATTGTTGCATCGCGATGCTTTGGTTCCCTAAAGCGCGCTGCGATGATCGCGATGCACCAATTGTTGCATCGCGATGCCAAAGTGGTGCATCGCGATGCCTTGGGTTACTGAAGCGCGCATGTTTTTCTTTCATTAATGGTATAATCGTCTTTTCGCCCCAAAAATGCCTTTTTTCGGTTTTTTAAAAAAATGAGTGGACTGGAGCAATTACAAATGTTTGAAAAGGGACCGGCCTGTAATTCACCCTTAAATTTTTTGAAAAGGGGACCGATCAACAATTTTCTTTAAAAAAAAAGTTTTTGAGTTCTAATTTTTTTTGGGAGGCCTGAAGCTCTTGCTTCAGCAACTTCATGCTTGGGCCGGCCCTGTTAAAAAAAAAAAAAAAAAACGGAGTGGGGGGGGGGGTTTAAATATATCGTAATCGCTGCCCGGTTCGTTATTTTTAGTAATTTTCAAAAATACGCTGGAAGAACAAAAGAATTGTTTAAATTAGCAATTCATTATCATTTTTTATCTGATCAGTACAAGAGGAAATTCAGCAAAACTCGATGAAAGAAATATACTCCATCATATTGTTTCCCAGTTGGTTATTATTAATGCTGTAATTAATACGTAACACAATAGAGGAAGACAAGAAACTCGTTGAGCATAGAACTGCGTTAATATCATATTCATTAATTCCAGTACAAGAGGAAATTCACCAACACGTACGAGGAAAGAAAAATCAGAAATTAGGAGTTTGGCTGTTATTGGGGGCGGTTATTAGGATGCTACGAGGAGCGAGACTTGCATATATCCTACGAAGAAGAAACTTAGCACTTAGAATTCCATAGAGCTAACACATGCATGCATAAGGAAGTCAACTTGAAACCAATTTAATTTCAAGCTGCGACTTCTACGACTTTATTAGGAATGTTTGGCATAACTTCAGTCTTCCGATCATTGTTTCCATTAATCTCAGTCAGCTTTGCAACGACGGGAATCATCTCAGCAACAATGACACTCAGCTTCACAACGTCAATAATCTGCTCATTGAGTTCGGGAATATTTTTCTGCTCTTCCATTGCTATAACTTTGGTTGAAATCTTGGGAAGATTCTTTTCATCATCGACAACTTTCTTTGCATTCTTGTACATCATGTAAAGTACCATTTGAAGAATACCAAAGGTGAATCCCAGCACATTCGGAATCTACAAATTAATTAATACAACAAAATAGAGTATATATATATAAGCTACTTAATTATAATTTAAGGAAAAAAAAGTTACGTAGTTAACTAAACATAAAATAAACTAATTACCGCAATATTAAAGTCTTTCAGAAGCAGGCCGTAGAAGAACCACATAACAGCACTTAGGGTTAGGAAAAATGAGAGCAGAAATGGCATGTACTCCACGCTCTTGGTTTTGATAACTTGTCGCTGCAAAAAATGTTAAGAAAAATATATATTAGAAACAATAGCTATGAAAGTGGAAATGTGAGTAGGTGCGTCATATGCGATGCTGAATTAATAAAATTAATTACCACAACTCCCAAAGGTGCAACGAATACGCTCAAAGCAAAAACAAGGCAAATCCATCCAACTACATGGACACGGTTAGCTCCGTTTGCAAGGAAATGAGTTAGCACGACAATCAAACCGAACCCAACAATGTTCATAAGCACAATTAGCATCACGCTTTGAAGCTGCAATAATTATCAATTCAACCGTCAAAATAATGAAGAAAGAGATATTTGAATTACTGAATTTAGAGTGTTTTAAAGATTTTGTCGCTTAAGTACGAACCCTGGTTTGCTTTGGGGCGTAAAAGAGGAAGAAGCCAATATAGATGGTCTCGACAACACAACCAAATGAATTAATAGTGATGAGAAGCATGGCATCGGGTTTGAGCATTGCATAGTACATCCAAAGCATCGAACTGAATAAGGCGACCACATATGGAACTGATTGAAACCCTTCAGTTGATTTCCTCTTGTAAACTTGATAAAACGTCGGCCTTCAAATTAAAAGGAAATAAATTATTAACTAATTAAAGGGATTTGAATAATAATGCAAAAGGCTGAGAAAATTAAAAAAGAAAAAAGCAGAAAGATCACTTACAGTGGTGCAAGAAACACACAGAACGAAACTATATTGCCTGCAACAACATAAGTAGAAAAAACTTAGCAAAAAGAAACAGAGAGAGAGAGAGAGAGAGAGAGAGAGAGAGAGAGAGAGAGAGAGAGAGAGAGAGAGAGAGAGAGAGAGAGAGAAGAGTGGTGTGTGTGTGTGTGTTTAAGCGTGCATGTAGTTGCCATGCATTTGATTGTTTCATGCATGCACGTAAATGGTTGGTAAAGAAAAGGTTAAGATGTTGTCTTTTTAAACCCAGTTATGCTTCATGAGTAAAATATTGGAGTATATAATTAATTGAAAAAGAAGAAGAAGAAGACCCAAATAAATAAAATAATACTAATAAGAAGAGAGAGAGAGAGAGAGAGAGAGAGAGAGAGAGAGAGAGAGAGAGAGAGAGAGAGAGAGAGAAAATGGAAAAAAAGTAAAAATGAGAGGGAGAAGGTGATGAAGATATACCCAGAAGGCCAAAGGCAAGGGTTAAGTGACCATGTAACCCAGACATATCTAAGCTTGATTGCTCCTTAAGAAATTAATTAAAACTAACAAGTCTCTCTCTCTCTCTCTCACACACACACTAATACACACACAGAGATTAGTGTAATGAGAAATGCCAATGCTATATAGCTAGATATTCTCCTTATTGGTGCACAAGCAAAGGGCAAGTGCCCCATTTATATAGGGAAGGGAAAGAGTAGTGGAGTGTGGACATTGTACAGTGCCTGCTTTGTCCAGATTAGGAGAGAGAATCGATGAGTGGCCAGTCATTATTTTTTACACTTGTTCTGCCAAATATTTCCCTATACTCGTTTTACTAAGTGGCGATTGATTTTAAGATGTTTCCTCCTTACAAATAATAATCTCATTTTATTTTTTAAGAATTAACTTAGTAAGAAATCAAATTATTATTTAATATACATTTATTATGTTTTAAAAAATAAAATTTTAATTATTAATATAACATTATAAATACTACTATCGATAACAATTTTTAAACTTTACTCCCTCTAGTCCACTCAAATAGTTCACGTTTGAAAAATCTAATAATTAAGGAATATATAAATAGTATTGGAATTGGTCATAATTACAAAAATATTTTAGCATAGTTACTACGTTTGTACCACACACGTGAAGGGTAAAGTTAAAAGTTTTATGGATATCTTAGAAATTTTTGGTCAAAATTTAAAAAAAATCAAAGTTAAAGACAAAAGGCCGGAGTATACTACGTACTAAAACATTTTTAGAGACTTGCTATAGTTCATTGTTGTGGCGGAACGACATGTTTCAATCACTAGTACTAACTAACAACATTATAAACGCAAGATCGTGAGCTATAGTGCAAATATTTGTAGACTCGTGAGTCTCGTGAACCCCCAATCACTTTCCTAGAATCTAATCGATGAAAACCATCCGCGCGCATAGCATGATGATGCGGGTGCAGTCAAGTCTTTCCATCCCCCTTATATATGAACTTGTTATTAGCATTTTACTTTTTCTAGTTTTTCATTAATTTTTAATTACTAACGAGTTTTTTTTTTTTTTTTTTTAAAGATTTGAGGAGACATAAACCTTATATGGTGCATTTGGTGTGACTAGCACAAATGGCGCCTCTGGTGAAACTTTGAACACCTAACTTCTTCGTTGAGAGTAGTGAAGTACTAGTGTGGCTCTGGTGTGTGGCTTGAACACTTGTCCTCTTTGTTAAGAGGAGAGTGAGCAGTATAAATGGACCTTTGGTGAGGCTTGAACAACAACGGTGCCTCTGGTGAGGCTTGAACACCCGATCATTAAATACCAGTGTGTTTCTGGTAAGACTTGAACACCCGACCTCTCCGTTAAGAGAAGTGAACAGTACCAATTGAGCTGGAGATCAACGAGCTATTCTCATACTACATTGAGCTTAAGATTTATTGCTGCTCGTGATACCGAGTCTACCACTAATTAACCCAATATAATTTGTATTTGATGAGATGTTGAATTTGGTAACTACCAACGGAATTTTAACTTACCAACGGATATTCCGTTGATAATTACCAACGGAGTTGTAATTCACCAACGGAAATTTTCCGTATGTAATTACCAACGGATGTTTGTTTTATCAACGGAAAATTTCGGTTGGTAATTCCCAACGGAAATTTAAGTTACCAACGGATATTTCCGATGGTAATTTCCAACGGAATATTGATTCACCAACGGAAATTTCAGTTGGTAATTACCAACGGAATTGAAATTTAGCAACGGAATTTACCAACGGTATAAACCGTTGGTAATTACCAACGGAATCGCTTTTCCGTTGGTAATTGCAAACGGAAATTGATCCGTTGGTAATCACCTACCAAAGTTTGCCAACAGATTTGCAACGAAAAATTCCGTTGGCTTTTCATAATTACCAACGGGAATCCCAATTTACCAACGGAAAATTCCGTTGGTAATCGTCGTCTTTCTAGTAGTGTACTTTTTAATTGTGTCACTCCCTCCATTACTGTTTCTTTAATTTGCTTAATTATACCAAATGTTTACATACAGTAGTGTTGTAAAGTATCTACGGGAATGCTAATAACAACTCCCCCTTGTTCATAACTTTATATATAATCCAAGGAGTTAATAATTTGTTTGGGTAATGGCCTTATGAGGATGAGGCCAAATTTGGATAAGTTTGTTGTATTAAACACAAGCACAAGTCGAATTTATTTGCTCATTTTAGTTCCATTAATTATGGGTAGGTGTGGCCGAAACCAAATGGATCCCACCCCATTAGGCACTTTCTTAGTGTTTACCACCAATCCAATTGGTTTTAAGGACTACAGCTCTCATATTTCAATTTATGGCAGTTTTTGATGCCTTTTGTTTATTCACAATTGAAGCCAATCTAGAATGAATCGTGGAGTACTGCCATGTCATCATCAATAATAGAGTGGGACCAGTACTTACATTCCATGTGGGTCCCTTGCTAGCTATACCACTACAACCTTTGCACTGATTAGACATAAAAACCAAGATGTGCTTTGGTAAGCTTATCCAACTTTGATGCAAGAGCGAGGAGTTGGAGGAGGAGGAGGATGATTTCATGGGTACTAATTGCCTCCCTCCTCAACCTTGTTTCTCTTTCGTGATTAGTGCTTATTACCTAATTGGAGATCAATTAACTTCCCACTGAAAACATATGAACAGTTCTTCAACTTTTGCTGATCGATCCCCCAGCCCAACCCTTTTTTTCTCAATTTTAATTTATTTAATTAATGGTTGCTGCAGGTTGCCAGTTGCAACTTTCTCTATCCCCGTTAGAGCTGTCAAAACGGGTCAGCGGGTTGGGCTGACCCGCCACAACTCATCACTAGGTGGGTTGGGTTGGGCTGACCCACTAAATAAGCGGGTTGAAATATCTCAACCCAATCCAACCCATCATGGGCTACGGGTTGGGGCGGGCCAATTCGCAAAAAAAAATTTCTTAAATAAACTCAATATCTAACAAATTAAAGTAAAAAATATATATATATCACAACTATTTTTAATTTTCAATTAATGAAATAAAAAATCAAACAAAAGGCCAAGAAACAATCTAACAAATTAAAGCCAAAAAAGTTAAGAGAATATAACTACACTTCTTAAAAATCAAAGAACCAAACTAAATTTATATAATCAAGCAATTTGGCGGGTTAGCCCAACCGAACCTAACCCAACCCGCTTCAATCCGCTGGCCCGACAGGCTCAACACGTTTAACCCGCCTCCTAGGCGAGATCAAAATGTATCAACCCAACCCAACCCATTTTGGTGACGGATTGGGTTGGCCCGACGGGTTCAACCCATATTAACAGCTCTAATCCCCATATCTTCGGATCCACCAGCGTAAAATCAAAAATTAATTAAATTAGATTAGAAAAACAAAAGAATCCAATCTAGCTAGCTAATTAACAATAGGGACGTTAGAGTGTACAAATCATTCAAAGTAATCTCCATGTATTAAAAAATTATTATCAAAAGTTGTTAAGAATATTAATGTTGCTAACTCGTAACAGTCGCATTTGCATGTCGAAACGAAGTGTCTATTATTTTAAAAATAGATTCTCAAATGTGTCTCATAATCTCGCAACCCTAAGTGCAATAAAATAATCTCAACTTTCTAAATATATTGAAATAATTTTGCAATTCCAAGCTTAAACCAAACTCAAATAATAAGATTCTGGCCAGGTCGGATCTTTCGAAAGGTGTACGTACATGCTTTACAATCCACCCTAGCTACTAGTGCATATCGAGAGAGAGAGAGAGAGAGAGAGAGAGAGAGAGAGAGAGAGAGAGAGATGATGGGTTTCCGTTTCCCACTTGCTGCATCTTTTTGTTAGTGGTGGTGAGGTACTCATTATATCTGCTAATTATTTGATCAAATATTAATAATCAGACGGTCAACAAGAGGGTTAAAGCATCAAAATTTGGTGAATGCGGCCTTACCCAAATATAGCATCAAAATTTGGGGTTGACCATCTCCGATTTCTACCCAGCCTGCCCTCCGATTTTTACAGTTTTCGATATGGGCCCATTATCATGCAGGATCCGGAATTTGGATATTCTAGTTAACCTTTGGAATAAGGAAAAATTGTGGCATATCCACTTTTAACAATTTTTAACAGCTTAATTTTACTGTATTTGTTTTTATTCGCTTAAATTTTTTTTAAGTGATAAATTAATTATTTATTCCAAAACTATCCCCGTGACAACAAATGACATTTTAAGTGTATTTTGTGCATCGTCATTTGTATAAAATGTGCATCGTCAATGTATTTTGTAATTTTTTGTTAAGAAATGTGCATCGTCAAGTATAAAATGTGCACCGTTAATATAATTTTTTTGAAAATGTGTTAAGAAATGTGCATCGTCAAGTATAATTTTGTGCATCGTCAAGTATAATAGTACTATTTCAGTATATTTTTGTGTTAAGAAATGTGCATTGTCAATGTATAACAGTACTATTTTCAGTATAATTTTTGTGCATCGTCAAGTATAACAATACTATTTCAGTATAATTTAGTGCATCGTTAACTGTAATAATTGTAATTTTTATTAAATCCTAATTAACGTTATTACAAAAGTTGTCGAGAATACAATTCATAGCACACAGCCCATTCAGGAGAAAAGTCATTCGTGAATCATTTGACATTCTATGGTATGTATTTGGTGGTATGGAATAGGAAAACCTTGTCTATAAACATGGGGTGGCCCTACCCTGTTATACAAAAAGACTCGATGTCGTCGAATAGCATTGACTCTGCCCAAGAATTTTTTTTAACCCTCTTTATTATGTCATGAGAAGCTTGCAAAGATGTGCTATCATGTGGTCTAAAAGTCGATGCAGTGCGTACGTGTTAGAAGGTTGCGATGCGATGCAAAACTTTTTTATGCATCGCAAGTGAAAAAGGTAATTTTGTGTTAGAAGGATGCGATGCGATGCAAAACAATCTGGGTACACCACAATTTCATTGTTCCTATTTTCCTTTTGAGACACGACTCACCCTAAAATGGTTGGACAAACAACAATGCTTTGTTTTGACTTGTGAACCGTTCCTGGAACAGTAGATTCTCTCGCCTTTTGTATTCCACCTGTATTTTGACTTTCCAAGATTGGACAGATCTCAGGCAAAGGGCCTATATTCTCTTCAGGATCCACTATCCGAATTGTCTAAGCATATGTCATTGACTTCTTTGTCAATCCTGTGCATGAGGACTTTGTTTGTCGACTTTTGGATCACCATGTTTCTCTTTTTGGGAGAGTATGACTTTTTTTATTTTTGTGTTTATTTCTCAGCATCTTTTTGCTGTGATCAAGCAGACTCTTTTGTCGGTCGATGAGCACTCTCTTTTCTGTTTTGATTTTATTTCCTTTGTCTTTATGCACAGGAATGACAAAGCATGTTTGTGACAAGAAAAATCAACCGGTCTTTTGAAGTGTCCTAGAAATCTATATGAATTACGCGTGGCTATGCAGGGCTAGGCCGGATGGCTTACTTCCCAGGAGACGATTAATAATCGCGCGGAAAGGGATAGTGTCTGCTGAAGGAATGCTGGACGCATGACTTTCCCAGTTTCACTTCAACGTGGCTATATCAGGGTTTGAAGCTTGGCAAAAGTTCAGAATAAACGAGTACGCGTGTGTGCGCCGTATCTAAGAGACTCTTTTTTACAATTATATGTAAATGAAAGTGAGACAGATATGTACAGAATAAGAGGGAGATATATCCATTTTTTCTGATTCATGTGATGTGGATTGAAATTTTGTTACCAGTTGAAAGTAGCTGGAAAGGAAACACATCCACAGTTCGAGAGTTTAAAGCCCAGAGGAAAGAGAGGAAAAAGAAATAAGAAAAATGAGAATTCTATCATATTTCTAATTATTACATTTGTGTCCTATTTCCCAAAATAAAAAAGATATAAATGAAATAATGAATGTACAAATGAATAATGAGCATCATATAAAGGTAATTTTTGCATTGTCTTGTGTTGCGATGCATCGTTTTTTTTGTTTTGCAAAGCACAGTTTGCCGTTCCGTGTTTTATGTGCATCGTGTTGAGTTGCGATGCATCATTTTTTGCTTTTACGATGCACAACGTGCACTATTTTATGTTTTTAAAGGGTATGTGATGACATTTCGCAACAAAAGTATCAGTTTTTAGTTGAAAACAATTATAGTAAAATTAAGCGATTGAAAATTGTTTAAAGGGGACAAACCCGAATTTCGCACTTGGAATAGCGCTTGCACATTAATGAGGCCCACCTGATAGATTTAGATTGTACTACAGTACTTCTTAGATTTAGAAAGAGCCTTTGTTAGCGGTTTCCATATTTATTGTTAGCATTAAGGAGATTTTGTTTCTTGGCGACAGTTTTAGGGTTTTCTATTTCCTTATAAATAGTTGTATTCCTAAAAGGTTTTTGTACATGAGTTAAGCCTCTAATAAAATTTCGACAGTATGTTGACCCCAATCTCTCTCTCTTTCAATTCCCAACTACTTTTGTGTATTGTCTTTTGTCAATTGCTTCCGCTGCATTGCACAACAACTGGTATCAGAGCATAGGTTAGCGATGGCTGGAGTTAATGCTATCACGGTGCAGTCTGATGTTCAGAAGTTTGATGGGCATGGAAACTTTGCGTTGTGGCAAAGAAGGGTGAAGGATCATCTGGTTCAAGCTGGTTTAGGGAAAGTTCTTCGGAACAAAACGAAACCCGCAGATATAGAAGAAGGACCATGGAAGGAGCTGCAAGAACGGGCTGTGTCTTCGATACGGCAGTGCCTTGCAGATGAAGTGGTGTATCATGTGATTGATGAAGAATCAACAACGAAGGTTTGGGAGATCTTGGAGGCTAGATATATGTCAAAATCCTTGTCGAACAAGTTGCATCTTAAGCAAAAGTTGTATGGGCTTAAGATGGCGGAGGGTTCAGACCTCGATTCTCACATCCACACGTTTAATCAAATACTCAATGATTTGGTTAGGGTGGAGGTGACATTCGAGGAGGAGGACAAGGCTTTGATGTTGTTGAACTCGTTGCCTACTTCTTCAATATATGAAAACCTTATTACTACGTTGACATGGGGGAAGGATACTTTGGAATTGCAACCGGTCACAGAAGCTCTTTTAGCTTTTCATAAATGGAAGAAGTCTGTTGATGAACCTGCGGGTGAAGGGTTATTTGTGAAGGAGAATCAGGAACGTGGGAGAACCTAGTCCCGGGATAATTCGCAAAGGCATAATTCTCGTTCGCAGTCAAGGAAGAAGTATAAGGGGAATTGTTTCAAGTGTGGGAAGAAGGGGCACAAGAGGCAGGATTGTCCGGAGAAGGGAAAAGATAAAGCAAGTTCTTCAAAGTCAGTTAATGTGGTTGAAGATTGCTCGGATGATGTGGATGGTGATATGCTCACGACTTCATCACCGTAGAGCACCTGATTCTTTGGATTCGGATTCAGATGTTCTTTTCATGTGACGAATCGTGATTGGTTCGATACCTACAGGTCAGTTAATTCTGGTATAGTTACTATGGGTAATGGTGCTACATGTAAAATTGTTGGCATAGGAACTATAAGAATTAAAATGTTTGATGGTATGGTTAGAACGTTATGTGTGATGTTAGACATGTACCAGAGGTTTCTAAAAATCTGATTTCATTGGGTACCTTGGATGCTAACGGTCTTACCTATACAGCTCAAGGTGGAGTTTTGAAAGTTGTTAAGGGTGCTATGGTGGTGATGAAGGGTGAGAGGGGCTCTAAAAACATTTACAGGTTGCTAGGGAGCACGGTTGTAGGTGGAGTAACATCCGTAGAATCTGAAGTAGATGTTGATACCCTTCTATGGCATATGCGGCTTGGCCACATGGGTGAAAGGGGGATGCGTGAACTTCATAAGCGCAAGTTGTTGAAGGGTGTGAAGACTTGCAAACTTGAGTTTTGCAAGTATTGTGTTCTTGGAAAGCAAAACAAGGTGCAATTCAAGACGGGTAAACATACAACAAAGGGCATCCTCGACTATGTTCACTCAGATGTGTGGGGGCCAGTCAGAACAGAATCAAGAGGTGGACATTATAACTTTGTCACGTTCATTGATGATTTTTCGAAAAAGGTTTGGGTTTACTTCATGAGGCACAAGTCAGAAACTTTTGAGAAGTTCAAAGTGTGGAAAGTTGTAGTGGAAAATCAAACAGGGAAAAAAATCAAGTATTTGAGAAGTGATAATGGGACAGAGTACACAGATGTCGAGTTCAAGAAATTCTGTCGAGAGCATGGAATCAAGAGGCACTACACAGTACGCAGGACACCACAGCAAAATGGTGTGGCTGAAAGGATGAATAGATCTATTGCGGAAAGGGCTAGGTGTCTACGATTCAATGCAGGGTTGGCGAAGAATTTTTGGGCTGATGCGGTGAGTATGGCATGTTTCTTGATAAACAGGTCACCTAGGGCTTCATTGGATAACAGGTTTGCGGAGGAGGTATGGACAGGTAATGAGGTAGACCTCACCGATATCCGGGTGTTTGGGTGTCCATCCTATGTGCATATTCCTGGTGAAGAGAGGTCGAAGCTTGACCCAAAGTCAAAACAATGTATCTTTCTCGGGTATGAAACAGGTGTAAAAGGATACAAGCTTTGGGATCCCAAGTCAAGCAAGGTGGTGATCAGTAGGGACGTGGTCTTTGATGAAAAGGCTATGTTGAAGTGTACTCAAGATGATAAAGAGAAGGTGCCAGAAAACAAAGGGAGCGATAAGCAGATTATTAAGGTGGACTTACATGAGGATAAAACTGATACGGATCTCACTCTTCCGGATTCAGAGGTAATTACACAGGAAACTGAAGGGGCTAATACTTCAGTTGGGAGACCTAAGAGAGTAATCAAACCACCTGTCAGGTATGGTTTTGAAGACATGGTTTCATATGTTTTTGTTCTTAGTAGTGGAGACCCAAATTCTTTTCAGGAGGCAATAAATAGTCCTGAAAAGGATAAGTGGGTAACGGCTATGACGGAGGAGATGGAGTCGTTGTCTAAGAACGATACATGGGATTCGGTGGAGCTTCCTAAAGGGAAGCGTGCTATTGGTTGCAAGTGGGTTTTCAAGCGTAAAGAAGCGGTATCAGAAAAAGAGGGGGAAAAATTCAAGGCTCGATTGGTAGCAAAGGGATACTCACAGCGAGAGGGGGTGGATTATAATGAAATTTTTTCGCCTGTTGTTAGACACACTTCCATTCGAATTGTGTTGGGTCTTGTAGCGCATTATGATTTGGTGTTGGAGCAAATGGATGTAAAAACTGCGTTCCTACACGGTGAGTTGGATGAGCAGATTTTCATGGAGCAACCACATGGGTTCACGGAGCTCGGGCAGGAGCGTTTGGTTTGTAAATTGAAGAAATCACTTTATGGGCTGAAGCAATCTCCGAGACAGTGGTACACGAGATTTGACTCCTATATGGTAAGTATTGGCTACAAGAGGTGTGAGTATGATTGCTGCGTTTATGTGAAGAGCCTTGATGGTGGCTCATATATTTTTCTGCTACTTTACGTGGATGATATGCTTATCGCGGGTAGAAGCAAGAACGAGGTCAATCAGTTGAAGGCCTTGTTGAGTAAAGAGTTTGACATGAAGGATTTGGGGGAAGCCAAGAAGATTCTTGGGATGGAGATTCGCCGAGACAGGAAATCTAGGAGATTGTGGTTGTCTCAAGCCGGCTACGTGGAGAAAGTGTTGGAGAGGTTCAATATGCGGGACGCAAAACCTGTGAAAACACCATTGGCGAGTCATTTTAATTTATCTGCCTCTAATTCCCCGAGTTCGACTGAAGACATTCGGAGTATGTCAAAGGTTCCCTATGCAAGCGCAGTGGGATGTCTCATGTATGCTATGGTTTGCACTAGACCAGATTTGGCGCAAGCTATTAGTGTGGTTAGCAAGTATATGGCAAATCCGGGCAAACAGCATTGGGAAGCAGTTAAGTGGATTCTCAGATACTTGAAGGGTACTATGAGTTATGGCATCATGTTTGAGGAGCAGAATGAGGAGCTTTCTGTTGTGGGGTATGTGGATTCCGATTATGCGGGTGACTTGGATCGGAGGCGGTCGACTACGGGTTATGCGTTTACACTCGCAGGTGGACCCATATGTTGGAGGTCTATGATTCAGTCTATTATTGCATTGTCTACAACGGAAGCGGAGTACATGGCAGCTGTTGAAGCTGCAAAGGAAGCCTTATGGCTTGGAGGCTTAGTCAAGGAGTTGGGTATTCAGCAAGGTGGAGTGAGGTTGCTTTGTGACAGTCAAAGCGCAATTTTTCTAGCAAAGAATCACATTTATCATCAACGGACGAAACACATTGATGTGCGGTTTCACAAGATTCGGGAGTTGATTGATATGGGTGAGGTTGTGTTAGAGAAGGTTCATACCACAGAGAATGCTGCAGATATGTTGACAAAGCTGGTTACCACTGACAAGTTCAAGCATTGCTTGGATTTGTTACACATCTCTAGCTGTTAGAGATGGGGAGGTTTGATGTCTACACAGGTGGTTCGGGTATTGGTTCCTTGTATCTTCTGTTGGGTTGGGTGAATGCTTGCCAAGGTGAAAATTGTTGGATGCGACCGCATGGCTCACTGGAAAGTATGCGGCCGCACAAGGCGTCCGCATTGGTATTCTGGAAACCATGCGGCTGCATAGTGCGTCCGCATGGAATTTTGTAGATCGCATGCGGCCGCATTATGTGTCCGCATGGCGACGGTTTTAGGGTTTTCTATTTCCTTATAAATAGTTGTATTCCTAAAAGGTTTTTGTACATGAGTTAAGCCTCTAATAAAATTTCGACAGTCTGTTGACCCCAATCTCTCTCTCTTTCAATTCCCAACTACTTTTGTGTATTGTCTTTTGTCAATTGCTTCCGCTGCATTGCACAACATACAGAACTATTTTTTGGGATGCATGTCGTGTACATGAACTTGTTGGAAAAATTATATTTGGGTTTCCATTAATTTGTGGTTTTATAAGTTTATGAAAAATAAGCTTATGAATATGGTCCAAATAAGAGACATGCATGATAAGTCAAATCGCTTTAGTAATGCGCGCGCACCTTTGGCCTGATGTGGTTGGATGGCTCAGTGTAGGCTTCTCATGGTGAAAACGGATTTCCCATTGAAAATCATCACTTGTTGAGGAGAACGGAGAGGAAAACCTAGGCCTTTGCTTTGGCTACTTAATATGTACCAAATACATGTAAGCTATTGATTATTGTTCTACTATTATTCATGCATGGATTTAATTTGTTCTTACAATACTAACATAAGGAAAGATTATCGAATATTGAAGAAGATATATATATATATATATATATATATATATATATATATGCGCTGGTATTTCAAATTTCAAGTTGCATCAAGTCAAAGCAAAAGCTATATAAATTAATTAGTGCTTTTTTATTTTTCCAGAAAACCAAGAAAAGATTATCGAATTATTTTTACGATTTGATTGGTTTTTATTTTTTTTCAAACGGGTTGGGGTTGAAGATTATCAAACTATGTGGCACGCTTGTCATCAGAACCCCTAGCCGTAGCCCACGGATCAATTTAGGTACACAGTCGTAGACTTTAAAACCTGATCACTCCCGTGTGCTTAACATCTCTCTCCCTCTAAACTCTTACTCCTGCAAATTCAACTTGCTCCTTTCGTCGTCCAACGCCATGCTTCACCCACACCTCATGACCCATCGACAGAAAGAGCGGATTAGATCTGATCAATACAAATGAGTTTTTCATTGATCTAACAAAATTTCTTACTCAATTTTCCCACTGCCAGAGTCGATTGTAAATGAGTGACGAGATCTAGCCGGAGTCCATGGCAGGAACCGAAAAATTGATACTGTGATTTTGTGGATGTAATTTTGTAGAATTAAATTTCTGAGTTGGATTTGTTACTAATTCTCAAACTCAATTGGTGCAAATCTAGATAGGTTAACATGGATTTGAGGTTGATTTTATTTTTGTATGCGTTTGAATATATGTACTGCATCACATAGTAAAATGTAAAGATTACAGGAAAAAATTTAGATTACCAACTCGAAATTAATCCCAACATGCATTAATGTTTAAATGGTCTGCTCCTTTCTTGCCACGTGAATTTAAAAAAAAAAAAAACATATATTGAATAGAAGAACTCCATTTAGTTGCTTGGGCGATATCCGATTTTGGATAAAGAACCACTGTAAAGTGCAAACGTGGAGATGAGCATCTGCAAGAGATCTAGAAACCATTGGAGCAGTGGAGGAGAGGAGACTCGTAGTAAAAGAATTTATTGCTTTACGTGTGAGCCAGCTCAGTCCTATGCAAGTTTCGCTTTAATTTTTTCACTTTCTCAACCATTTCCTTCTTTTTATTATGGATTTAAGTGATTATCTTTTGGGAAGTTTTTAGAAAATACTCTTTTTTAATTCTTTTGCTCTTAATTTTCGCTTTTTTCATTTTTTTTAAGATGATGATTTTGATTTTTTTTTTCCTGTTTCTTTTGATTAATTATAATTATGGTTCTGAATTTGCTCTTTGATTTTTGTTTAATTTTTCGTTTGGTTTGGTTTGATTTTTATTTTGGTATTAGTATTTTGTTTTTGATTGAAATTTTAGGCATGTTAGTTTTGATTTTTAATGTTTCAGTTTCGACTTTCTTTTTGGTACATGACTTGGATTATAATTCCATACCTTTGGTTTGTACTCTATAATTTGTTTTTTCATTTTTTGGCCGGTTGGATAATGACTTTAGATTTTACCTTTATTTTGTTTTTCCATTTGATTGAGATTGAGATATTGAACTTTTTCACTTAAAATTTGATATTAGTTTTGATTTCAATTTCATTCGAGTAAAGTCTATCAAAATATTGCTAAAAGATAAGAGAACCTAAAATGAAATATTGCCCAAGATAAGTAAATTGTTATTAGACTAAAACTTATAAGAATTTCCAAAACGATGATCACTTAAATAGTTAAAATAAAATGAAAATTACAAGGAAATCAACAATAGTCGCATAAACATTACATATATTGATTTTAAATCATAAATAATTACTCTATCACATATTAATCAATATCTTTTAATTTTTCATATAAATATTAATTAAACAAGCTAGCTCTATCATGTTCATCATATATACATACTGGTCTCTAATGCTAGTTATACTATGTCATCCTGGGCCTGCAGGCTGTTGCTTGTTTATATAATACTTGGCTGATCTAAATATCAATTATAAGTTAACCCACACAGATATCTAGTAAACCAATTCCTTAATTGCCGATTCACAGTTGTGTTGAGTGGCTTCACGACTTGTGGGTTAAAAGAGTAATAATGTTAAAGACACTTAATAAGTACTAGTATCTAATTTAATTGCCATCTTATCTTATGAATGGCTTCATGACTTGTGGGTTAAAAGAGTAATATTGACTTTACTTATGGATCCTTAGTGGAGCATACAAGAGGTCATATAAGATAATTACTCCAGTATATATAATATTATATGATGCTACATTAGTTGGAGTAGTGGGATCCGTCCGTCTCTTACTCTTTGGGTTCTTAATTGGTATTTGGTGCCATTTTTGGAATACAAAACTCACTGCGTAATTTACTGCTCTGTTAAGCAATAGTTTAATAATAAAATAAGTATACGTACGTACAAAGTAGCATTGATCAAAGTTTTAGCCAAAAAAAAAAAAAAAAGAATAAGAAATGGATGAGGAATTCGATCCTCTGGACAAACTCGACAAAATTAATTGGCATGTACCTAAGTTCGAGGGTTGTCCTTTAAAACTTACAGAGGATGAATTCGATCCCAGCGGTCATAGACTTCGAACCAAAATAATAATAATAGTATGCATATTATTAACCCCCAAAGAGGGCCATTAATAATTATACATGAAAATACTTCATATTGTTAAGAGGATAAAATAATTATAGCTTCCTTAACTTATTATTATTATTATTATTACTATTATTATTATTATTTATTTTTTCTAAAGATAATACTAAACGTACTTTACCATTAGCACAAATTAAAGAAACGGTGCATATATACTAGCCATATTTACATAATTACATAACAGCATGCTTTCCTAGGAATTACACAACCTGAGGTCAATCAATAAAATTACGGGCGTACAGCAAATTTAAAATTTGAAATAAAAACGTCTTCCTTAAGTTTTACTCCGATTAATTATATTGTAGCTAAGAGCCCGTTTGATGTAGCGTTTTCAAAACACATTGTTTTGCAAACGCAGTGTTTTTAAAACGCAAATTATTTAAAACGTGGCTTTTTTCTTTATAAATGTGTTTGAGATATTATGTCAAAACGCAACTTTTTATTCCCTACTGCGTTTTAAAATTGCGTTTTGGGAAAAAACTAGAATTCTAGCATTTTAAAACGCAGCTGCGTTTTGAAAACCCAATTTTTTCTACAGCAGCATTGAAATGCTTAGTTAAGAAATAAGCTGCGTGTTTTAACCCTACGTTTTGACCAAAACGCTCGAACAAACGGGCTTTAAAAACAGAGGAACTAATACCAAGCATTAAGGTTCTTCAAGAGGCAGCCAGTAGGTATACTATTACCTACCCGAAACCATATCTTAATAGTTCCCCCACAATTACAAACTCTATCCCCCTCCCCTCCCTTTAACTGAAGGTGGAGTTCATGTTGGATTTGTAAGATAATGCCTTTTTTTTCGATCATCTGATCATATTATATCGATCATTACTCACACAGTTTATTTCACAGAGTGATAATAAAATCTTTAATAAAAAATTAACGATATTCCTAGTAATTATCCACTCAATTATCTTGATTGATTTAATTAATAGGTTATTAGTGTTTTCAAAATAAATAAAATATTAGTTTAGAAGGTGGTTAAGAGTTTGCCAATATTTGCTCATCTAAGATAGATAGATATCTTCAGAGGACTATGACCTCACTAAAGTTCTAATCCTTTCTAGTAGTGTTAGTGTTTGTTTATATCTGTGACGTCCCAAATTTTTTCTACATTTTAATATTGAAATGGTTGAAAATTACGTCATCTTAGTTAGGAGTATTATATATTATCGTCAATGATTCTAAATCCATTTAATATCTGCAAATTAAAAACAAATGATAATCAATCAAATGATTGAAAGGCATGTACGCACGCACAAATTTAAAACTCATATTAGTTAATCAAAAAAATTGAACAATTTGTCTTAGTGCAACATAGCCAGGTGTGTTTGCAGTCATTCAATTCCCATTTAATAACAGAAAATCACTTTTAGAACTCTTAATTTGAAACCCTAGCTAGCTAGCTAGCAAGCTTTTTTTCCCTAAAGCTGGATCAATGTATTGTTATCGAAATTGATTTCGCTCTTTATAATTTACTGAATGCACATGTTGGATCAATGTGTGTGTGTCTATCATCTTTGTTCGAAATCTTTTTTCTTGTTGTTCCTTTAAGTACATTGAAATTTCTTTTTCATACCACTTTTTGGGAATTAAAGTGAGTACCATATGCGCATTTAGGTTTCCTACAAAGAACTTGAAATTAGAGAAGTAGACTTTCAGTCAATCAAAGGTTAAACCCTAACATTCGGTGAGATGAGGTGAAAGATTCCTACTTTAATTTTACAAAGTTTCTTACAAGTCATCGTTCTTGGTGTGATATCCCACACCGGGTAGATGTGGGACTTGTGTGTGCATTATAAGTGGCCACCTACTACTATTACGCACCAACCTATCCATAGACTTTTAGGTGGCTTGTGGTGGGCCAGTTGACCCAGGTGCTTAGTGGGCTAGTGCGTGGGCTATGCGTAGCGGACCGGGTTTCAGGCTCGGGTCATTACAAATGATATCAAAGCGGGTCCCGCCCAAAAATATATTGGAACACATTGCCCGGGGTGCCGATCCTTTGGGCCTCCTTTGGGTTAAGACTTTTGGGTAACTTGTGGTGAGCCAGTTGACCCAGGTGCTTAGTGAGCCAGTGCGTGAACTATGCGTAGCAGACCGGGTTTCAGGCTCGGGTCGTTACACTTGGTGTTTCAAATTAGGCAATTCATTAGCAATTAGATTGTCATTCTTTCCGTCCATCTCAATATCACAATGAAGAGTTGCATATCAAAAGAATTTCCACCTATCTAATTATCATCTCCATTCGAAACTATTTTATGTTGTCATTCTTAAGCTTTAAGAACATTGAAGTTTCTTTTTCACTCTTAACTTTTTAAGAGTTGAAGTGACTACACATATAAATTCCTTTTTTCAATCTCCACTTTTCGTAGGTTAAAGTGCATGCGTATTTATATTTCTTACAAAGAACTTAAAATTAAAAAAAGTAGAATTTTATTTAATCAAAGTTAGACCTAAACATATATATAGTAAAATGTAAGGTTAGAATTCAGTGAAGAGGTAGATGCCTATTCTCAGCTCACAAGTTTGTTACAAATGATCGTTCATGGCATTTCAAATTATGCAAATTATTAAACATTTAGATGTGTCTTTCCTTACGTCTTTTTAAAATCGCAATGAAGTGCTACTGATCAAAATAGTTTTTATATATTTGTGAACTCTTAACAAAAGAGTTTTTACATATCTTTTTACTCTAAACACTAGTTATAGAGTCCGTGCAAAGTACAGTTTCCATTTGCTTTTGAGATTAATTGATATATTTTAGAATTTTTTTAAAAATTATCATCATTGCAAATATGCATTTGTTGACTTAATATCTGACAAAAGTTAAATGTTGTCAATATATACAAATTGGTAGTCGTTTATTATAGTATTTTTGTTTCAGAATAAGTATTTTTTATTGATGGTCAATATATGTATTTTCGTTTCTATACATTTTTATTTTTATTTTTTAAGTATCCTTTAATGATATCAAATTGTTTTTTTTTTTTTGATCTTGCACTTAATAAAGATATTTTAGACATATATTTGAAGAATTTTTATAAAATTAAAAATAAATATTTACTTTGGGACATATTGAAGAAATAATTTTTTTCTGAACAAAGGAGAATTGTTTAAGAATTGAATATAATTATATTTATTAAAATAATTTTTAAAGATCATTCAATGATTAGAAAATGTTTAGTTGGATATTATATTTACATATTTTTGATACACTGTCAGTGTGAAAAAGAAATTTACACATATATATTTAAAAAAGAGCATCAATTTTGAATTAAATGATTTAAAATTTTGGTTATATGTATCAACATATATAGACATTATTTTACACATATATAAACATTATTTTATGACGTCTTAAATAAAAATATGAGACCCATAATTTGACATGGAGAGAGTACAATTTATAAAAATTAGTTTATATTATAAATTAATTTATAGAATAATCTAATATTTTTTAAAATTTTTTACAGATAATATAATTTATTGAGTTAGTTTAAGATGTATATTCATATTTAAAGGGTGTGGGTTCAAATCCTATTGATAGCATTATTTTGTTTTGACGTAAAGTTTTTCTTCTATTATAATTATAAGAAGGTATTATCTAATAGTAATACATACTATTGTACCTATTATCAAACCTATTATTATTAGTTATAGTTATTAGGTAATGACTTAAAAATATAAAAGTCACATCACTCCAAAAGTCAAGCTTACTTGGAGGCTTGAAAATTAAGAAAAATGCAAAGGTTGATGATGTGATATATATATATATATATATATATATAGAGAGAGAGAGAGAGAGAGAGAGAGAGATCTGTTAAACTTTCTTTCTCTTATTACTTTTTTGAAAGCTAAAGAACTTCTACTGTTTCACATGTGCATTTAAATTTGCTAAAGAATTGAACTTTAGAACAACAAAGTTCTATTGTGAAGGACCCTAACACAGACGTTGGGAAAGTTGAGAAAATATTTTGTGGTCATTAGCTATCATATTATCAGCTGATATGGTGGTCAAGTATCAATAGTAATCACTATTTAAGTGAGGTGAATTCCTTTTAAAAAATCCATTTAGTGGACGACTTATTTTTGATACCCAACCACATATAATGATCAAAGGACACTGAGTACTTTCTCGAGAAACTTATCTAATCGAAAGTAGACAGTTAAAAGTGTTGCAAGCTTTTATGCTCACTCTTTTTTTTTTCCCCCCTTTTCCTTGTTTACTTTCAAAACTAGTGTTTTAAAATGTAGAATAGCTTCTTATTATCATTTTCTAGTACAGCTCAACCATTCCATCAGCACATAGCTAAAGGCAGATCTTGCGATGGAATTCTAGCCCTTAATAGGTTCTTGAAAAAATAAACAAGTGATTGCCCTAAGTGATAAAAGACTCTGTTTGATTCAAGAAAAATAACAAGGAAATGTACGAGATAAAAAAATCAAAAATAATTTGAGAAATTATTAGAATATATATATGTACTAGATTTGGCTAAGCTTTAGCCAGTTTACTCTTTTGGATGTGGGAGCTTTTGCCACGGCAAATGTAAATATATTTGCCGTTATAACATGTAAATATGTGTCACATAAAGCAAAAAATAAGATTTTTCTTTATAGACATATTATTTTCACACCAAGAAAAATAAATTTAAAACATTTTCTTAGCTTACAACATCTTCAAATTTAAGTTACTAATAGCTGGGAATATTTGTAAAAAACAGTTTAGTTAAAATGTCCCCTTTCAGACAATGATTGTGTCAAATGAAATGCGAACAATTAAAGATTCTTTCTTTTTTTAATAAATGTATTTACTATGGAGTATTAAAGATTGGTATAATATCTGGTGGGAAAACTGTGACAAGTCCAAAAACTGCCAAAACTGAGAAAGATTGAGGGTATAAGTTGTAATTAAGGATTACATACTTAGCACCTTTCCACTTTCCTCCTTTTGAATCTGCAAAGCAATTTTAATTAGTATAAAATGTGTACGGTGTTGTATATATATTTTAGGCCACCAATTCCAAAATCATTCCGACGAATCCCCACCCCATGGCATCCATCCCTTACTTTTATTAAGCACTAGCCAATGATACGGCGGCCCGTTCATTTTCTTATTGAATATTGCTTCCTTTTTCGAGTCACCCAACACTAAATCTTGAATAAACAAAGTACTATATACCTCCGATATAAATTAAGAGTTTATTTGATTTTGCGTTTTGAAATAGTATCTCAAACGTGCTTATAAAAAGAAAAAACTGCATTTTTCTACCAATACTTTTTTCACCTAATTTATCTTTCTACCTACTCTAACAAAAATATTAAGGTATTTAATAAACTTATGCTCTCTAATATTTCAATTACAATAGGATATTACAAAAAAATATTAAATAAATCCCGATTTGACCTGATCGAATGATATATTGAGATTTGGTCATGTATTAGTAATTACTTGTTGAGTTTCTTAATTAGAAGACGAACGAACTAATCTCTATTTATCTTTAACACATCATATAGAAGTCAAATTTTGAAGAAACATATAAATTTTAAATCTTGTCTTCGATTCATCTCATTTTGGAAGTGGCACTCGTTTGTTTGGCATGGTTACTGGCCTTACATTCACCAAGCACAAAAATGGAAAGATACTTTAATTGTACAAGAAGGAAAACGAAACCCTTTCAATGATTCTTTTTGACTCTTCCATTTACTAAGTTTATACTCATTTGACAAGTTTGTGAAGTTGGGTTCTTGAGTTTTATATTGGATCTTTACGAGCTGCATCCTCTTCACAAATTGATCTGTAAAGTCCTCTCTCTCTCTCTCTCTCTCTCTCTCTCTCATATTTATAGCAGGTGATCACATTACCGATCTTTCTAGCAACGCGTATTTAGTTTATTTAAAAGGTTACCCATTCGAATTCTCTGCAACCTTGAATTTTCTTACAAAAAAGAAATAAATAATCAAAAGCGCGTAAATGGAAACTATTTTCTAAAGTTGATGATGCCTTGATGCCACGGTTGAGAGATAAAGGGGTAAAGTTTGTGGAGCAAATATTTTCTCCCAAGTTTTTGATGTCCATCAATTGTTTCTCTTTGAGGGGAAATTTTTATCTTTATTCACTTTTTCTTTTTGTAACATCATATAACATATAGCTGCTGACTAATAGGCTTTTTTTTACATTAAAGGAACGGTCTAATTTTTTCAAAAGATGCCAAAGATATGGAGTTGGCAGGCAAACTCACACCGGCCACATGTTGAAGGCGGACGAGATAACCTTTAAGTCTATAAATGTTTCTTGGTCCTTGATGATCATCGCAACGTCCGGTCAAGTATTAATCGAAAGTCATAACTTCATTAATTAAGACAAATTACTTTTCAAAAAGTTAATTAGCACTGAATATTGGTGGCTTCTTATTATTATTGCTGATTCTCAGCCTTGCCCAATTGGTAGCTTTCGATTGATATACTTGACTATATATCCCATCAGTTGATAATGTAGTGATCTAGCTAAGACAACCGACAGTGGCGGATCCAGAACAAAATTTCAGTGGGATCACAAAATTTAACTATCACATAAAAAATTTAGAAATCACAGTTCACAACTAGTATCTACATCATTGTTGCTACTGTGCGTGACTTAAAAAGTCACAATTTTGTAAGCTAAAATTTCAGTGGGGTCACTATCCAAAAAATCACAATTTGAGTGGGGTCACTATCTAAAAAATCACAATTTTGTAAGCAAAATTTTTTTTTTAAGTGGGGTCACTTGCCCCCCCCATAAGAGTGGATCCGCCTCTGACAACCGATGACATTCCATCTCGTTACAACATGTGATGATATATTATGATAGTATCTTAAAATACTAAACTTAATTAGTTGTGACGACATTAATTATCTGCCAAAGCAAAGGAAAACAAATTGAATTCAATGCATGCCATTGTACAAATTTCTTTGATTTTCTTTTACTGGTTCATTTAATTTGTATTATGTTAGATATTCAAGCACCATTAATGGAAGAGAGGAAGAATGTTGAATGTTGAATTCTCATTATGAAAAAGGATGAAAAGAAGAGTTACATACAAAGACCTAAGCTAATTACATTTATACAAAAGAAAACTAACTATGACTATGACAGCTAACTGCACTTAACAACCTTCTTAAGTTAATTACATAATCACCCTTAACTAACACAACCCTTTAACTGTCGTTGCTGTTGTTGCTTCTTCAGTTGCTCTTCATCCTGAGTTGTGTCTTCAATTCTTGCCTTGATATGGTTGTCACCCCCCATCAAGCGGCATGGCGAAAAATTATTGAGCACATGCAGCTTGGAAAGTAAGTAGAACAACTGTGCAGAGGGTAATGATTTTGTGAAAAGATCAGCAGGCTGCTCAGTGTGGTGGGGATGTGATGAGTGGTGATCATCCCTTGAAGTAATTTTTCACGAACTAGATGACAATCGATCTCAACATGCTTAGTTCGTTCGTGAAAAACAGGATTCGCAGCGATATACAACGCAGACTGATTGTCACAAAATAAGGGAACTGGAGTTAAAGAATGAACACCAAGGTCAGATAATAGAGCCAAAAGCCAAGTGATTTCTGTGCAGGTAGAAGCAAGAGCTCGATACTCTGCTTCAGCAGAGGACTTGAAGATAGTAATTAAGCTGCTTCTTGCACTTCCATGAAACCAATGATGAACCAAAGAGAACACAAAAACCAGTTAAAGACCTTCTAGTAGTGGGACAAGAGCCCCAATCAGCATCACTGAATACTTTGAGTTGAAGAGAGGAAGGAGCATATAATAGCTCTTGACCCAAAGTACCTTTGATGTACCTGACCAACTTGAGAGCAGCAGCCATGTGGGGAGCCCTTGGTTAAGATAAAAACTGGCTTAAGATGTGAACAGGATAAGAGAGGTCAGGCCTGGTGATAGTGAGATAAACCAACCTGCCCACAAGCCTTCTGTAAGAACTGGGATCATGAAGAACATCACCTTTATCAACAGCCAAAGTATGATGACAATCTATAGGGATTTTAACAGGATGAGCATCTGCAAGGCCAGTGTCTTTAAGAATATCAAGACTGTACTTGTGTTGATGTAAGTAAATCCCTTTGGAAGATCTAGCAATTTCAAGACCCAAGAAATACTTGAGGGGACCAAGATCCTTGAGTTTGAACTGAGAATGAAGAAATGTCTTAACAGAGGCAATGAGAGACAAATCACTTCCTGTGATAATCAAATCATCAACATAAACAAGAACAATGACAATAGAGGAGGCCTTGGACAGAACAAAGAGAGAGTGATCACTGGCAGATTGGGTAAAACCAAAGGATAGTAAAGCTGAGGAAAACTTGGCAAACCACTGCCTTGGAGCCTGCTTAAGGCCATACAAGGACTTCATTAGTTTGCAAACCACTGGCCTAGAAGAACCAGCAGAGAACTCAGAAGGAACTGAATAACCTGGGGGCAAGTCCATGTATACCTCTTCATGTAAATCTCCATGCAAAAAGGCATTGGAGACATCAAATTGAAACAAGGGCCAAAGCTTGGTGGCAGCAAGTGCAAGAAGAACCCTGACTGTGGTCATCTTGGCCACAGGGGCAAATGTTTCAAAGTAGTCAAGGCCCTCTACTTGAGTAAAGCCCTTGGCCACTAGCCTAGCTTTACACTTATCCAAGGTACCATCGGAATGACATTTTACCCTATAAAACCACTTACACCCCACTGTATGTTTGTGAGCAGGTAAGTGCTGCAGAATCCAAGTTTTGTTAGACTCCAAAGCTTGCAGTTCATCATTCATAGCTGCACACCACTTAGGATCCTTGCTAGCTTGAGCAAAGGAAGTAGGAGCTATAGGGAGATTAGAGATATTGCAGCAAAAGGAAGAATAGGGAGAAGAAAAATTAGAATAAGAAATAAAATTGCAGAGAGGATAGGGAGTGGAATACCTTGTAGCTGCAGACACCTTTGGTGATTGAAAATTAGAAGGTAAGCCAACATAATCTTGATACTTGATAGGAACATTTCTATTCCTAAGAGGTCTAGTAGATATAAGAGACTCAGAAGCAAGAGAAGGGGCAGGATTGGAGGAAGAAGGGTCTGTGACAGATGGTAAAGGAGAAGAAAAAGAAGAAGAAGGATTGGAGACAGAATCAATGGAAGGAGAAGATGCAATAGGAGGAGAAGACAACAAATCATCTGAACCAAGAGGGAAAGAACAATCAGGAGATGTTGGAAGAATTGGAGAAGAGGAAAAAGTATCAAGGGTAGAGTCAGCAAAAGGAAAATGATGTTCATTAAAACTAACATCTCTACTGTAGAAGATTTGATGAAAGGTGAGATCATAAAGTTTGTAAGCTTTCTTACCAAAAGGGTAACCAAGAAATAAGCACTTAGATGCCCTGGGAGAGAACTTATCCCTGCCATGAGCAAGAGTAGAAGCAAAACACAAGCAACCAAAGACCTTAAGATGATTGTATTGAGGTAAATGACCAAGTAGGACTTCATAGGGTGTTTTGTTAGAAAGAACTGAGCTGGGCAATCTATTAATGAGGTATGCAGCTATAAGAAGACAATCCCCCAGAACTTGAGAGGTAAATGAGCCTGAAATCTCAGGGCTCTGGCTATTTCAAGCAAGTATCTATGCTTTCTCTCAGCCCTGCCATTTTGCTGAGGAGTGGCAATACAAGTACTATGTTGCTGAATGCCTAAAGGATTAAGAATTTAATTTGGTGACAGCATGGCTAAAAAACTCAGTGCCATTGTCAGATCTTATGGTCTATACTTTGGTTTTGAATTGAGTATTAATCATTGTTAAGAAAGTAAGCAGCAAAGAGGGTACTTCAGTTTTAGCTTTCATAAGAAAAATCCATGTGGATCTAGAGAAGTCATCCACAATTGTAAGAAATGAATTATAACCATCATGAGTAAGATGTCTATAGGGACCCCACACATCACAATGAATCAAAGAAAACCTTTCATTGCTCCTAGAATTGCTGGAAGGAAAGGGAGGTCTTGTTTGCCTAGCAAAATGACAAACTTCACATAGAAAATTGGCACAAACAGATTTGTTATTACAAGATATAGAAGGAATGAAAGAAAGCTTAGTTACAGGGATATGACCAACTCTTAAGTGCCAAAGTGATACATCATTGAGGGTTTTATGTGGAACAGAAACAGAAGAAGTAAAGGATGGTAAACAAAGATTATTAGTACTATTTTGACTACTAGCAACAGATGAAGTTCTTGTCAAGTTCAATTTGTAGAGTCCACCATCCAATTTACCAATCACCTTTGGTATCTTCAACTGAAGGTCCTGAATGAAACAAGCAGATGAAAGAAATAACAAGGAGCAATTGTTGTCAGTAGTGAGCTTACTACCAGACAGTAAATTGAAAGAAAAATCAGGCACATACAGAACATTGTACAAAGTAATGTTGTCTGTCAAGTAAATTGTGCCTTTGTGAGTGATCTGTGACTTATGACCATTGGGAAGACGAATAAATGACATAACAGGAACATGATTACTCAATAAGTGAAAACAAGATGCAATGTGATCTGTGGCTCCTGTATCAATTATCCAATCAGTGGTGGCTGCAAAATGATTCATGCAAGCATGGTGAACAAAACTTGTTTTTGACAGTGTTATACCTGATAAGTGACTTTCAGGGTTATCAATGGAAGCTGCAGAGTTCAACATTTGTAGAAGTGTCTGAATTTGAGGAACTGAGAAGGTGGACTCATTGCTAAATGTTGAAGAGGATGCATCAGCTGATTTACTATGATTCCCAAAATTTGCACACACATTGTGAGCCTGAGCATGTTGATTGTTGACATTTGCAGCTTTAGAAACATTTTGTGCATTAGACTTTCCTTTGAAGTTCTTAGGCATTCTGGCTGGATCAGGTTTGGTTCCAAACAAAGGGTGCCAATCAGGATATCCATGAATGTAGAAACATTTTTCCCTAGTGTGACTATCTCCATGACAATAGTCACAAGTTATTTGTCCTCTTGGCTTGGATCTGTAGTTGTTATTCCCATTCTTAAAATTGTTCACATTCCTGTAGTTTCCAACTCCTTTACTCAACAATGCAGTAGTAACATTAGAGGTATTGACTGGTACATTGGAAGTAGAAGAAGAATTGCTTCTTTGTTGCTCTTCTTGCAGTAGTAGATTAAGAGCTTCATTAATGTCAGACAATGGTTTCATTATCAAAATTTGACCCCTAGTTGCTGTGAAACTATCGTTTAAGCCCATGAGAAATTGTGTAAGCTTTTGAATCAAATCATGTTCATCTTGCAATTTGGATACACCACAAGTACAGTTATTACACAAGCACTTAGGTTGATGATACAACTCAGAATATTCATCCCACATGCTTCGAAATCTCGTGTAATATGCAGAGACAGATAAGTGACCTTGGTTAAAAGATGAGATTTCTTTTCGAATTTGATAAATTTTGGGAACATTTGTTTGAGAGTATCTTGATCTCAAATCATCCCGTATTTGCTTTGCACTTTGTAAATAGACAACACTAGAAGCAATATCAGAAGAAATAATGTTGAGAAGCCAAGAGATTACCATGCTGTTACAACGTTTCCAAAGAGCAAAATACTTTGATCCTTCCTTTGGCTTGGTGCAATAACCATTGATCATGCCTATCTTCATTTTTTATTCCAATGATATTGTAACAGCTCTACTCCATTGGCTGTAATTTGATTCAGTTAGGACTTGATTGATAATCTTCATCCCTGGATGATCATTTGGATGAAGGTATAGTGGATGATTCACATTGACTTGGATTGTAGTTTCTTCGAGATCATAAAGATCTGGAACTTTATTTGTAATTTCTTCATTTGCAGTATCTTCAGAATTCGTATTTCCTTGATCTCTAGCCATGGATTTTGATTAAGGAGATCGAATCAAATGAGAGTTGAGAATTCAATTGAAAGGTTCAATCAGTAGTGTTTTAGCGGAGATAATAACAGAGTAGATCAAGTAATTTGATGAACCTGCTCTGATACCATGTTAGATATTCAAGCTCCATTAATGGAAGAGAGGAAGAATGTTGAATGTTGAATTCTCATGATGAAAAAGGATGAAAAGAAGAGTTACGTACAAAGACTTAAGCTAATTACATTTATACAAAAGAAAACTAACTATGACTATGACAGCTAACTGCACTTAACAACCTTCTTAAGTTAATTACATAATCACCCTTAACTAACACAACCCTTTAATTGTCGTTGCTGTTGTTGCTTCTTCAGTTGCTCTTCATCCTGAGTTGTGTCTTCAATTCTTGCCTTGATATGGTTGTCATATTAGCTATATATATATATATATATATATATATATATATATATATATATAGCTCAAATTTATATTTAGTAACTTGATAATTTCTGCTTGTATAATAAATTGTACGTAGTAGCTAGCTCGAATTTCAAACTTTAAAAAAGATGTAGTATTTAGTAACGACATGCGATATATAATGCAAATTATTGTTCAATTGGGAGGAGAGATATATTAAGATGAACCACCCACTATATATTTAAAGCCAAAAAAATAAAAATAAAAATGCAAAATGCTATCCTTAATTCATGAACTTTATATATTTAGCTTTACAAATCCAATAAATAATAAAAACTATAAAAGACAAGAAAGAAGTGGGCAAATGTGCATGCGACATGCGTCTCTATTATCTGAGGTCACCTTTTCCAATTCTATTCTTTATTTCTCCAATCTTTTTATCTAGCCAAAGAAAATTTAAATCATGCTTTTTATTTGGACCATGTGCAAGTCACCTATATATGCCTGCTCTTATATATTAGTTAAAAAAATAATAATACTCTATCCGTTCAAGACAAAGAGTCTACTATACTATTTTGGGATGTTTCAAAAAGTCTACTTTCAAAAGTTATGTGTACAATTTTCATAACATTTCAACTTTACCCTCAACATTTGATATAACATATTGATTATGCTCTAGCACTTTTGTAATTATGAAAAACTCTAATGTTAGTTATATATCCCTTATCTAGATTTTTCAAACATGGACTCCATGGATAGAACGGAGGGAGTATTTCATAAATCGTTACATCCCGATGACAAAGTCACACTGGAGCCACTTGAAGGGCCAAAGTACCTTGACACCCATGTAACACCCCTTATCAATTTTTCTCTAATTAAGATTTAGGGCTGAAGTACTACCCTGGTTTGACCATAAGTTATGGACCATAAACACCTTAATTCTCCTAACAACTTTTCTTTAAGGAACTCCAAATTTCTATTACTCAAAACCGGACAATCTTTTGGTAATGGGGAGAGTACATATATAACAGAAGAGTTCGGGAACATGAATCATATCTTAGAGGAAAAGGATACACTTGTACTGAAGATCCTAAAATATACAAACTTCCAACTGGCACTCGCGGACCACGTGGCCGATGCTTACCTGGAGCTCGGATAAAGAGGATCTCATATCCCGAGCTCTGATTACAGCTCGGGATCCAAATGTACTCCCCACCACTTCCAACCCGACCTCCCCAAGGAGCTCGGAACTGATCCAACATCTTCCATCACCCAGATAGATCCTCGGGTCCTGAACCCGAGCTGCTTGAAATAGGGATCCCGAGTTATTCACCTCGGGAAGCCTTGAAAGTCAACGAAAGCTGCCGCATTCAATGCCCTCAGACTGCTACGTCATCTCGGGACCACCATCTAGTCTCCTATTGGACAAAAGGGATACCTGATCACTAAGGAAGGTTGCATCTAGAAGGTCAAGGGGACTAACAGGGAAGTTCTATCCTCTACATCAGGACAGGTCACTTTCACATTGAGACCCATCAATGTACATTGCGGCCCGAGACAGCACATGGCACCTCACCCAGTCGACACCGCAGACCCACTTGGTCCAAACCGACTTTACATCAGTATAAATACAAAGGTGATAGCCTTTATTTAAGATCTAAGTTCAAATTCACACATACACGACCACAAACTCTCCCAAAGAATTCAGAGCCTTCACTCTCAAAGAAGCTGCCTGAGTCCTCACCGGAGACCAATTATCTTACCATATACTGATTCTCCCACCGGAGGGCTTTAGCTGGACCCACGTCCAGCTCCCTGACGGTGTCTTTTTCATCACAGGTATCTACCGGAGCTCAAGTCCCAGCAAAACTTGTGCCTATTGAGAGGGCACCCGACCGTTGACTAATTATACACGTGGACGACGACAGATCACCAAAACCGTTTTTGCATGATCAGTTTGGTTCCGTTGCCGGGACCCCGAATTAGATACCTTCGTTGAACATCTTATAACCGAAAAACTAACGGTATAAAGAAATGACGAATTCCAAGCAGCAGGCTACGTCAGCTGCTCAAGAAGCTGGCCCACATTCTGCGCGCAATGCTGAGCAGACTGCCCACTCAACGCAGACATGCTCCGAAAACTCCCGGAAAAACCCCTGCCGACAATTCAAAAGGCAGGAGGTCGGCCCGGGATGTAGCTCGGGTGTTGACCAAAAAAGCGGCAGAAAGATCGCGGGCTAGCAAGGGGAAGGCCGCGCAGAGAACCCGTCAAGGTGATGATACCACCAGTGAGACTTCCGGAGGCGAAGACACTTGTGGCAATGACGAGGTTCGAATAACCGGAGTAAAACGGCCAACCACACAACTCCAGAGAGATCAGGCAGAACTGGAGCACCTGCGTCGCGAAAGGGCGCACGTGGAGAAGGTCAGAGAGCTCGAAAGAAAAGAATTCGAGCTCACCAGAAAGCTCGAGGCAACCGAGCGGACGCAGAAAGCCCCCCTCGAGCAGGAAAGGGCACGGCCAGAGAGGCCACGCAGTCGCCATCACCTATCCCGGGCTGTGGAAGTCCCCCGGGCAAGCGCGCATAGCAGGCTGCGTGAGAGTGCCACAAATAGACTGGGAATTCGGGTCAGTGCGCCCAAAGCAAGTGTGCACAGCCGACTTCATTTCCCAGAAGAAAGGGAAAAACCCAGAGGTAGCGTTCAAGACCGACTGGGAGCCCGAGCACGCACATACAGCCCAACGAGCTCGGATAGCACCTACAAGCCGGATATACAGTCCCGACGGAAAGGATCCGAAGGGGGTAGGCGTGGCCGCTCACCCTCTCCTCAGGGAAGCTCCCCCGGAACAGTTGCATCATCGCGAAAGCGATCAAGAAACGACGGGCGTGACAGACGCAGTCGCAGAGAACCACGAGCTAACAACTCTCCAGATGGGGCCCTGAAAATTCTCCAGGAGCGCTTGGAGGCTCTGGAAGCAGGAAAAATTGGCCTCCCCGCACAGATACTAGAAAGTCCATTCTGTCGACGGATCCAGAAGACGCCACCCAACTCCCGGTTAAGGCTCCCAGAATTCAGGCTGTATGCAGGGAAAACTCACGCTGAAACCCACGTCTCCAGTTTCGAGGCAAAAATGGGAGTTTGCACCGCGCAACAGGATATGTGGTGTAAGGTTTTTATCAGCACGTTTGATGCGACGGTGCTGAAATGGTTCAGAGAACTCCCGAAGGAGTCGGTCGCGGACTGGAGCGATCTGAAAAAGAAGTTCCTCAAAAAATATGCCTCAGCTGGGGAACTTCTCAAAGATAAGTCGGACCTTGCAAATGCAAAGCAGGGCCCCACTGAATCGCTGACGGATTACATTGAGCGATTCAAAAGTATTGCTGACGAACTCTCCAACGTCCCAGACGAGACAATCATGATCTGCTTCGAGGGCGGACATAAATCGGATAGACTTCTGGGAGAGTTCAACCTGCGAACCCCAGCCACCAGTGCCGAGATGTTCATCATGGCAAAGGGAGTGGCAAAGACGGAAAAAATCCTGGCCGGCAGAGGAAAAACCACGGAAATCGCCCCTGCACCAGCAAAGGCCGAAGAACCAAAGAACCCGGAGCGGAGAACAGGGCAACCAAATGCCAGGACAAGGGCGCAGGAGAGAGAAGATAAAATGGTTTACACCCCGCTGAACGCATCCAGAGAACACATTATGACCGTGCTGCAGCAGGAGAATAAACTGGAGAAGCCTCACCCGATGAAGGAAAACAGATATCCTCGGAACCCCGACAAACGGTGTGAATTCCATAAGGAGAATGGTCACACCACCGAAGAATGCTTTCAGCTAAAGAGAGCAATTCAGCGGTTGATAGATCGGGGAGCACTCAAGCGCTTCGAGCAGAAAGAGGGGCCTGAGCAGAGGCCGCCAACCCGGGATCGTGAGCATGTGGATAGGGAGGAATTCAGAATCTCCACTATCCTCGAAGACAACCTGAGCATTACTCAGCTCAGTGACACCATGTACAGCCTTAACAACGTGGTGTCCCAACCTCGAGTTAAAGACGAGGTTGGCATTTGCTTCTATCCCGCCGAGCCGCCAGACCGGCAGGTAAAGGCCACTGACGCTGCACCTCGGGGTTGAGCAATACATGGTGAGAAGGGTGTTGATAGATACCGGAGCTAACAGAAACATCATGTACTACGACTGCTTCAAGAAGATGAAGCTCGCAGATAGCCGGCTCGCTCCGAGCAACGTTCAGTTAGAAGGGTTCACCGGTCACAAGGTGGTGACTAAAGGCACGGTGACGCTGACGGTCACTATTGGAGAGGGTAGCCTTCTCAGGTCTGAGGAAATAGAATTCTTGGTCCTAGACATCCCTTCACCATACAATGCCATTTTGGGCCTTCCTGCTCAAGCAAAGTTCGGCATGATTGCTTCAGCACCTCATCAACGGATAAAGTTCGCCACAGGTGGAAAGGTTGGCATGATGAGGAACGACCCCAAGAGTACTCTATTTCACATAATAGAGACTCGAAGAGAAAAAGAGGCGGCAGTTCGGGGAAAGGCAAAGGTGGTGGAAACAATACAGACCTCCACCAAGAGAGCCCGGCCAATGACAGAGGAGGAATCCCGGGAAAAAACAGAAGAGCTCGCAGTTCCTGAGAATGCGACCCCTGCAGAATGCTCGGCCCAAAACTAGCAATCAACGCGGGCTAGCTGCCATAGCTCGCAAGAATTGGGGCCGAGCTGCAAGAAGGCTAGGATGATCACGATCGAGAGCCTCGACAACCGCGACTTACCCAACATTCAGCCACACGAGGATTTCGACGAGGTGGTCATCAATTTCAATTTTCCCGATCAAAAAATAAGAATTGGTTTGGATATCGATGAAACAGAGCGACAGGCTATCATCGAGTTCCTCCGAGGAAACACAGATATCTTCGCCTGGAGGGTTGAAGATATGGAAGGCATCAGTGAAGACGTCTCTGTCCACAAACTTAGCGTTGATCCCGCAATCACTCCAATACAGCAGCGACCACGGGTTTTTTCACCAGAAAAGCAAGCAGCTATCAAGGAAGAAGTCGACAAGCTGCTCCGAGCTAAAATAATAAAAGAAATCTTTTACCCAACTTGGATCGCAAACGTTGTCATGGTCAAAAAGACCAGCAACAAATGGAGGATGTGCGTGGACTACACTGATTTGAACAAGGCCTGCCCAAAGGATTGGTACCCGCTCCCCAGAATTGATCAGCTCGTCGATGCGATCGCTGGCCACAAGATCCTGAGTTTCGTTGATGCGTACTCAGGATACCACCAGATCAGGATGTGGTTGCAAGATCAGAAACTCACAGCATTCCGAGCTGCAGGGGCATTATATTGCTACATAATGATGCCCTTCGGACTAAAGAACGCGGGGGCTACCTACCAGAGAATGATAAATAAAGTCTTCGGGGATCAGCTCGGTCGGAACGTGGAAGCATACATCGACGACATGGTGATCAAAACCAAGAAAGCTAACCACGTCGAAGACCTCCGGGAAACCTTCACCAACCTCAGAAAGAACAACATGAAACTCAACCCCGCAAAATGCGCCTTCGGGGTAACAGCGGGGAAGTTCTTGGGGTACATGGTGAATGAGAGGGGAATCGAGGCAAACCCGGGAAAGATCCAGGCTCTGCTGGACATGAGACCCCCAACAAGCATCAAAACCGTGCAGCAGCTCAATGGCAGGATAACCGCCTTGAGTAGATTCATTGCCAAAGCAGCGGAGAAGAGCCTCCCCTTTTTCAATATCCTCAAAGGGAGTCGAAAATTTGCTTGGGGTCCGGAATGTGACAAAGCCTTTTCCGAGCTAAAGGAGTACCTCGGAAGCCCGCCTCTACTCTCAAGCCCGGTGCCCGGCGAGAAACTATACATCTACATCTCGGCATCAGATGCGGCGGTGGCTGCAGTGTTAATCCGAGAGGAAGGGCCAGTTCAAAAACCAGTGTATTACGTCTCTCACGCGCTGTCCGACGTAGAGGCGCGATACCTGAATGTCGAAAAAGTGGTCTTAGCATTGGTTGTAATGGCAAGAAAGCTATCGCACTATTTCCAGGCCCATGCCTTGGTCGTTTACACGGATTTGCCTCTCCGAAGAATGCTGCAAAAACCGGATGTGGCTGGCAGACTGATGAAATGGGCAGTCGAGCTTTCAGCCTTCGACATCACTTACGAGCGAAGGAAAGCAGTCCGGGGACAAGTGCTCGCCGACTTCGTGGCGGAAACCTCCTTCACTCTTGACCCAACTCCGGAAGTTCCGCCAAGCGAGCTAGAACACCACGAATTGCCCACCACCAGTCCAGCCAAAAGTGTCCGCACTAGCTCAGCAGAAACGCGACCACAAAATCACTGGCAGCTATTTGTCGACGGCTCCGTCAGCAGCTCGGGTAGTGGTGTGGGTCTTTCACTAGTTTCCCCGGACGGAACCGAATTTCGGAAAGTTTTCCGATTCAAGTTCCCTGCATCGAACAACCAGGCCGAATATGAGGCCGTGGTAGCAGGCCTACAGCTGGCAAAGGACCTAACAGTTTCACAGATTGTTGTCTTCAGCGACTCTCAGCTCGTCGTAAAGCAAGTTTCCGGGGAATACGGGGTTAATCACCCCACCTTGACAAAATACTGCGAGCTCGTGAGACAACTGCTGACAGGGTTCGAATACTGGGAGGTCCAGCAGATTGACAGAGAGAGCAATACTCGGGCCGATTACCTGTCAAAGGTCGCTTCCATGGAGTTGCAAGATCTCCCCCCCGACGTTCGAATTGAATTTCTTGATTCACCCTCGGTAAAAAGAGAGGTTGTTCTACCAATTACGGCAACCACGAGGTGTTGGATAGACGAAATTGAGGATTACATCGAACACGGGACTCTGCCCGATGACAAGATCGCAGCTCGGCAGATCAGGAAAAGAGCTGCAAGATACACAAAGGTTGCCGGGTGCTACCGACGATCTTTCTCAAAACCTCTGCTGAGGTGTGTACGGCCCGAGGTCACGGGAAATTTGATAGCAGAAGTACATGAAGGAGTGTGCGGGGGTCATCCCGGAGCTCGCACTTTATCAGACAGAATCATCTTCCACGGGTACTACTGGCCAACACTGAGGAAGGATGCCGAGGATTACGTGAGGAGGTGTGATAAATGCCGAGATTCGCCGACGTGCCCAGACTACCTTCGGTACCTCAAACGCCGGTAGTCGCAGCCTGGCCTTTTGATATGTGGGGAATTGACCTTATCGGGCCTTTTCCCAAAGCTCGCGGAGGTTGCGAGTACTTGATCGTCGCTGTCGACTATTTCACAAAGTGGATCGAAGCAAAGCCACTTGCGGGAATCGCCGAAGAAAGGGCTATCAGTTTTGTGCACGATTTCATCTGGTGCAGATTTGGGCTACCCCGGGTCATCGTCTCCGATCACGGGACACGTTCGCAACAAAATTTACAATGAGTGCGAGAGAATGAATGTGAAGCTTGGATGTCTTCGGTCTCGCACCCACGGCAACGGTCAAGCTGAGGCCGGGAATAAAAAGATCCTATATTCTCTCAAAAGGAGTCTAGACGAGAAGAAAGGCAGATGGCTAGAGGAGTTACCCGCAGTCCTATGGAGTATTAGGACATCTGTGCGGGGCCCAACGGGAGAAACGCCATTTACTTTAACCTACGGATCAGAAGCAATGGCTCCAGTCGAAATGGCCCTTCCTACAGCCCGGGTGCTACATTTTGATGAAAAGACAAATCAGGAAGCTCGGGGGCTCGACCTCGACCTATTAGAAGAAAGAAGGCTCGAGGCTCGGCTCAGAATGATCAACTACAAACAACTCGCAAAAAGCCATCACGACCGCCGAGTTAATCCCCGAACCTTCTCAGTTGGGAACTGGGTTCTCAGAAAGATTGAAGCTACGGGAAGAAACACTCAGAGGAACAAGTTGTCCCCTAATTGGGAAGGCCCATTCCGGGTTACAGCAATTATCCGAGAAGGCACTTACCGATTGGCCGAACAAGACGGGACCTCGCTGAAAAACCCGTGGCATGCAGATCATTTGAAAAGATATTTCCCTTAAGTTGTAACCTTTTTCTAAACTTGTTGTAAATAAAAGTTTATAATGAGAAACAGTATTTCAATTCTTTCTTACAAGTCATCCTTAGAGAAATCATAGAAGACTAAAGAGGGAAAAACGCTCATAACATCACCTCGAGGTCGGCATTAGCCACTCGGTGATGATCCTCAAAACATCACCTCGAGGTCGGCATTAGCCACTCGGTGATGATCCTCAAAACATCACCTCGAGGTCGGCGTTAGCCACTCGGTGATGATCCTTAAAACATCACCTCGAGGTCGGCGTTAGCCACTCGGTGATGATCCTTAAAACATCACCTCGAGGTCGGCGTTAGCCACTCGGTGATGATCCTTAAAACATCACCTCGAGGTCGGCGTTAGCCACTCGGTGATGATCCTAAAGCGTTACCTCTAAGAAGAAAATGAGTCATGTTTTAAAACAAACATTCAAAACAAAAAACATACATTTTAAAAACAAAGTAAAAACAGACATTTCCCATAGATACAAAAAATATATACAAATGTGCAGGTACTTGTCCACATTACAACCAAGAGCTCGCAGGCTCAATCAAAAAATCCTAAAAAATCACAAGTCAAAAGAGCTAGGCATCGTGGCCCCCTGATTCCCGGATATCTCGGGCGTTTTCATCCCGGCTGGTCGTCATGCCCTCAGTATCCTGAAGGAGTTGATCAGCAGTGAGCCCAAGCTCGGGATTCTCCTGCGAATCCCCTCCCCCTGAAGCCTCGAGTTCCATCTGATCAAGGCGCGCCTCAACCAGGGTCTCAAGGTCCAGCTGGAGTCTCGCAGGTGGCTCCCAAATTGGCCTCCCCAGCTTCTCATCATCCTCTCGGATGCACAACAGGTCCTCCATGTCAAAGGGCACCAGCCCAGCTCCCCTCCGGTTTAGCTCATCAAAAGGGTTGGAAGCCCCCCATTCAACAAGGCTATCAACGGCCGCACCACGCCGGCCGCGGCCGGAGGATCGATACCTACCCTTCATCCCAGGAGTTATATCGGCCTCGAAGGATGCGGAGGCCTTGTAGCGGGCAACGATGCTAGCCTCGCGGCGGGTCCTCCATCTCGGAGTTGAGTGGGTCGGCCTCGGTCAAGGTCCTTGATGCGGCATCGAGCTCGGCATTCTTAGCGAGCGGGAGACTTCGAGCTCGGCCTTCTCTTCCTTCGCGCGATCTGCTGCTCGCCGCGGACCGGGCGATCACGGAGCGGACGAGTTTCCTTCGTCTTGGCCAGCTCCGCATCTTTGCTCTTTAATTCAGCTCGTAGCCTCGACAGCTCGGCCCCATCATCCTTGATTTGCTGAAGGAGCTCACCCTTCAGCTTCTCTGCTTCCTCCAGTCGGGAGTCATACCATTTGGCATAATGGGACACCTGCAAGAGGAAAGAGTTAGTACTCCGCATGTACGTCGTATAACAAACGAGAACTACGGATAAATACTTACCTCGACCAGCGAGCAGGCGACCGATTTAAAGATGAAGTCGCGAGTCTTGGGACGGAGACTATCCATCCGAGGATTATCCTCACAGGCATGCATAGCCTGGAGGACGTCCTGGATATCATCGGGCCCCAGGCCGGCCACGCGGGGATCAGCCTCCCCCGAAGATGCAACTTTCTCTTTCCCCTTCGATCGGCGTAGGGGGGTCTCCTCGGGGTCGAGGTCTACGGTGACCGACTCCCCCTTCTTCTTCTTCTTGCGGGCTCCCTCCTCGCCCGTCGAAGATATTGTTCTTTTTTGCTGCGGCGGCGCATAGGAGATCGGGGCCGCATCGACAACCCCACCGGCGATCGGTTGGGTGGGGAAGGACGAGATCGGCCGCGGTGTATGCCTGCCTCAAGACATCCTTGCGGGCTTCAGTATCCCGAGTCCTCCGAGTGGAGAAAGCGCTCCCAGCATTCACCATGTCTGCACCAAATACAAACAGAGTTAGAAGGTTCAACCGATTAAAAAATACTTGGAAAAAATCAAGCAGAAACAAAAGGTATCAAAGTACAACCCTCGGGGAGAGGTCGGCAGTTGCTCTCCTCCAGGCCAGCACACTCTTCGCACTGAATTGCGAATTTGTCGCCTTGATGCCCAAGCCAGCCTGGAGCGGACTCCACCTGAGGCATCTCACACCTCGGCATAATACCAGCCCGGGCTCTCTTCGAGAGACCGGCCAGGCGCAGGAAGCCCTCATCCTCGAGGATGGCCTTCCAATCGTAGAGACGGACCTGCTCCCCGTCTCGCATAAGGGGAGCCTCGAGTACTCCCCGGGCCACGGAGTCATATGCCCCCAGACTCTTCAGCCTCTTCAGCCCGTGGATTCCACCAGAAGGGATCTGGAAATTCCACCCCTTGTCACTCTCCACCAGAATGACCTTGTCTGCCCATCCGTCAACCTTCCCGGGGAACGGAGTAAAAAGCTTGATCCAGTGGTTGTGGGCTTTACATTGTAGTCGGTGGTTGGAGGGCCAGGCCTGGAAGTAGTAGCGAAAGAGAGAGAGGGTTGGCTCGCATCCGAGCACCCTGGTGCAGGCTGCAAAGCACACCAGGGTCCTCACTAGACCGAGTGAGAGGTCTAGAGGCATCGAAGAGGTCTGCTCCAAGAACTCGCAAATAAAGGGATCCAAGGGTAGTCGGAGCCCACCAACGGTGAAGAAGCTGGTATAAAACCCCACTCTCCCACGAAGGGATTTCAGCTCAACCCAGCTACGGTTCAGGTCGGGCATAGAACCCCGGAATCCGGGAACTTGGTGAATAATCTCCCACGATCGCACGTCGACGGGGTAAGCCTATTTCTCCGGCCGCGGCCACCTCTGCTCGGCCGAGGTCGATTCTCCGACATCCTCGCAGCTCTACTTGGCTCGTGTCGATTTATCAGAGGAAGCTCCTTCACGGAGTCGACGAACACGATCACGTCGGAGATTCTGCAAATACCGGTTCATGGAGAAATATTGGCATGTCAGGGCAGTAATGAGTTGGGCTTTATCGTCTAAAACCTCCATTTCAGCAGCAAAAGGAAGTGGGGGTACCCAGTGAGGCTCGTCGGACACTACTCGATCCGAGAAGTCAACACCCCACCGACCTAAGATGTCCCGAGCTTCACTCGGGACCACGACCTCCCAATGGTCCTCGGCTAACTTATATACATGTTTTCCGTGGGCGGCGGGCAAAGACAAATTGGGAAGGGAGTCACCTAGATTAAGAACAGGAGATAGCGTGGGAGCACCGTCCAAGCTCGGGAATATCCGCGGACGAAGATGAGTCCGATGTCGAGCTAAGCTCGGGAACCCTAATACCAATACCCCTCCTACCCGCAAACATATTGAAGAGATAAATGAAAGCTCGGAATATTCAAAGAGATCGGAATACCTGGATCAAAGGTAGGAGCTCGGATTTCTAGGGTGTACAAGAGTCACCTGCAAGGCACGTGGGGTCACCTGGTAGGCACGTGACGCCGGAGATCAGTACCAGGAAAAATGGCGATCGCCGGAAAAACGAAGGCGAAGCACAAAAACACGGGAAAAGGGCAGAAATGACCGAAAAAAGATGATAAACAGGTAGAGCAGTTTTCAATGACACTAACCTACGGAATGAAATCAGCAAAGAGCCCGAGGAACAGCAAGAAAATGCAGAAGACGGTTGGAGTCGAGTTCGCCGGAAATCGCAGTTCGCCGGAGGATATTAGGGTTTTTTGCAAAAGTGAAGACCAAACAGTGCCAAAACCCTACTTATACCCTTCCAAAACGACGCCGCTTGTACGGATGACCCGAAGTTGACCCGGTCTCAAATGGATAGTCCGCGTGTTTTACTCCTCAGCAAAACGAAACGGTGCCGTTTTCAGTCAAAACGACGGTTGCAAATTCAAACTTGAAACGACGCACATTTAATGCGGCCGTCAGAATGTTTCGCGCCAATGATTCGCACGATTCCCAAGGCATGGCGTGTTGGTGAAGCTTCTACCTACTCACCCGACTATGATCGAGCTAGAGACTTCCCGACTTAAAGTGTAAACCCTTACCTCGGGAAGTCGGGGGCTACTGAAGATCCTAAAATATACAAACTTCCAACTGGCACTCGCGGACCACGTGGCCGATGCTTACCTGGAGCTCGGATAAAGAGGATCTCATATCCCGAGCTCTGATTACAGCTCGGGATCCAAATGTACTCCCCACCACTTCCAACCCGACCTCCCCAAGGAGCTCGGGCGATCCAACATCTTCCATCACCCAGATAGATCCTCGGGTCCTGAACCCGAGCTGCTTGAAATAGGGATCCCGAGTTATTCACCTCGGGAAGCCTTGAAAGTCAACGAAAGCTGCCGCATTCAATGCCCTCAGACTGCTACGTCATCTCGGGACCACCATCTAGTCTCCTATTGGACAAAAGGGATACCTGATCACTAAGGAAGGTTGCATCTAGAAGGTCAAGGGGACTAACAGGGAAGTTCTATCCTCTACATCAGGACAGGTCACTTTCACATTGAGACCCATCAATGTACATTGCGGCTGTCAGAGACAGGCACATGGCAGCTCACCCCAGGTCGACACCTGGCAGACCCACTTGGTCCAAACCGACTTTACATCAGTATAAATACAAAGGTGATAGCCTTTATTTAAGATCTAAGTTCAAATTCACACATACACGACCACAAACTCTCCCAAAGAATTCAGAGCCTTCACTCTCAAAGAAGCTGCCTGAGTCCTCACCGGAGACCAATTATCTTACCATATACTGATTCTCCCACCGGAGGGCTTTAGCCGGACCCACGTCCGGCTCCCGGTGTCTTTTTCATCACGGTATCTCCGGAGCTCAAGTCCCAACAAAACTTGTGCCTATTGAGAGCCGGGGCACCCTGACTGTTGACTAATTATACACGTGGACGACGACAGATCACCAAAACCGTTTTTTGCATGATCATGTACAAAAATTATTATATTATATATATTCTCTTTTCTCAGAATGTAGGGGAGGATTTGACCCCCACGCCCCACCCCACCATGCAGAGAAACATGCAAAAGAAAACATTGTACGTATGCTATTGTCAATTATAGATGATCTTTAACTTTTCATTTTACTTTAGTTTTCTTTTATTTTGGGAGAAATCATTGGAGATTTTTCTTCTCTATAAAGAGTAGGCAGGTGGCCGGTGGCGATTTGACGGTGACACGAGCTTTAGGTAATAATATTTTAACAACAAAATTACTGTTGACAATTGTTAATTGATAATCTCATTATTTGATGGCGGGACATGCATACTATATACTATATAGTCTATCAATAACAATTGTCAACATTGTTCTTGTCATACTATCATATAATGTTTCCCAGTTGGCAAAGTTTATGCATAAACTGTAACGAAGTACATATATAGAAGAACACCAGCAATTATTGAACTTAGAAATTCATTTATCCTATTAACCTCAGTACAAGAGGAAATTCACCAACACGTACGAGGAAAGAAGAATCAGAGATATTATTACAGAGTAAGGTTTTCATGATGGAGGAGGCGGTTGTTACTGGTTAGGATGGGGTACTGCATGCGGCCGTGTGAGGGAGGAGAGATAGCTAGCTAGAGAGAGACTTAATAGCATTCACAGACGACCAACTAAGCACTAAGGACTTTTATAGAGGTAACACATTAATTCAATAAGGTATCGAAAATTTATTTCAAGCGGAGACTTCTATGGTTTTATTGGGAACATTTGGTATAACTTCAATCTTGTGATCATTTTGTGTGTTGTCATTCAGCTTTGCAACGATTGGAATCATCTCGGAGACAATGGCATTAAGCTTCACAACGTCAATAATTTGTTCTTTGAGTTCAGGAATTTTTTGCTCTTGATCCATTGGTATAACTTGGGTTGAAATCTCGGAGATTTTTTTCACATCAACAACTTTCTTTCCATTCTTGTACACCATGTAAAGCACCATTTGAAGGATGCCAAAAGAAAATCCCAGCACATTGGGAATCTGTAAATAAACACAAAAATAATTTGAGTTATTATCTTAAAAAAACAAGGAAATGAATATTAAGTTATAGTGCTATTATGCACTTCATGAAAACAGCAAAATACTCTAATTACCGCGATATTGATGTCTTTCAGAAGTAGACCGTAGAAGAACCACATCACCGCGCTTAGGGTTAGGAAAAATGATAGCAAAAATGGCATGTACTCTACACTCTTGGTTTTGATAACTTGTCGCTGCAAAAAGAAAATAAAAATCATGAACGAATATTAGAAATTATAGCTATGAAAGTGAAATTATGTATTCTTAAAAGTTTTAATTTTACAAGTTTCAGCGCATGCTTACCACAACGCCTAAAGGGGCGACGAAAACGCTCAAAGCAAAAACAAGACAAATCCATCCAACTATGTGGACACGGTTAGCTCCGTTGGTTAGAAAATGAGTCAGTGCAACAATTAAACCGAACCCAACAACATTCATCAGTACAATTAGCTTCACGCTTTGAAGCTGCAATAATTATCAATTAATTCAACCGTCAAAATAACGAAGAAAGGCATATTTGAATTACTGAATTTAGAGTAATTTAAAGATGGTATAATAATTTTGTTGCATAAGTACGAACCCTGGTTTGCTTTGGGGCGTAAAAGAGGAAGACGCCAATGTAGATGGTCTCGACGACACAACCGAAGGAATTAATAGTAATGAGAAGCATGGCATCGGATTTGAGCATTGCGTAGTACATCCAAAGCATGGCACTGAATAAGGCAACCACATATGGAATCGATTGAAACCCTTGAGTTGATTTGCTTTTGTAAACTTGATAAAACGTCGGCCTTCAATCAAAAGATAAATTTATTATCAATTATTAGCCAAAAAGGATTCAATAATGCAAAAGAATGAAAAGTAACTTGAAGAAAAAATGCAGAAAGATCACTTACAGTGGTGCAAGAAACACACCGAATGAAACTATGTTGCCTGCAACAACATCAGTAGCAAATATTTAGCAAAATAAGTTGTGTGTGTGTGTGTGTGTGTGTGTAAAACGTGCATATAGTTGCCATAAATGTGATTATTTCATGGATGTAAATGGTGGATTAAAAAAAGTGAGAATATTGTCACTTTTGACCAGAATCCTTCGTCAGTAAAATAAATATATACTCACTATCAAAAAAATATTTCACTAATTAAAATAATAAAAAGAGGACCAAAAAAAAAAGAAAAGAAAAGAAGGGAGAATGTGATGGAAAATCATACCAAGAAGGCCAAATGCAAGAGTCAAGTGAGCATGTAACCCAGACATATCTAAGCTCCTTAAGAAATTAAAACTTACAAGTCTCTCTTTCTTTCTCTCTCTCTCTCACACACACACGCACCAACACACAGTAGTGTATTGAGAGCTTAGTTCGTCTATGCTTGTTGGTACAAAAGAAAAGGGCTGGTTCGTGACCCATTTATATAGGGGAAAGAAAGTGTGGTGGTGGGCCCACATTTAGCACAGCCTCCTATTATTTTTGAGATTGATTTAGGTGAGAGAATGAATGTAACAGTGAGTAGGCAGTCATATTAGAGCATCAAAGCAGTGTCTCTCAGAATCACATTCTAAATATTTCGTTTTCTATTTTTGTTTCACTTTTTTAACATTCTAAAAAAAATATTATTCCAACAAGCACCCTCTATACGACCCTCTAAAAATTTAATCTCTCTCATCTCAACTAACAAACCTAAACTACCATTATATTTTTCCTCTTTTATTTATATTTTTTCACCACAATTAAAATAAAATATTTTAAATTTTAAATTTTATATACTATAAAAAATATATTGTACTCTCTCCGTCCCTAAATTATTGTCTTGTTTGATCAGGCACTTGAATTAAGAAAAAATAATTGACTTGATTATCAATATTGGTATAATATGTAGTTTTTTTATGCCCATGTTTATATGGTTCATAATTTAAGTAGGGAGGAAAATAATGGTAAAATAGTAAAAATGATCTCCTAAACTATGAAATTTTCAAACAAGACAATTATTTAAGGGCGGATTAAAAAAATAAGACAATTATTTTGAAACGGATAAAAAAAAAAGACAATAATTCAACGACAGAGAGAGTATATTTTAATAATTTTCATTCCAAAATATTAAACAAAAGTATATTGTGCTCAAATAAAGTGAGAAAAATGTAGAGGATTTGAATCACTATTTATGTTAAAACTCACCCTATATTTAGAGGGTGATTTAATTAGTTTTAGAGATAGAGGGTAGACTAGAGGAACCACTGTAAGATCAAGGGAGGGTAAAAATCTCTAAAATTGTTTTTAGGGGGTGGTGGGAGGGCTCCCACTGTGGACGCCCTTACTCCCTCCTTCCTGAAGAAATTATTACTTTCTCGGAGTGTCTCTCTTTTTATAAAAAAAAAATGATTTAAATATATATTTTTATATAAAATTACTAAATTCATCTTTATTGTCTATGGTGACTTTATATACTTAAAATGATATAGTGTACTCCCTCCTCCTTCTCTTAATTATTATTTTGTTTGACTCGGTACACGGATTAAGAAAAAATAATTAATATTGGTATAATGTGTAATTTTCTTTAATATCCATGTGTAAGTGGTCCATAATTAAAGTAGGGGAAAAAGTAAGGGTAAAATGGTAAAAGTGATATCTTAAAAAGAAAAGTTTTCTAACAAGACAATTATTCTGGGACGGACAAAAAAGGAAAAGAAGACAATAATTTAAGGACGGGGTGAGTAATTATTAAGGATATTCATGTACATATACTATCCAAACAATTTTAAATCAATGTCCTTAACTATACAAAAAAAGATAAGAAAAATGAACAACTCAATTTGGGATGGAGGGAGCATTTTTTTTTTTATGTTAATTTGATTCCTCTTTCAAATAAAACTCTGATGTAAATCTATTTAGTTTTTCAAAAATTGTAAAACATAAAATTGACAGAACTTTTTAGTGTGATTCACAAAGGTTATATAGTTTTATTCTTTACATCTAAGTAAAAATACGTTAAATGTTAAATTTAAAAACTATTAAATTTATTTTAAAATAAATGTGACTTTTTTGTTTTGTAACAATGGGTGTATTATTGTTTACAGTTGTACCCCTCCCCCCGTTTGAACTTTGTTTATAATCCAAAGGGCTTTCTTTGCCTGACAGCTCAACACGCTCAAATTTAGATAGTCTTTTTGCATCAAACCCGAGCACACCTTCATTTTGCTCATTCTAGTTCCATTAACGGGTACGTGTGCCCGAAAACCAAAGTGGGTCCCACAAGCGCTTTGACTTTCTTATGTGTCGTGCACCCACTAATAGCCATGCTCAACCCGATTTTGATGGTTTTAAAAATCCTAACAAGGAAAATCGAAATTAAATCGTATAGTTTCGGTTTCGGTTCGTCTGTTCTTTTTCAATTTTATGGTTTTTAATATTTTGAAAATTTTTTAACATTTATTTTTATTTTTAATTTTAAAATCTATTATAAAGTTTTAAAAAGGTTATAATATGTTATTAATTATTAAAATACAAACTTAAAAAAAATTGCTTATGGTGTGTTAGGCATCATAATATAGTAGGTTAATTTTGACATTCAAAATTTACTATGCTAGATTCATCCATCATTTTATCAAATCTCCTCCAGTTTTTCATCAAGTCTAATGCTCAGCGAGATTAGAGTAGGTGCAGGCGTGGAGCATGTATGAGTAGATGATTTCAAAATTCAAAGTTTCAAATGTTTAAAATTTAAATTATTTTTGAATGGTTTTATGGCGGTTTGGAATTAGCGGTTCACGTTTCTTGAGAAATGTAAACCGAAATCGAATCGTCCTAATCCAATTTCGGTTCATGATGATTCAGTACAATTTGAGCGATTCCAAAATCGGTTCGGTTACGGTTTTTGGAACCGAAAGGGGGATGTCTACTCACCAATCCAATTGGGTTTAAGGGTTACAACTCATATATTTCCTTCAAGGATAATGCTATAGCCACCGAAAGTAGTACAAAAGCAACCATAAACAGAATCTAGGTGGCATGCCAGGTCAGAGTTTGTGTATTAAACCTTTAATCCAAGTGAAATAATGAAGAAAACAATGCATTCTTTTATTTGAGATTTTTGTCCTCTCAAATTCTTACTTTTGTGCTTCTGCTTCCTCATCACCATTGGACTTCAAGCAACAATCTTGGTTGCTTCGCCTTCACGTCCCAACCATTGTAACCATCATGGCTTCCGATTAATTGTTGCAAAGACTCTTCCAACTAGAACACTCTTTTTTTTTTTTTTTTTTTTTTTTCTTCCCTGACTTTTTAGCTAGGAATCATCAAATTGTTCCTCTTTCAATTTTAACCATGGCCACCGAATTTCTTTTCTAAGACCATGGCCATCGAATTTCTTTTGTATGGATGGATTGCTGCCTCAATCTTTTTCTTTACCCCAAATTTAATCCTCATCTCAATTTTAACACCAATTTCTTTCATCATTTAAACAATATAAAGATAAATAAAAAAATTTATTAGCTGACCATGGTCATAGAAAAGATTGAAGCAACCAAGATTGTTGCTTGAAGTCCAATGGTGATGACGAAGCAGAACAACAAAAGTAAGAATTTGAGAGGACAAAAATCTCAAATAATAGAGAGCATTGTTTTCTTCGTTATTTGACTTGGACTACAAATTTAATACACAAATTCTAACGTGGCATGCCACCTAGATTCTGTTTATGGTTTCTGTAGCCACTTTCGGTTGCTATAGTATTTTCCTATTTCAATTAGAGTAACTTTTGTTGCTTTTATTTTCTATCCATGGCGCAAGTATGCTATTCTGGTATTTAAAAAATACTCTCTCTGTTTCAAAAAGATTGACGTTTTAGAGTTATGCACACATATTAAGAAATTTTATAAATTGACAAATATATCCGTATTAAATATCTTTAATTTTTGTGCTAAGAGTAGTTGAAAAGATAAATTAGAAGGAGATAGTCATTGGGAGAAGATAAAGTATTTAATGAAAAGATGATCAATTATTGGAATTTGTGAGAAGACAAGGGTAAATTAGGCAAAACATGCATTGGAAACCTAAAACGACAATCTTTTTGAAACAAATTTTTAGAGCTAAAACGACAAATATTTTGAAACAGAGGGAGTAATAAATTTTTTGTACTAAATAATGTGTCAGTTGATATGACAGTTGATGTGAAATAAAAATAAAATTAAAAATTATAATTAATGCATCACATCAACTGCCACATCAGCTAACATATCATTTAGTGCAAAAAATTTAATACTCTTTAGGTATACATATCATTAGAGCATCACCAATACAACCGTTGATTTGATCTGACGTGGCTGTGGGTAATTAACACCCTCAATCACATTTAATATTTTTTAATCTCTTCTTTCACATTCAATTAGAAGAGACATTTACAATACAAATGTAAATTTGATCTCATGTAGCATGAGTCTCACAACTAAAGAGAAGAGAGAGATGAGATCTAGTTATTTTTTAATTTAAAAAATGATGACTAAAATATTTTCACACCCTCTACTAGAATGTAAAAAATTCACATTCTCATCCACAATGTGAAAAAAAAAAAAAAAACTTGTTGCCATGTCATATTCACAAACCTTCTTCACATTTACATTAAAAAAGTTTTTTTTTTTCAAAGAAAATGTCAATCCTAGGTGGCACATATTTTTTTTCACATTCACATTAGTATTGGAGATGCTCTTAGAGCATCACCAATGCAAATGTGAATGTAAAAAAATTAGGTGTCATCTAAAATTTATACATTTTTTAAAGAAAAAAAACTTTTCAATGCAATTGTAAAATATAATGTGTCAACAAAATTATTTCCTATTAGTTATTAGATAATTGATTTTTCGACTTCTAATGCACATTGTGAGGGAGAATAGACGTGAATAATTCACATCATCCTTTACAATGTATATTAAAAATTAAAAAATTAATTATTTAATAACCAATAAAAAATAATTTAATTGACACATTATATTCACATTCTTTTTCCACAATTGCATTGAAAAATTTAAAAAATATATATATACTCCCTCCGTCTCTAAATTATTGTCTGGGTTGACCCGGCACACAGATTAAGAAAATTCAGTTGACTTGATTATTAATATTGGAATAGTATTGAAAAAGTGTGTTGTTTTTTTTAATGCCCATATGTATGTGGCCCATAATTAAAGTAGGAAGAAAAAGTAAGAGTAAAATAATAAAAGTGATATTTTAAAAAGAAAAGTTTCAAATAAGACAATTATTTTAGAATGAATAAAAAAAGGAAGACAATAATTTTGGGACGGAAGAAGTATAAATCTTAGATGGCATCCAGTTACATTGGCGATGCTTTTACTCTTAGGAATTGAAGCCAATCTAAAATGATTCGTGGACTAATAATATCTTGCCATGTCAGCTGCAATAATAGAGTGGGACCCACCCAGGCTGTGAAGTGCACGACCATCTTTGCAGTGATTAGACATAAAACCACGATGTGCTTCGGTAAGCTTATCTAACTAGTAACTCTGATGGAAGAGGGTGGGAGTATTACGAAATCTCAATCATTTCACTGCCATCTTGATTTTCCCTTTGTGATTAGTGCTGACATAATTCTACATTAACTTTCCACTTAAAACATACAGTTCTTCAACTTTGGTTTTCTCGAGATCTTTAAGGTTGCAACTTGCACCTTTCTCTATCCTCGGATCCATCCCAGTAAAAGTTCAAACAAATTTAGGAGAATTTTTTTAAAATTATCCAATTACAAGTAGATAGTATGAAATTAGTTTGTTCATCTTCATTCATTAGTACGTAATTATGTGTAAATACTAGCAGTGCCATAATATATACTCCCTCCGTCCCTAAATTATTGTCTTTTTTTCTTTTTTTATCCGTTTCACAATAATTATCTTGTTTGAAAAAAAAAATTTAAGATATCACTTTTATTATTTTATTTTTATTTTTTTTCTTACTTTAATTATGGACCAGATACACATGAGTATTAAAAAAAATTATATATTATATTAATATTAATAATTAAGTCAATTTTTTTTTAATCCGTGTACCGTATCAAACAAAAAAATAATTAAGGAACGGAGGAAGTATATAGTTTTTGATGTACGTGTACATAATAATGGTAGTAGATCTTTATATGAATGATATTCAGATTCTTGCAATTCCACTCACAAAGATCGATAGAAATACTTGAAGCTCAAGGAATCAGATCTGCATCCATTGTAACTAGTTAGATATTATTTTTGAGCAACAAAACCTAATTGTGATGATATGACCTCAACTTTCTGTATATCCAAATAGATTTTGCTATGCCAAGCTTAAACATGTCCCAATTAATAAGATTCTATCCAGTATCTTTGAAAGACATTCTTGATACTCCATATTCCTTCCTAGATCCCTCAGAGAAATCAAAGAATGATGAATCCAATTTCCCACTTGGTGAGTCTTTTTTGTTAGTGAAGTGGTGAGCTACTCATTATTTCTCCTAGTCCCCTCCGTCCTTAAATAAATGTTTATTTTTAGTTTTTTATACTAAAATTAATAAAGTAAACTTTTGGTTCATCTTAGTAGCACATATACATTAATACTTTTAATGTCCACGTATAAGATTAGAAGTCCACACTAAAACATAATATGTGTCAAAAGTAAAATTAATAAACTTATACAAAAACGAAACATTCATTTAGGAATGTAGGGAGTAATTAATTTGATCACATATATAATCTATCTATACAATATATAAAAGGAAAGGGAGTGATATTGGACTCTTGAATTCCACACTCATTTGTCCTCTCCCAATTGTACCCCCTTAGTAAGCACCACTTTCACTAACTTGGTCCACTATAGCCTCCTTCAATAAGTTACACAATTTTTTTTTATTTAATATATATTTAATTGTTTCAAAGAAAATAAATAGAATTTTTGAAATAATGAACCAAAAGAAATATATTTGTATATACAAGCACGCACGCACGCACACAGTGTGACGTGTGCCAATGCCACAATTACTTATTTATATTAAGGGAGATTCATCAGAATCATATTGGACTCTCTAATCACCTTGGCTCTTCTTTAACTTGCGTCATCTTTTTCAAAAAAACTAAATCTGCTACATTTACAATATTTTTTACAAATAATATGTCAGAAACTAAATAAATTTAAAAGATGCACAGGCAGGCATGGCATGGTGTATGCTGCTGCTAATGAGACGACTAATTAACAAGAAAATCAAAAGTTGGTACATACCATAATTAGGCCCTACCCAAATAAATATAGAGCAATAATTTTAATTTGTCCTCCAAAACCACAAATTAAGCTAGCTATAGTACTCATGACTTCGATCGGCTCTCCCAGTTTATCCCAACCTGTCTTCCGATGTTTACTTTTCATGTCCGGTTATTGGATTTGGGGCCACGTTCATACCATGTTCAAATGCATGTGTGCTCCATTTCTGTCTTTATTTATTTTGTCTACCGTCAGAGATGTGGGATGTTTCCTTAATTGGGGGATTATAACTTGTGCTATTACTACAACTAAACTATAGGTTTTTTTTTTTGTCTATATGGTCAGTTTTTATTTTCCGTCTCAGTCTCAGTCTCTGGCTCTTTTTTTTTTTTATTTAATCATTACAAAAATATTTATTTAAAAAAAAAAAAAAACTATCTAATACCCAACCTATATTAACGGACCATTTAAAAGTTAAGAATTTCTACTTTACCACTTTACTGCATTTTGTATGGTCCAAAGTTAACTTTGTCATCTTTTTCAGTTTTGGTGTAAGCAAATATCCAATAGATTTCACCGACTATACAAAGCATATTTCCATTTCTACCTATGTGAACTTAATTGGCCAGAGGTGAAATGGAGTTATATAGGTAGATAGATAGGGTGAAGAAAGATGACGAAATGAATTTCTACTTGAATGGAAAAAATAACCGCTAAATGATACGTTAGGAAGTCTTTAAGTAAAGAAAAGCCCGATGAAAGTAAAATGTGTATTTTTAGCATAAGGTTAGCAAGGAGAAAATGGTATATATATATAACGAAGAACAAGTGTTCTTTATACCACAAGGTGTTAGTAGAAGAAATTCTATTCTTTTTTTCAAAGGGCCTATCATAGACACTTTAATTTGAATGTCTTTTTTACTAAAAAAGAATGGACAAACTACTCAAATGGTCCCCTTAAAAGTTCACTTTCTTTTACAAAAAATTTGATGTCAGTCGTCCTTGTATTAAAACACTTTATGCAATTGGTCCTTTCATCAAATTCTATCTAAATTTTTCCGTTAAGTTTCTCCACGTGCATCGTATATGCGGGTAAAAATGTCATTTTACAGGTGAAAGTACAGGGACCAATGGTGTAATTTGTTTTCCTCGCACATTTTTTTTTCTTCAAATTTTGATTCATTCTTTCTTCAAGACAATGATCACAATCTAACACCGAAATTGTCCAAACCCAATACCCAAAAGCCATAAATTCCATCAAATATGTGCTCCTCAATCTATTCCTAACTCCAATTTCTTTGTCTTCTCCCCTCAATTCCGATGGCCTTTCTTTACTTGCTCTCAAATCTGCCATAACCACTGACCCATCAAACTCGCTCTCCACCTGGTCTGACTCCGACTCAACCCCTTGCCTCTGGTCCAGAACTACCTGCGACCCCAACAACCACCGCGTCACCGCTGTTTCCCTCCCAAACAAAAACCTCACCGGCTACCTCCCAAACAAAAACCTCACCAGATAAAAAAAAATGAAGTTGAATTTTGAATCTGCGTTTGGAAATCGAAGAAGAAAAAGATGGCCTGGGAATCTAAATTGGTTAGATTGACTTGCTATTACCGTTGGATCACAATTCCCTTGCTGGAATCGCTTCGTCATCGTCATCTCCATTGCCATTGTTGTCATTCGCGAACACCGAGATAGATGGAATAAGACGTCGACCCAGGACCAAGTGAAAGTCAAAACACTTGTTCTCCAGTGTGTGTGTGTATGTGTGTGTGTGTGTGTGTGTGTGTGTGTGTGTGAGTGTTAACAAACTACCCAAACGGCTTTCATGGGAAGATTGGAAAAGAATTTCAAAGACAATTGGAGATGGTATGTGGGGAATAGGCTCAGTATTTTCTTGTTGGCTTTCATGGGAAGATAAGAAAGAATCCCTATAAACATGTTTAGATATATAGATCTACCTTTGACGGTGGTTTATAGCAACGAGTTTGATGCATCTCTGCTACCTGAAATGGGTGATATACATCTTTGGAAATATGTGCGAGTAGAGTTGGAAATCGATTGGGTTTTATCAAATTTCAAATTTAGTTTCATCAAATCAATTTTTTTGATTGAAAAAGTTTTCAAACCCAGTACAGATGGTTTCTATAGAGATCTAGAGAGAGAATTGGGTTTGAAATATATATTTTATGGCTGGTCCATGTACTTACCTAGGGAAAATAACATTTTTGCCCTTACTAAAATGCACATGCAATGCACATGTCACGACTTAACAGAAAATTTTTAACGAAATTCGACGGAAAGATTAATTTTATTTAATATTTTAATTTAGGTACCATTTGCGGCATGAAAGGACCAATCCCAAAAAAAAAAAAATGAACTCTAAGGAGACCATTTGGGTAATTTGTCAAAAAAATATATATATACATAAAAGGGTCTTGTTAATGTATACTCAAGAAAGAGTCAACCATAATGATAAGTGCCATATGTGGTAGACTCTTGATTCTTTTTACAAGTTGTCTACTGTTTAAATAACGTCTCTCAAACACTTTAAGAAATAGATGCTTAATGCTCGCAACTCGACCTCGTTTTCTAGCGGAGGAGAGAAAAGCGCAGAACTCGTAAAAGAAGATTCTATTCTTTGTCACTAGTTATTGTTTAATTTGATTTTGAGATTAATTGTTATATTTTAGAAATATTTTTAAAAAAATTATCATTATTGAATATAGATATTTGTTGACTTAAGTCTACTAATGCCTTAAAAAATATTTATATAACTGATGTATCTTTATAGAAAAATAAGATCGCACGTGGATTTGTTTGTAGTATAAATATTTTAGAAAAATATTTATATAACTGATATGTTTTTTTAGAAGTATAAGTCTGAGTAGGAAATTTTAAACACTAATTAGCTATAAACATAATATTCATATGATAATTAACACTACACTATCAAGACACATTATTTTCTTAAAAAAAATACATATCTTTAGTCATGAACCAACATCTTGTCCAATTTTTAAATGACTCAAAAAATCACACGTATAACTGAAAAGAATTGTAACATATTTTATATTACATATTTTGATATTTTACAAAAAAATTAATCAACATAAAGTGGATAATTATAATGTAGTACATGGGTCACGTGACTCACTTAACTATAATATATGTAGTGTTCTAAATATATATATATATATATATATATATATACATAATATATATAAATTGTTGAATTGATTTAAGGTAAGTGTTCATATTTAAATGGTTGTAGTTTCAAGTCTCATTAATAACATTATTTTGTTTTGTTTTCCTAGCTTTTCCTTGTCAATAGTTAAAATTCTTCTGTTAATGTATTTAAATAATGTTATATACCATAATATCATACCTATAGTACTTAGCTAAAACTATTAGCTAATGACATCAAATGGGAAGCCAAAAGGTCAAATGCATGAGAATCAAGAGAATAAAAAATTAGATGAGCTGCCAAGGTTGTAATTGTGTTAGTTTCTTGATGTCATGATTTTGTTACATAACATCATCTTCTTTGGCTGTTCAGAATTAGTTAGAGCAAGTTGGAGATTGGTTATAATATGTTCAGAATTAGTTAGAGCAAGTTGGAGATAGCTTATATAAATACATCGAGTTTGTATTGATATCTATGAGTTGAATATCAATGAAGAGATCTCTCATCCTTTACAAAGCTTCTCAATTACTCCATTAATGGATTTCATTTTCTTTCAAAGATATTCTGCAAATTATCTATTTAAACTTTTAAATGAGTTGGTTATTTAATATGGTATCAGAGCTCCAGATTTGGTAAGGACAAGGGTTCAAATCATCCCGCTTGCATTTATTTTAAAACTATATACAAATGATACGTATTGGCCCTAAATATATAAAGTGCATCTCTTCACGTATACACGTGAATAAGAGTGTTAAACTATAAAACATGATATATATTGATGATTATATTTTTGAAGTAACCATTGAATACTCATCCATATATATATATATATATATATATATATATAGATTTGGTTAATATATCATAAGCTCTTTGAAATGTCTTTAAGAAAGAGGATATGTGAAAAGGTCTTGCTTTAGTGTACTCAATAAACAGTCTCATCTAAGGAGTCACATTTAAGAGGTGTGACTTGTTTATGCTAGTCCCAACAGGGAAAGTAAAAAAGACTTGTTTTTTTCCATTTATGATTCTATTTAATTTTCATTTTCTGAGGTAATTAAAGATTTCATATATTTTGAGAAAGAAAAACAAAGTATACAAGATTTTGGGTGATTAATTAATTTGCAAAAATCAACGCTAGCTTACTATGAGCCATAAGGGAACAAATCATAATTAATTCTTACATGAAAAGTTTGATTTAATAACAATAATAATTAATACTAATTAAATGCCAAGGGTTTAAGATCGAGTTTTGTTTTTGTTATTTTGGCATGTTAGTATGTAGGAAATTAAGAAAAGAGAAGGTGTATATAAGTTACCATCTTATTATTATTATAAGTTTATATATGTCGTAGTACAAGCTCAAAATCAAAGTTACAGATTATTTAATTTACAAGGAAATTAAGTAGAAATAAATACACAAGTAGTTCGTTAGGCTAGTGAATTACAAGAGCAGCTAGCTGGACATGAAAAAGCATTAAATTATTAAAGGGTGACCAGCGCTTATTAATTAAAAGATGGATGGATATATCGTGCCAAGAAAAGTGAAGGGCGGGCTTTTGGACGGGGTGGGTCATCATAAGGGAATCAAAATAGCCACTTCAATTCACACACTAACCATTATTTGATTGCAGGAGGTGATGGCGTCCATGCTTTTCTCACAGTGGCCTGTTTGGATGCTATGCGCGTTAACTGGATCTGTATTTAGTACTGTGTCTCGGTTTTCCGCGTCACATCTAACTGGAAATACCTCTGTTTGGATGCAATGCACATGATTTTGGTCTTCGTTGTTTTCTTCGTGGCATTTCGGAATTGGATACACCTCTGCAGGTACTGTAGTCATCTCCACAGTGGTTGGCTTCGTATCAGAAGTAGTTGTCGGTAGTTTCTGCTCTTTGGGTGTTGCATTCTTGTAGATTGCATAGAGTACCATTTGAAGTATACCAAACGCGAATCCCACTACGTTTGGAAGCTGCAAAATTTAAATTAAACCATTAGTATATATATATATATAGCAATTAAGCAGATCTGCCCATCGATCGATCGATCGATGGGGGCTTTCTCTCTCTCTCTCTCTCTCTTCAAGACAAGTATTTTGTTACGCAGGCAGGCGTACACTTAATTATAAATTAGCGAAATAAGTAATTTTAAGAGTTTAAGAGAGTAGCAAATTACCGCAACGAAAAAGTCCTTTGTTAATAAGCCGTAAAAGAACCACATGACAGCACTCAACGCTAGGAAAAACGACAACCAAAATGGCATGAACTCCACACTTTTCGTCCGTATCACCTTTCTCTGTAGTTTGCCCAAAATCATAAATATAAATTAAACTGGTTAATTAAAAGAAAATATCCTGATAACTTGTCGTCGTGATCTTGTTAAAGCTTGCTGTAAAGTAATTAATTAATAGTACAATAAATATATTTTTAAAATTATTAAGAAAGAAAGAAAAAAAAAAAAAAAAAAACTCAAAGGTGGCAGAAGTGATGGGGGTTGATAACGTTCAAAAGAAACAAAAACAAGATTTGCATTATTGAATACTCACCATAATGATTAAAGGTGCTGCAAAAACACTAACAGAAAGTACAAGACAGATCCATCCTAGAGCTTGTACTCGAGTCGATCCTTTTAGTAGGTAGTGAGTCAGACCAACAATCGAACAAAATCCCACAAAATTCAATAATATAACCAACTTCAGTGTCAAAACCTGCAATGCCATCCCATTTTTATTCGTCAAGGAATTAAATATATATTAAAAAGACATGACCGACTACATATATATATAGTCGGAATGAAAAATTAATTAGTTTAATTGTCATTGTGTAATTAATTATTCTATTTTGTATGACGTACCATGGCTTTTCTCGGGGCATAAGTAAAGTAAATTGCGATATAAACTGTCTCAACCACGCAACCAACAGAGTTGATGGAGATGAGAAGGGTAGCATCGGGTTTAAGGGACGCATAGTACATCCAAACAGTGGCACTAAAAAGTGCAACCACGTATGGAACTGATTGAAACCCTCCTGTTGATTTTTTCTTCACAATCCTGTAAAATGTTGGCCTGCGCGCGCGCATGTCATGATAATTAATTTTGGTATTTATAAATAATAACTACTTTCAATAATATTAGTATTAATTAATTACAATCATCAAATTAAGAAATTAGATCGATGAACTGAAAATTAAAACAAACAAACTTACACTGGAGAAAGATACACCATGATGGAGATTACGTTACCTATTATTTTTAAGAAAGGTTAAGAATAATTAATTAGTTCATCAAATTAAAAAGCTAGAGAGGAAATTATATTAAAGGCCTGTTTATTTAGCTTTTCATTCTCAAAAGTAGTGCGTGAAATTTTAAGTAAGCAAACATGTACCTACCTACCTACCTGCTCTTAAAAAGTTTGCCAAAGTGAACTAGTTATAAATAAAGAGAATGAAAAAGAAACATAGCTAAAGGGAACTGAACAGCCTTAAGTATGCTAGCTAGATATGAGAAATTGAAATTCAAAACTCCTTGTTAATTAGGAAGACCTAGAAATTAAAATGTTACTGGCCTGGTATAGTATATATGATATTAATTATTCATAGAATTTTACCTAAAAGGCCAAAAGCAAAAGGCCATGGATTCTGAATATTCGAGAAAATGGCCATTTTCTTCAGCTTTAATTCCCTCTTAAAAAATCTCACTAGATCTCAAGGAAGGAAGAAAGAAAGAATTATAACTGAAGAAGAATATCAATGAATGGCTTCTTCTCCAAGCAATGCCATGGCAGACTAGTTGTGACTAGTATTTATAGGGTGTAATTAATTTTCTCTGGCGGCCACCTGTTACCGTAACAGGTGGCGGGGAAACATTTGAAAACAACTCATGGAACATGAAAGCAACAAAAGTAATCTGTATCATTAATATATAGTGGGTTCGATCCTTCTCCATTACGCTTAATTTATCTCATTTATTATTATTTACTTGTGGACTAATATATAAAACATTTAATTAAATTTCTTTATTTATAAATATTAAATATTACGCACATCATCATCGAAGTTCACATGCAAGTCGACTACTTAACATCTGTTTAATTAACATGTTTTGATTGAAGAAATTAGTAGGGATGGATGGGATTGCAATTTTGAGTTGAATATATAGATGGAAATTAATTAGTTATGCTACAATTAATAATTAATGGAATGAAATTAAGAAAATGATTCATTTTGAGTAACACGTCATTTACTATTATTGGTTTTGAGTAGTGTACTGTAATTGATAGTTGGTTGAAAAAGTGAATGGTAGTTGTTAATATACTTCATCTTTCTTAAGTTTTAATTAATTAATTTGTGATTGATATTAATGATATCTATCAGTAGCTAGATAGAGTTACAAAAAAGTGAAAAAAAAACAAAACGTGAAACAACTATTCATTTTGAGTATCCCACTTTATTATATAGTAAAGATAATTAGGGGAAACTATTGACTGAGTAAGCTAATCTCCCGGCCGTAATCAATGTGCTTAATTGAAAATTCATTCAAGGAATCGAAGGAAATGGTTCAAATTAAATCACATGTTAACTTCCTTGTACGTACGTAAGTAGTTAACAAATTATATAAGGCAAAAGAAACATGTGACTAGCTAGCTAGCTAGCTAGGGTAATACCATTGCAAATAGTTTTGGATATAACGGCCAGGAGACTTCCCGTCAATATATAGCTACTCTTGGATGACACTCAAAACAGTTATGATGTTAAGTGTTATGGAGATTAGCCGTTTAGTCAATTAATTACCGTTCTATGCTAAAATGCCCCAAACCTTACCACAATTAATGAAGACTGAAGAGACTTGGCACCTGATCACCTCGTCGTCATTGATTAGTTTACACTAATCTAAATTACGTATGTACGCACTCACCCCATAAATTAAATGAAGAGATCCGGATCCGCTATGTCTACTTTTTACCTATTTAATTAAGTAGATTTTTTTTTTTTTTCCATTTCTTATGAATTCGAAAATACATGTTCTAACTTCGGTAATGTATTGTTTTATAATCTTCCCCAACTAGCTAGACAAATGTCCCGATCCAACCAACTGATGTGCGTTTCCTTTCTCAGAGCAGCACACTGTAACCATTGGCCTCGTTAAAAATTTCAAAGTGTCTTTTAATTTATTTATTTAATTTTTTCCGGTTTCTTGTTTAAAAGAAAAAAATAGTTTATTCAAAGTCCAGTGCGTGGAAGATTTTAGGAAAAGAGTGCTGAACCAACCTCTCCATTTGTTGAACCTCTTGCATACTCTTTATTTGAGGGTATATAATGTGTCAATTCATTAACTAGCTTGTTCACAATTCAACAACTTTTGCTTTCATAGTGTTGCACAAGCACATGCTGATGTAAATTCATTACTGATGCAACTGTTGCTGAATTGTAAGCTAATGGATGATGTGTTCGTACATTCACCGTTTGATGATGGACCAAATAAAAGTAATGGAGAGATTCAAAAAATGAAGTGGTTCCGAATCCAAAAGAAAAAAAGACCATGTAGTATTTGTCGCGAGCCAACCCTGGAAGATTAATTAAACAAGACTAGAATCCTTTTTTCTTTTTCTTTTTCTTTTTCTTTTTTAGCAGTAAGGTGGTAGTCCGGACAACTTTTTGCACACCTTAACTGATTCACTTCATTGGGCTAGATAAAGGCAGTCCATTCACACTGAGCTTAAGGGATTCTAAGGAATAAATTTCTCATAAACTGGTCCAAGGAAACTTGAATCGGAGATTTCAAGGTACTCTTTGAAGCCCCCTTAATCAGTTGAGTTACCCTTTGTGGCAATATATCATTAGATTAATGTCTTGTGCCTGCCAAATTTAAGAGACGAATATATATATATATATATATATATATATAATTTGTTTAAAATCTGAGAAAATTCAGTAATAAAGCGAGGTCAACCATATATACATATACTACAAAAGATTATCGTCAAGTGTCCACAAAAAAAATAAATAAATAAAATTAAGAAAATCTCTTAAGATTAGTCTCATGCACAATGTAATATAAGGACAGCTCATAAAAGATCAAAAATACAAAATAAAGATAAGTTAATCAATCTATACACGTATAATTGGGCTTTGCGGATTGTTGATAGACTTTATTTTTGTTTGACCAATAAGTGCAACACAAGCTTATATATATATAATTAAAACACAAATTTGCTTCAAAAATTTGGCAATGAACGCGGCCGAAAAGGCCCAAACCCTTTTAATTCCAATTGAACCGAAGTCCCATCCGACCATAATTCACTCTCAATCAATCTTGTCATTGCCCCCATTTACAAAGGCATGCATATAACTCCAACATAACATAATAGATGTAGAGAAATGGAGTTGTACTTACTACTAAAGTGTTTAATTTGCTTGCATGCATCAGATATTTTTTTAGGAACCGACTATCGTGGCGAATCACAAATTTATTTTGGATCTTTCCACTTTTGATCTTATCAAACTCGTTTATTCATACTACTCATAACATTTGTATTGTATTACTATTGATAATATTTTTCTCAATTAGATTAAATTTTCAGAAAAGTTTTGCCCCGTAAAAGAAAAATACTGTGAGATTTCAATAAGTAAACTATCGTGGATAATATTCTTAATATATATTCTTTCAATGAATGAATATTATAATATAAAATTAATAATTGTATAGATATTGTTATAGATTAATTTTTTATTTTTATCTTCTATCACACTTTTTGTCTCACTTTCGGTTTCATTGAATCTTAACCCTACACGTATTTTTCTAAAAATTATAAAAAGAAGGCTAGTTAAAATAATAAGAACACGTGTAAAATTAGGATTCATTAAAAAAAGAAATGTGACAAAGAGTGTAAAATTAGAAGATTTAAAGTCGATTATACGTGTATTGAGTCCAAAATCTTTGCATCCTGCCGACAAAACTAGTTTGCTTAACGTAGTATTCTCCTTTTATTTATTATGAGTGCACATATTTTGGCACCTGTCGAGTCAAGTTACCGAAATATGGAATTAGTAGTTCAAATAGTTGCGATACAACACTAGCTTAATAAATCCTCCACGAAAGACTATATTGCTGTGTTCATATCTCCTTTAGGATTTTTCTTTTTCTAGTCTTGAATTATTTGTTTTAGGGTCTTGTTGGGTCACTTGTTAAAAATATGCTTTTAGAAAAGAAAAAAAAAATTAAAATGAAAAAATATATCATATATGAGTGATTATCTCCAATGCATTTATTGGAGTATATCTATATATCTATATATATATATATATATATATATATATATAATGACAACTAGTTTTTGTACCAGCTAAATATGGCAATTTTCCGCCTAAATCTGCTTGCCTAAAATGAAAACCCTTATTTACTAAGCAATTAATGTATTAGTTAAATAATACATTGGAATTTGCACCAAAATTTATTGCACTTTATGAACTCAGACTTGTGCATTGTTGGAAAATGTATCCTTTAATTAAACAACTAAAACTGATGGTGTTTCAGATTAATATATTAGTTAAAAATTGAGATCTACCTTTAAAGCTTAAATATTCATATTTTAATCCCTTTTATTTGCTTAAAAAACTATTTATTTTGCTGCATTGTTAATGACGAAATGTATTTGATGCATTGGAAATAACGATAAATGAAACTTTACTCCTTCAATTCGGTAGTCAAAACATTATATGGGCAGTTGAATAACTGATCAAATTTTGTCTTCTAAGATCATTCATTCATTTACATACATTTGAGTACAAATTTTAGACAGTAAGTGCCTCCATTGTTTTGTATTCTGTAACAGTGAAGTCTTTGAAGGATTATTTCAGCACTTTTCTGCAGCAGCAGCAAAGGAGCAAAAAAAGGCAGCAGAAACAGACTTCAACTTCCACAATTTGTAATCAAAGGCCAAAACAAGTGTCTTTACTTCAGTTAACTAGTGGTGTTCATGCCAATTGAGGTCTCACCATAAAGAGAAAAATGGGGTTGGCGTAACACACACACAAATCTATCAAATATCAGCTAGAAAAGATGTCTGTTACGTTGTAATAAAACACACACACACACAAATCTATATAATACTATATGCACATGTAGAAATTTTCAATTATCGAAGAAATACTTTCCACAAGCTGAGAACCATAAATTAAGCAAATATAACTAGATTCGCATTATACTACTATTTGGTAGTGATGACTAATTTGATAATGCACAAAGAACACATAAAAATTTCAGATTAATTATTAAAATCTCTTTTAAATACCAGCTATAATATATGTCTGTTGTAATAAAATACACAAACAAATGTATATAATACTATAGATTACAAGCCCAATTATAACAACAGTGGATCAGACTATTGAAATTTTTCACATGATATAAGTAGAACCCATCGAAAAAAGAATTAGAAAAAAATACATCTGAAATATTTCTTTGTCTTTTCTCCAAAGTTACATATATGAACATATGCACTAACAAGAAGCCAGTCTAAAGGTATAGAATTTGTAAATTAAATAAGCCGTGAGGCACTAAAACCAAAATTTTAAAAAATTCCAATAGAATCTCCACAACTGAGTAGACATGTCCGATTAAGTTGGATTTAATGAACATTCTAAAACAAATTAGCAACGACTAAAAATTAAAATGGGGGAGATCGAACAGATCTTAATCAAATAAATTGTAAGGAATTATTTCGGGAAAAAAACTTTAAAATGTAAGTCTCTAATTTTTAAATCGGAAAAAAATTAGAAAAAAATACATTTGTGAAATATTTTTGTTTCTTTTCTCCAATATTATATGTAATATACTGAAATTCGTCTACATTTTAAAAAATCAAAATCTTACAACAAAAAAAATTCAAAAAAGATAAACTTCACACTAGATTTTTTGCACATACTTTTCCCAAATCCAAACATCTGTCACAAAAAATTACAAGAAAATCTGATAATTTTTAGAATACACAAAACGTATATTTGAAGAACTTAAGTAAAAGCATAAAAAAAAATTTAATATCAGCCAAAGATTTGGTGGAATTTCAGCACAAACCAAATGACCAAAGAGATTTTTTGTTTGAGTGATAACCAATGAGGAAGCGTTTTCTCTGGAGTGATAGAGAGAGCTGAAGGTTTAAAGTGACGGATGGGTAAACTCTAAAATAAAATGAAATAGTATTAGGGTTTGCTCAACACGGCAGTGTATTGGGTTTCTTTTGGGCCCCAATTATTTGAGTTTTTTTTAAAATGGGCAACAAGTATATATATATATATATATATATATATATATATAGCCAGTTTTTATTTTCTCGTACTTAATTGAATTTGCATTATAAATTCAATTATTCAATAAATGTGTATTAGTTTAAGATATGATGGTATCCAATGATATTTTAGTCATTTGATAGTTGAAATAAAATAAATTAATTTAAATTAATTGACATATATTTTATCTTTTGTAATTATTATAAATAGATTTAATTTATTCTTTTATTTATATGTGATGAAGAGGAAAAACCAACAAATATTGTGTATAAGGAAATTAATGATTTTTTTTTTCAGAATCTATAGTATTATCGATACAATGATATATTTTTATTTAAGTAATTGCCTCCAACATTACTTTTCCGTTATTTGTTCTCTTAATTTTGCTTTTCCTCTTTGTTTTTTTAAATATAATTTAATTGAAAAATATATATGTACGTGCGTTAAACGCACGGGTGTAAAACTAGTTTGCAATAAAGATGCTTCGCATTTCATTGCACTCCGACTTTCATAAATTGTTTTAGATTAAATAGAGATTTCAAATAATTGGAAAGAGGAATTTCATTGGACAGAGAGAATTATCATTGTCAAAAGTTTGTACTATATATATATATATATATATATATATATATATATATATAAAAGAAGGGGAACACCCTTTAAATTTATTGATGAATAAAAGAAATAAAAGTGGGGGGCTTAAAACCTGACCACATAGAGTGTCTTTTGGCTACAACAAGCAAAAGATAAATTTTATCTAAACAAAATAAAAACCTCTTACACTAATCTATAAAATTAAAAAAAAAAGGTTAATAAAATTACAAGTCCCTCGACTATGGCCGATTCTACCAAGATTGATGCCCTCCGCCATGTTCTCCTCCCCATGTTTCACCCCAACCACCACTACCAACCCCGCAATTGCCACCACCACCACCACCAAGAAACGACTAAGCATCTCCCTCCGCGACGATGTCGACGAAACACCCAAATAACACTACAAAAAGCTTCTGATTCCATCTCCCACCAAAGACACCAAGAACAAACCCATCATCAATGGAATTTCCGATTGGCCTCTCTTTAATCACCCACCCCTTTTCCGATCAATTTGATATCAAGACATATAGCAACGACCGGGGGTGGGGTAGAATAGACGGAGTAAAACTCATAAGTAAGTTGACAAATTCTACATCTTCAAAGGATCCCCTGAACAACAATTTGGGGCCGGGGGTGGGGGTAGGGGTCGGTTCGGTTGGGTTGGGTTTCAACAAGGCAGCACTCCAGTTGTACACCTGAGTTCCCCTCCCCCTCCCTTCTCTCTCCGTCTCTCCTCTAACCTTAACCTGACTTCCAAAAGCACCGACAGATACATTTTATCTGACTCTCTGTGTATTGTGTGTGTATGGATCGGATGGGATTAGGGCATCGAGTTTTTATTCGTCGCGAAATGCAGCGGCAGAATGTAGGGCAGATCGGATGGTGATGATTGAATTGGAAGCAGCGGATCGGATGGTGATGATTGAATTGTTATAATTAAATTCCTCTATGAATTTCCTATAATACTCTTGAAAAATGACATGTGCATCATACATGATTGACTTGTCGGATTTGAAAAAACTTTGTTAAGGTACTACTGGTGGAATCGGCTATAGTCGAGTGACTTGTTATGTCATTATCCCATAAAAAAAATTACTAGTTGAGACGAAAGATAGATTTCCTTTTTTTATTACCTCAGCGAAGCGAAATAGTTATATACATTTAGATTTTCAGAAATATGTTCATACTTGTCAAAGTCAGACATAGTGGAACAAAAGAAAAAGTTTGTACTAATTGTTACGAGGCAATAAAGAGAATATTGTAAAACTAATTTCTCACTTTCTTTATCACTTACTCTCTCTGTTTTAGGTAAAAGGTACACTTTTGACTTTTTTTTGTCAATTTTATTAAAATTTGACCAAAAATTTATATAGATTTAGTTATTTTTACAAAGTTATGAAAGTTGTAATCCATAGTATTCTTAATGTAGTTTTTAAGTAATAAAATTTTAATTTCTAAAATATAAGTAAAGTATGTAAAATTTTAATTTGATTTATTGACTTTTAAAAATAAAAAGTGGACTCTTTGCATGGAACGGAGGGAGTATTATTTTGTCCAATTGTCCATTTTATAATGAAAATCTGTTAAACCTTGAATGAATTCTATTATTGAGTTTATATTCAATTCATATTCGGTTTTTTTTTTTTTTAATAGCCAAGAAGTGGTGTGGCACCTTGACGGTTGAGAGATTAGGCAAATTATGCACCATTATTTCATGATCGAAGCGTCCATCCTCCGGTGGAAATTTCAAGGGCAATGCTACATGTAGTTAATAAATAATTATTTTTTTGCAAAATAATGTGAAATTCTATGTATCATCTTATTTGACATCTTATGGACTCTACTATGAGTTAAAAAGTAAAGTCAACTAGATGACACATAAAATGCCACATAATTTTGTGCACAAAATTAAGCACTCATTAATTAGGTGGCTCTATCACAGTTATAAATCAATCCTAAAGACCGACGAGGTGGAAAATTCAAGAACAATTTAAACTCTAACTTATCAATAACACAGATAATTTTTTCTTTTTTTTCTAAACATAAGGGTTAGAGGGGAGATAGACCTTACCCCTACGGCCCTACACTTATTATTATTTAATGCCTAAAAATGCTGCAATTATGGCTACATGGTGCCTTTGATGAGGCTGAAATTAACAAATGGTGCCTCTAGTGAGCTTTTGAACACCCGACCTCTCTATTGAGCGTAGTGAAGTACCATGGTGCCTCTGGTGCCGTTAAAAACAAATTGTGCTTCTGGTGACGTTAAGAACAAATTGTGCTTCTAGTGTTGTTAAGAACAAATGGTGTCTCTCATGAGGCTTTGAACAAAGGTCCCTCTGTTGAAACTTGAACACTCAATCTGTGCATTAAGCTTAGGTGAGACTTGAACACTCGATCTATTGTTAAGAGAAGGAAGGGAGTTGTTGAAAGTAGTGAAGAACAAGAGTGAGAAAGCAGCCGTGAGAGTAATGAAGTACAAGAGTGCCTCTGATATGCTTGAACACCCGATCTACCCATAAGTACGGAATGCATCTAATGACACTTGAATGGTCAAACGGTCGAATTTCTGGTGAGGCTTAAACAACTTATCTCTCCGTTGAGATTAGTTAAGTACAAGGGTGCTTCTAGTGAAATTTAAACACCCGACCTATCTGTTAAGAGAATTGAGCGGTACCAGTTGTGACAGAGTTCGTTGGTAAGAACTAATAACATAAATAACTTAATTATAGTGATAACATTAAAAAACAAGCATAGAGCACAAAAAAGTTTCCGATCTTGACCTACTTATTTTCACTATACATTCAATCAATAAAATATAGTGTTTCCATTGACAACGCACTGTTCACTAACTTGTAAAATACGTGCTTTATTGATTCAAGTAAAGCAAGAAACAAAATGATAGGACGATAGCTTGGGTTTACGTAGTCCACTCCACCAAGAACAAATAATAATAATATTAGGTGATTGCTCAAAGGCAAAGGCAAAGGGAAAGGCAGCTCCTTTATTATCTGTAAATAAAAATAATTGGAAGAAGAGAAGAAGAATGAAGATGGATTCAACTTTATGTTTTCAAGAAAAAAGGAGTGGCAAGGTGTAAACATAGGGTACACTTTGCAGCTGCCGTGTCCCGTCCATTGTCGTCAGTAAAAAGCCTTCCTTATTGCGCTCTATCTGATCATATCATATCATCTAATCTCATCTCATTCATCCCCTTCCCTTCTCCCCTCCCTTCCCTTCCCTTTCTTTCTTTCTTGGCTGCATCCTCCATCTCTCGTCTCTCCATCATGTTAGTGCGATTCAAAAGACTACATCTGGATCCACAGATCCCCTTGATAGCTCCTTCCCTCTACCTCTCACCTAACACTCTTTCTTTTTATAACTATGTATAAATACTCTCTCTATTCTTAAATGGAGTAATTATCTTATTTAACTGGGCATACGAATTAAAGAAATTTAATTAAATTTATTATAAATATTGGTATAATATGTACTTTCCTTCAAAGCTCTTGTGCATGTAGTTATAATTAAAGTAATGAGAAAAAAAAAGTAAGGATAAAGTGGTAAGAGTATTTTTCTAAAAAAAAAAGGTTAATTTTTTTTTTAAAACAGACCAAAAAAATGAAAAAAAAAAACAATTATTTAGAAACGGAGGGAGGGAGGGAGGGAGTATATAAATACTTACTCTTTCTTCTTTTTTTGGTTTTAATTTGGTATCATGACTCTTGTCCGTACGGGAGCATAAATTTGTTTTGTTTTGTTTTGTTTTGTTTTCCCAAAAAAGAAGGTCAATTTTTAACTAACCAATAAAGCTATATACCGATTAAATTTGTTTTTCTTTTCCAAAGCAAAGAATTAGGAGTAGAATAGAACATTTCATTAATATTAAGTAGTCTACTAATTAAAGGAGATACCACCTCCACCAAAACCAACCGTACAAACAACCTCCGGAAGACACATTGATTACAAAGAATGTTTAAATTGTTGGAGTAAAACACTTTATTAAGTATATATATATAATACTCACAAACATCTCCTCGACCATCACTTTCTATCTTTGCCAAACCTCCATAGAATTAGGGGGAATAATTTGACCAGAGAGAGGACTTGACCGCTTTGAACCAATAGGCTCGATCTATTAGCTAGCTAGCAACCACTTGCAACATATATAGCTTATATATATATATATATATATATATATATATATATATATATATACGACCCATTTCATCCATCTCATTTTAAATAGACGACCTTGTTTAAATGTTTTTAGAAACAATTGTTAACTAAACAAGTTCATATTTACTCAGATTCTTTCAATTCCTTACTTTAAGCTAGTCAACTACATTAATAGGTCCATTGTTCAAGAAATTTGTGCATGTTTTATGAAAATATATATATAAATAAAAAGAATCTATATATGTTTCATGCAAATCTTGTACTATAACACACACCATATATATATTTCACATGTTGAATTAATTATAATAGCTCGAAATTAATATTAGCCGCCCAATCTTGTTCACTTATGTTCGATGGTTTTCGTTCTCATTTCTTCACATTAATTTTGAAGTTCAAATGATCGGCTTTGATTGTATGGATTCGAAAATATGAACTAAGATTTTTAACTTACATTCCATAATATTTCATTTGTCACTCGAATATCTATAATATCAATCTTCAGAAACAACTATACTTCCCCCTATCCCCAAAAACTAGTCTCAATTTAATTTTTTTAATTATTATTATTATTTTTTTTTTTGCCAATTCTTGATCAAACTTTGACAAAAAAAAATATTTATTCTTATGAAATTATAAGTATAAGGATAGTATTCTTAATGTTGCATCAATGATTGAAATTTCATTACCTAAAATATACCCCGTCCATTCAAAAACAAGTGCCCCCAACCTATATCTTTTTCGTCGTAGTACACAAAAAACACTACAAATTACATTTTTATAATTTTTTAAAAGTATTAAAAATACACTTTAAATTTTATTTTGCCATTTCGTCCCGAGTAGTGAAATCCAATTTATTTGAAAAAAAAAAACAATTTGACTTTAAAAAGTCAACACATGACACTTGTTGGAATGGGTATATGTTAAATAGCGACTTGATATTGTACTAGATTGACTTTTTAAAAAGAAAATTAGACTATTTTTTGGCAATGGATAGAGCATTTGAGAAATATATAAGGTCAACATATAGTTAGCACTCTACTTACCCTACGAGTCGTAGCCTAGAGGTTGAAATAAAATGAGAGAATGTGGTAAAATACAATTTACATGTTATAGTGTTGATCTACGCAAGCAACATTTTTAGCTTTGTTTGGATTCATTGAGGAGGAACAATTGACGGGTCCACGTGGTGGTTAAATTAGCCGTATATGTGGGTCCAATGTGGCCTAACTATAGTGACGTTTCTCTGTATTATCAAAAAAAAAAAAGTTAGCCATCTACATTATAACTAAAGTACTCCAAAATACAAATTTGGAGTGGTTAACACAAAAATGATGTGACAAGAAGTATTGGAGCTGAAAAATAGAGTGCTAGTAGGCTCAATTTATAATTGTATAGAGGCAGTAGATCGATTTTGCAGAGAACTAGTGTGGGAGATGTCCATTCCATACCAATATGTGAGGTTAGATTAGATTTTAATTTTGATGGTGCTATACGTAGTAGCTAGCTTAGGTGGTGAGTGGGATGTAGATTACTCATTAATTACTCTTACCTGAAATTGAAAAGATAAGCGTTTTGCTTAATGAGTGTGCCTCTCATCACTATATATATATATAAATTAATTAAAAATGAAGTCCTATAATAATAATAATAATAATAATAATAACATGCATGGTTAGGTAGTTAATAAAAATAGCTTACCATATCTTTGACGATCAACATAAGCTTGCTTAAAAGCTTCCTTTATTTGAAAAAAAATAATATTATGGGTTAATGTAAGACCTCCTAATTTGCTGAAGCACCAACAGACCGACCACATAAGCTTTAACAGATGGGATCAACTACAGATTATAGTAATAAATTCTGTCTGCTCTCTGCAGAGATCGAGTTAGATATTTTTCAAGAGAGTGGTTCATTTTTATTTATTTAAATAAATCCTGTCAACATTGGTGTTCTCCAAGAGATTGGGTCGTCAATTATTTGTTCAGTGGAAATAAGAATCTTATACCTTTGATTTCTTATAATTGAGCCTACCCTTATGTCTGTTTCCATGGTTGCTAATTTGCCAATTGGTCGTTTTTTTTTTTGGGTAACCGGTGGTCCCGTGGGAAGTATTTCTTACCATTATTAGAAAGCTAACTCGGAGGAGAAGAAACCGGGTTCATAGGCCCCCAACCAATTTTACAGATCATAAGAACAAAAAAACTAGGTAGCTAAACATCAACTGCCTCATAGGCCCAACCACAGAGACATGAAAGCAAAACCAGCATATATATAAGTATAACAACAGTAAGAAGCCCTAACGAACAACGACACATATTATCTCAAGAGTAATGCTAAAAGCTCTTAATGAGTTATAAATTTCGTGCACAAAATGAATTGACATTTTATATATCCTCTTGTTGACTCATATAACTCAAGGTGAAGCCGATAAAATACTAAATAAGATGACACATAAATTATTACAACCCTCCATTTTACCCAAAAAATTTACGTTTGAAATTTTCAATAATTAAGATATAAGTATCATTAGAATTTATCATAATTACAAAAATGTTTGAGCATAGTTAATATGTATATACCACATGTGAGGTAGAGTTATAAAATTATGAAGATTGTGGGCATAATTTTTAGGGAGAAATTTAGGCCAGTACCTTTTAATGAATTTTTAACCGCTTTAGTCCCCTATAATTGTTTCAAATCGAAAAAAACACTTTTGTTGCGAAATGTTGTCTATGCCCTTAAAAATTACGGAACATGCACGTTATGCATCGCAATGCACAAATTGATGCATCGCGATGGACAAATTGTAAAATACTATTTGTGCATTACATATGCACGCTATACATTACACTTGCGATCCATTAAAAGTGCATCGCGATGCACAAAAAAATACTAACACACAACATTACACTTGCAATGCATTAAAGTGTGCATCGCGATGCACAAAACAGTACTAACGCATAACATTACACTTGCGATACATCAAAGAGTGCATCGCGATGCACAAAACAATACTAATGCACAACATTACACTTGCGTTGCATCGCGATGCACAAAACTTTACTAAAAATTACTGTTTTTATGCCCTTAAAAAACACGAAACAGACACGCTATGCATCGCAATGCACAAATTGTAAAGCACTATTTGTGCATTACACTTGATACATGATATACATTACACTTCGATGCATTAAAAGTGCATCGCGATGCACAAAACAGTACTAATACCAAAAGTACTTTACATGGCCCATTTTGTTGTGCCAGCATTCAGCGATTGACGAACAATATTGATAAATCAAAGACATACAAAATTAAAATAATTTTAAAAATAATACTGATCTTTTTTTTTTTTATGACGAACTGAGCATGAAAATAAACTGAAAGAGAGAAGATGAAGATTGTAGCAAAGTAAACAATAATTGTAATGAAAGAGAGAATTTATAGGAGAAAATTAAAGGAAGACAATTCTTAAAACGTTGTTTAAGTTGCTACGGGGCAATTTTGGAACAATTTGTTAATTTATCACTTAAAATATACTTAGGCGGTTGGAAATAAAAATAAGGGCTTAAAACAATTGAAAATCGCATAAAGGAGACCGACCTGTAATTATACCTAAATTTTAAAATTGACCTTTTAATATGATACATTCTAAAATAAAATAATAGACCACTTACATGAAGTAGATAAAATACATTATTTTATGCATAAAATTTAAACCTCAAACATTATTCTCGGCCCAAATAACACCAAATCACGGCCTCTAGGCTCTAGCCAACATAACACACCAAAGCTACCTCATACCTGACATGACAACAAAACAAACGCTCAAACCAATGACTCAACTAAACGAACCCCTCAAACTGCCGCCAGCGCTAGAAAAAAACCTCAAACCTGTCACTTAAGACAAATAAGTCCTCTGAATCAGCTACCATAAATAACCCTCTTATGCATCTCAATAGACAGAGAATAAATCCATCCTAATATAGAGGTTGTCGATGGACTAGAAATCCACTACTAAAGAACGAATCGGATGAAGGCGCGAGACAGGAAGATACATAGAAAGAGAGATGAATCGAGGGAGGAAAACAAGGAGAGAGAGAGATAGAGAGACGGAAAACAAGGCCTGTTGACCTGAGGATGCAAAAGGAATTAAACTCCAAAGTACCTTGGTCGGCGATGATATGTTGGAAATTGCTTAGAGGGAGAGAGTTTTGAGGTTGGATTCAATATTGTTTGTTGTCATCCTTAAAGTTGAAAAAAATATTATTACCATAATGAAAAGAGTGGTGTTATAAAAATGTATACAAAAGTTTTGGATGAAAAATATTACTCCTTCCGTTCCAGAAAATAGTCCATTATATTATTTTTGGATATTTTATTTAAACAATCCACTTTTAAATAGTTAAGTTTAAAATTTTTATAATTTTTCATCTTTACCATTCACTTAGGTTGTAATTATTTTGGTTGTGCTTAATTATTTTGTAATTATGACCAATTCTAATGACACTAACATATCTCTTAATAATTAGACTTTTCAAACGTAAAACTCTTTCGGTGAAACAAAGAGATTATCTGCCAACTTTTGATTAACCAAATAATATAGGTCTCATTTCTCAACTACTGATTGAGTAAAGAAAATAGGTCTTATCGCTTAGTGACATGACAGAACGTGCTAACTAACCAATGAGCATTTGTTGAGAAAATACTTAGTGATCTACTATATAAAATCAATTAGAGACTATGAAACTGCTGATATAATGTATTTCTTGCAATTGTTGAACCCCAAATTTCTTGAACTTTCTTATTTTTTAACCACCACATCAACGATGTTAAGGCTTCGAATTGATTTTGATGACGCTCCATTCTCAAGATTACTTGGTTAAAACGGGTCAGAATCAGAATGGTCATTCCCTTGTTCCATATGTATGTCGCGGAATGGTCATCGGTCATCCCATCAAAAGGGTAAGGAATAGCTAATCTCTCCAAACCACCACTACCTACGCCCCCCCCCCCCAACCCACCCCTTTATCAACCACTAAAGTCGCCACCTGATGCCACAGTTGCAGTCACCAGTCCCAGGCTTCCCCCACCACCACCAGTAATGAGGCCATAATTTTTTCGTAAAAGGGCCTACAAATAAAAATCTCTCTCAAGTTCAACGATATGATAAAAGTACATATTTGACAAGGTTACTTTTTCACAATAATAACTATAATTGGGGTCGAAATTCTTATGCAATATAAATAATATCGCCAAGGAAGGTGTAATTTTATAAATTCATAGCGCTGAAGTGTAAAACTTTCAAAACTAATGAGCACCATGTCTACATATACACAAAGGAAAAAAATTGGCCATCCTAGGAATGGCTCCCTATAGCTGGCGGCTCCCATCAAACTTCTGTTAGCCTCCGTTAAATTTTTTTTGAAAAATTTACAATTTTACCCCTAAAATTGTAAAATTCTGTTAAATTATTTAACGAAACGTAACGAAGTTAATAGTTGCCAAAAAAAACTGGAGATCCACCCTTAGGTGGTGACCATCCTTGGAATGGCTTCCTAGAGCCAACGGCCCATATCAAATTTTACTCGGCCTCGGTTAATTTTTTTAAAAAAATTACAATTTTAACCCCTAAAATTGTAAAGTTCCGTTGAATTATTTAACGAAACGTAACGAACTGAACGGTTGAAAAAAAATGGAGATCCACTTCTAGGTGGCGGATCTCCAATTTTTTTTTCCATTTTTTTCTTGCAACCGTTTTTAATTTAATGGAGCTTTACAATTTTAGGGGGTTAAATTGTAAATTTTTCAAAAAAATATTTAACTGAGGCTGACGGGAATTTGGTTGGGGGCGCCAGCTCTAGGGAGCCATTCCTAGTATGGCTGCCACCTTGGGTTGGATCTTCAAATTTTATTTTTTTATTTTTTGCAATATGAGGTAATTAAGTTTAGTTATTTTTAGAAAAATATACATATTTTTTGCAATAATATATATTATAACACAATAATAACAACAATTAATGATAATTTGACAAAAATAATGTCAAAATCATACCTTGTTTGCGCAAAATCTTGAGAGAGCTGGAGAATAGAGAGAGTAAAAAATTGAATGCAAAAATTTCAGTTAAAGTTTTTCAACATAAAAAAGTCAGGAGCAAAATAGTATTTTTGTGGGAGAGTGGGGTTACGTTTAGCGCGACCCTCATTTATTTGTTTTCTTTGTGTATATGTAGACATGGCGGTGCTCACAAAAGTTATCATTTTATTGACCCTTGACTTAAGATTCTGAATCCATCCGTGAAAATGCGCAAATTAACAGATACAAGACTTAGCGCTTTACTTTCTCTATATGTTTCACTTTGGGAAGAGGATCATATCCAAATCCAATCTTGTTACATTGGTTAATCATTCATCATAAGGTCAAGTTTGCACCAGTATTTGACTCTCATATGATGTGAAATAAATAAACGCATGACCTTTCCTACTCTTGAGAGGACACAATAATCTACATACTGAGTTCGTTTCTACATACTGAGTTCGTTCCTTCTTTTTGGGTGATTTAGAGCTCGTTTCGTCGCGCGTTTTGACCAAAACGCAGTGATAAAATATAGCTTATCTGCAATAATTGTGTTTCAATGCTGCAGTAGAAAATGCTGCGTTTTGAAACGCTGAATTATGTTTATCTGCGTTTTAGCCATGTTGCTCATTAATTAATTAACTCCACCTAATTTTGTTATTAACGATTATGTGATAGCTAGGTGAAGTTACATTCTTATTCCAGAGATGGATGAGCAGATTCATGATCAGCTCTAATCGGGTTATTTCATTCTGATTCAAACTAATGAAAAGAGCAATTAACTTTTAAGGAATCCAATCTACATAATAATAATGGAGTAATATATACAAGGACGTGACACTAAAGAAACATGCCTTTCTAATTAACATATAATCCTTTTCGTAACAAAATTTTGCAGCAATTAGCAATCATGTACACATGATATTCTTTTTTATTTTATTTTTTTATGTCCTAAAGAGGCATGGGAAGGGATCGAACCTGAGACCTCACACTCTGTGAAGCCCCAGCTTTATCACTAAGCCACCCCTAAGGACTTTGTACACATGATATTCATGATAAATATTTTGACACAAAAAACGAATGCTTTAATTCTTGCGCCTGCAAATAAATAATTCAACGTAACATCAACCTATATCATTAAGACAAGTATGTAGCTAGCTAGGCAAAAAAACCAAAAAAGATAATCTCCCACGTTCCTTTATGTTGGCTGCCTTTTTAACGAAAGTAAACAAAAAGAAAAAAACCCACCCATGAATGATAATTGTCCTCCTCGTGACGTATTGCTCACACTTCACTGACGATTGTACACTAATTAACGTGTGTGCTAACACAACAGTATGCGCTGATCTTTTAATATTTATTTATTTATTTTTACGTAATAAAAGGAATGGCTGCCAGATATATATATATATATATATAAAATTAAAAACGAGTTGTTCTCTCTTGGAAATTAAGAAGATACAGCTAGCTAGCTAGCTATTGAACAATCAATTAATCATTAGTATGATTTTATTTATTTGGGGTGGAGTATTATTATCAAGGGAGATGGTTCCGTTCCGTAGGATAACAAACGTTTTCTAGAAGTCCTTCAATTCCTTCTTTAATTTCTTGACATGAACGGAACTTTTCTCTTGATAAATATAAATTAATCATTATCCTGAGAATGACACACAAGTTAACCATGGCCAAGATATAAAGCTAGCTAGCTAGAGGCCGCCTTGGGAGTCAGTCGTCAACGATATATATATTGACATGGGGTGGGTGGGTAGGGAGGAAACTAAATTCGGCAGGCAGTCAGTGGGATCATTGATTAGCTAATTATTGCTAAACTTTTGAATTTTTATTCTTTTATTATTGATATGATATACTAATAATTAATTTGAGGCTTTACGTTACATGCATGAATCATTGACTAGTCGTATTCTACTTGTACTCTCTTTTCACAACACTGCCTAATGCAGCAGCTATAGCTTTCTTTTTGGTTTGAACTTTCTGTTTACTAGTTATTATAGAGTTTGTGCTCCACACGAGTTTAATTTAATTTTGATATTAATTAATATATTTTATAAATAATTTAAAAAAATTTATCGTTATTGAATATATGTGTTTGTTGACTTAATATTTGACCAAAGTTAAGTATTGTCTATATATACATATTAGTGGTCATTTATTATAATATTTTTATTTCAAAATAAATATTTTTTATTAGTGGTCAATATATGTATTTTCGTTTCTATACATTTTTAAGTATTCTTTAATGATATCAAATTGTTGGGTTTATTTTTTTTTCATTTTGCAATTAATAAAGATATTTTAGACAAATATTTGAAGAATTTTTACTTAATAAAAAATAAAATATCAACTTTAGGATATATTGAAAAAATATAACATTTTTCTGAACAAATGAGAGTTGTATAAGGATTGAATATAATTATATTTTTAAAAATAATTTTTGTAAATCATTCAATGATTAGAAAATGTTTAATTGAATAATATATTTACATATTTTTGATACACTATCAGTGTGAAAAAGAAATTTACAAAAATATATAAAAAAATTGATGAAATGATTTAGATTTTTTTTATATATGTATCACATATTATATATATTATTTTAGGACGTCTTAAATAAGAATATGAGACCCATAATTTGACATGAAGAAAGTAACATTTATAAAAATAAAAATTGGTTGATTTATATTATAAAATAATTTATAGAATAATTTAATATTTTTTTAAAATCCTTACATATAATATAATTTGTTGAATTGACTTAAGGTGTATATTCATATTTAATAGAGTGTGAATTCAAATCTCATTGACAATATTATTTTGTTCAAAGTCCTTCTCATATTATAATTAGAAGAAGAGTAAAACATATTATTAGTAGGTATAGTTATAAGCTAATAACTTAGAAATAAAAAATCATCTCAATTCATTACTTGGAGGCTTGAAATTGAAAAAAATAAAAAAGAAAGTGACGAATTACAATCATAGATCTCCTCATCTCGCAAAATCATTGACTAGTGGTATGGAATTGAACCAAAAAATCTTTTCGTAAGTGAGTTCTAGTTTTATTTTTCAAAAATGAGCATCACATTTATCCCACTTTTCGTTGACAAAGATAGAATCATCTGTTTATTCCTTTTAAAGACCAAAACTTGACTTACTTAGGTTTGGACGAATGGATAATACTCATTCCGTTCTACGCAAATAGTCCACTATATTATTTTAGAATATTTTTCTTAAATTATTTATTTTCAAAAATTATGTTTACAATTTTCATAATTTTTTATATTTACCTTCCACTTGTGTTATAATCATCTTGGTTGTGCTTAAGTATTTTTGCAATTATAAACAAATTCAATGACACTATTATATCTCTTAATAATAAGACTTTTCAAACGTAAACTATTTGGGTGAAACGGAGGGAGTATCTTTTAGCTAATGCAAACTAAACCAATTACGAGATTTTCTTGATCCATTTTCTACAATACTTGTTCTAAGTAAATTATCCGAAGGCGTTTCGCTGTTGTACATTATATTAACTGGCGATCGGACATAAACTTTCTATGGAGTAGTTGTTAGAACTCTAGACTTAATTGAATCCAGAAACATGGGTTCTACTCCTGGGAGGTAGGACCTTTGTGAAAAATGTATTTGCGCTCAATAGACTCAGTCCTGGCCTCCTGGGACATGTTTATACTTGCATCAGGAGCTGACCAATTGTCCCCCATCCAGTGATGAGCCCCATATAACAAGGCGCTCGCGCACAATGACTCAACCAAAGGAAAAAAAATTGGTGAATTACAGGTCGGTCTCTTTTTTGACATTTGTAATCGCTTCAGTCTACTATTTTTTATTTTTATTTTTAAACCAGTAATAACAAATTAGAAGCTAGAAATATCTTTTACAAGAAGATCGCCAATAGCAACTGGTGGATAAAACCAAAAATATGGACTAGGATGCAAAAGAGAACCTTTGGCATTTTTGGGACAAAAAGGCAATTTTGCCATTAATGAAAGATTGATCGGAGATATTTCATCATCGCGATGCCCAATTGCGATGCCTACATCATGCCTAATTTCATCAAATGAAGATTTACCGGAGAAATTTTAGTAAGTAAGATTCATTAGAGAAATTTAGGACTCGATGCCCAATCGCGATGTCTAATTCCATCATCGCGATGCCTAATTTCATCATCGCGATGCAGCCAAAAGATGATTTACCGGAGAAATTTTAATAAGTAAGATTCACTAGTGTTCTATTGGAATGGAAATAGAGGCTATCCACAAAAATTAATTTTTTTTGGTAAGAGCTATTTGAATGAAAACAGAGATTCACCGGAGAAATTTTAGGAAGGAGATTCACCAGAGAAATTTTATGAAGAAAGGAAGATTCACCGAAGAAAATATTAGGAATAAGTTATCTGTAAAATTGGCCGGAGAAATTTATGAAGAAAGGAAGATTCACTGAAGAAAATATTATTAAGAAGTTATTTGGAAGATTGGCCGGAGAAATTTTAGGAAGAAAAGAAGATTCGCCGAAGAAATTTTAGGAAGAAGCTACTGTAAATGTTATTGCGGGGCATTTTAGGAACAATTTTATGAAAGTGTCTTTTAGCGGTTAAAAAAAAAATTGTGGACTGGAGAGAATAAAAAAAACACTGACGTCCATTAGTGTCAATGATATAAATCGGACTAAATTTGATAACACAATGACACAATTAAAAGGAAAAACACGCACAATTAAAAGGAAAAACACGTTGAATAGGTCTAATGTGAGACCGTCTAACGGATCCTAGTTTGTAGGACGAAACTTCACTTTCTCATAGCTCAGTCCACCAATATATGATGGGCCGGGTCAAAAAAATATGTCTTACAAAAAATACCCGTAAGACAGTCTTTTCTAAATTTTTACCAAAAACATTAAAGACCAAAGCCAAAAAACGGTGGTACAACAATTACAAACTGACCTATTCTCTTTATATTTTTGGGCAAATTTTGGGCTGGTCATTTTTAGACAATTTTCATTCGTTAAAGTCTACTATAATTATTTTCAACTAGAAAATGACACTTTTATTTCGAAATGTCATCTATGCCCTTTAAAAATACCAAACAGTACACGCTATGCATCGCAAACACAAAAAATGATACATTGCAATATAACACGATACACATAAAAATACGAAAGGCACGTTGTGCATCGTAAAAAAACAAACGATGCATCGCAACACAAGACGATGCACAAATTACCTTTTTCACTTGCAATGCACAAAATGTTGTGCATCATAAATTTTGCGGTGCACAAAATCAACCACTCAGAAGAAGAAGAAGAAGCTATCTCATGTTCATCAGCCCCCTTCAGAAAGTTCTGCTCAAAGTTCTTAGTCTGGAGAATACATAATGCTCAAAGGTCTCGATCCCCGTTTCGTTGTGTCAACATTCAGTGATTGCAAAAAATATTCATAAAACAAAGACATAAATAATTAAAATAAATTTAAAAATTATATTGATCTTATCTTTTTATTATGAACTTAGCATGGAAAGAAAATGAGAAAGAAAGATGAAGTTGTAGCAAAAATAAAGAAAAATAATGCTTAAAATGTTGTTTAAATTGTTAAGGGGCAATTTTAGAAAAATTGGTCAATTTATTATTTAAAATAAACTTATACAATTGAAAACAAAAATAGGAACTGCGGTGATTGGAAATTTCATAAAGGGGATGGGCCCCAATTTTAACTATATTTTTCTAGGACTAATGCTATGGGTAATTAAATAGTATTAAAGTTTTCGCATCAAATGATGTGTCAGTTGATGTGACAGCTAATGTGGTACAAAAAATAAAATTAAAAATCATAATTAATGCATCACATCAACTGCAACATCAGCTGACACATTATTTGGTACAAAAAATTTGGTACTCTTTAGGTACTCGTAGCATTACTCTTTTTCTAGTACTCCTTCATTTCCAAAACAAAACAATAGTCTTATTTTCTTTTTAATAAGTACTTTCAAAATAGTTTCACTTCTAAGAAGTGAAGTTAGAAAAAAATGATATATATATATATATATATATATATATATATATATAATATTCCTCTTACCAATAGTTGTGTTGTAAAAAAAAAGATAAATATAGCTTTAGTCTAATTAAAAAATATAGCGAAGCAACACCCAATATTGAAAAGAAAAATTTTCAAATAAGAGTTTTTTTTTTTTTGGACAAAGGGCGTAAGAAAACCATCATCAACAAAAATAAATACTTCCTCCATTTTCAAATAATTGTCATATTTTTCTTTTTTGTCCAAAATTGTCTTGTTTCTAAACTTTCTTTTTTTTAGAAAAATAATTTTACCATTTCACCTTATTTTTTCTTCTTATTTTTTCTTCTTGTTTCTAAATTTTCTTTTTCTTCTTATTTTTTCTTCTTATTTTAAAAGAAATTACATACTATACATATATTTATGATAAAGACAATTAATTTTTCTTAATTTATGTGCCTAATCAAACATAATGCTTATTTAGAAACAGTGGGAGTGTTAATTTTGGGACGGATGGAATAATTCTTTATAATCATTAATAAAATTAGACACTTACGTTTAGGATAGAGAATAATAATAACAAAATTGAATGAACAAAAGCACTTAAGTTAGGGAAGTGGAAGACTGAGGACTGAGGACATAAACGGGCTGTGGTCTTGTATCTATAGAGTCGGCTTTTAGTTGGATTTTTTTGCTGAATATCGTTAAATGGCCCAGAACATCAGTTGGGTTGGACTTAAACTCATACCATGTTCAGTTTTCTTATTCATTCTCGTGTAGGCTTTCTGAGTTGGTAATTTCCCTGGCAAAATTTAAACCTCAAACACAATGTTTAACTCCACTTTCCTTCTAAAAAATTGCACACAATGACAAAAAAAGAAAAATAATAATAATATAAGAAAATGGAACCTTGTGATATTCATGTAGTATTAATGAAGAGACTCGCTATTTGCACTCCATTATGCAACTGCAATTCTCTATTGATGCTTCATTTTTTTTTATCAAATGCTTCATATGTTGTACTATTGAGTGAGTGCCTTAATAAAATAATAAAATTTTAATGATTCCCTTAATGAACAGTGTACAGATTGATTCGTTATTGGTATAGAGTTAGCCTTTTACAACAAACTATGTAATCCTAGGTCAGAACCAAGAACTAACTCTAGGGTCGCCAAATTTATATATATAAAGATAAAAAAAAACGGCTAGTATACCAAAAAAAAAAAAATTTATATAAAGAGTTAAATTCACAAAACAGTAAAAGCAATCATTTGAAGAGTATTTCATTTGCCTTATATCCACTAAAATGTTTATAAATGAGACTCTGAGTCTTGCTATCAAGATTGTGTTTGTTCTTGGTAATTTTCGATATTTTTACGTATTTGTTAGAATATAAATTATTTATAGAAGCAGTCACTCAATAATAACTAGCCAAAACAGAATTGGCAAGTGAATTTTTACTTTTCTTAACAACCAATTAAATGGAGTACTATATAAATAGTAATTATGGCAGATTACTTTCCTATTAGGCTGTTATTGTTGTTTCAAGCCTTGAACAAGTGGAAGACATAGTACCGTCGAACATTTGACCAAGCCATCCTTGTATTTGTTGATTCAATAAGTATTACTCCCTCCGTCCCGGATAAATGTTCCTAGTGGATAAAACACAGAAATTAAGAAAATATAATTAATGATGTGCTGTAAAATATGTTCTGACAATAATACCCATAAACATTAATTGAGTTCAACTATTCTAAATAATTTACTTTCTTTGTTAAGGGTATATTAGGAAGAATGGTAGAGAATAAGTAGATCAAAAGTCTTTAGGAATATTAGTTGGGACATCCCAAAATAGAAAGCAGGAACATTTATCAAGGACGGAGGGAGTATTTTTTTTTTTCTCTATTACCTCTGATGATGCCAAAATAATCACCATACCGGGGGTGTCGAAAGTGTCGTCATAAGTATGTATCCGGAGTTGCCGTCCGGTGGAAGTCGTCGTCATCGTGGTAGGATATATGGCGTTGTCGATGTCTGCAAGAGTAAACAACCTTGAGAAGGTAGATAATTTTTCCCGCAAAAACTTTCCCGTGTAATAATTAGTATCTCATTGTATATAGCAGAGAGATAGTAAAAATATGTATGTGTAGGGAGAGAGAGTATGCAAGGAGAAAAAGGAAGCTTAGTCATGAAGCCGTCCCTTGAACATGTGGGGGAGCCCCCTATTTATAGAGGGGCGTAGGCACGTAGCTTTCTAGACACACTTCGCGTATGTGGGCTTTTTTCGTACATCTTTTGAGATATTTGAGAGTATACTTTTGGGGTATATATTTTTGGGCTCTTCAGTAGCCCCACACTCCTTACTTCTCGAGATTTATCTCGAGAGTGAGGAGTAGTATTTGCTCGCGATTCTCTTCTATTGTGCCGAGAGTTCGCGTTTTTCGTCTTGAACTTGAAGACGTGTCTTTGGTATTTGGTTTTGACAAGGAATACTCACATAAATGCTCGGGTTAACTGATGCTTAATGGTTTTGACCTTTAAAGAGCAAGGTTAGCTATACTGGCTCAGATTTACCGAGGTTTCTAATTGATTTACTCGGGTTTGCCGAGGATTAAGATTTCTCGCTTATCGAGACTTTATTGGCTCGAGCGTGTCAAGATTTTATTTACTCAGGATTGACCGGGTCTTGATGGGCTCGATCGTATCGAGACTTGATTTGCTCGGAGAGACCGAGGCTTTTGTATGCTCGGCGAGGTGAGATTTTGATTGCTCGAGGAGTCGAGACTTAATTTGCTCGGAGAGACCGAGACTTTTGTATGCTCGACGAGGCGAGACTTTGATTGCTCGAGGAGTCGAGACTTTAATTTGCTCGGTTATTTACTTTCAATTCTCGTAATCCTATTTTTACCTTTTTAGAAGGTTTTACGATTTCTAGAAAGTAAATGAATAATTTATTTTTAGCGAGGTAAAGGGCGTTTGTTTTTTAAACTATTATCTTAATAATAATTAGAATTATTACCAAGTGGCCATGGTCGACCTCGAGTAATAATTGAACCATTATCGAGTGGCCATGGCCGACCTCGATAACAATTTAGAACCATCACCGAGTGGCCATGGCCGACCTCGGGTGACAATTAGAACCATCACCGAGTGGCCATGGTCGATCTCGAGTGACAATTTGAACCATCACTGAGTGACCATGGCCGACCTCGAGTGACAGTTTAGAACCATCACCGAGTGGCCATGGGCGACCTCGGGTGACAATTAGAACCATCACTGAGTGGCCATGCCCGACCTCGAGTGATAATTTAAAACCATCACCAAGTGGTCATGACCGACCTCGGGCGACAATTAGAACCATCACTGAGTGGCCATGGCCGACCTCGAGTGACAATTGAGACTACTTTAAGTGGCCTGCTGCCGACTTGAAGCATTGTTTTTCTGAGTAGGTTTCCAAGCTTATAATAATATGAAGTTCGGGCACGAGAATAATATGAAGCTCCGGCTTGAGTACAATATGAAGCGTAGGCAGGTGCGTTTACACTCGAGCGGGGAGGACCGAATTTACTCAGTCTCGAGTAATACTCGAGCGTTGAGGATAAGCGCTTGAAGGCGCTGGGTACTACTCAGCCGAGAGTAAGACTCGAGCGGTGAGGACCGAATCTACTCACCGCGAGTAACACTCGAGTGGTGAGGATAAGCGCTGAAAGGCGCTGGGTACTACTCAGCCGCGAGTAAGACTCGAGCGGTGAGGACCGAATCTACTCACCGCGAGTAACACTCGAGCGGTGAGGATAAGCGCTGGAAGGCGCGGGGTACTACTCAACCGCGAGTTACACTCGAGCGATGAGAACCAAATTTACTCACCGCGAGTAAGCTCGAGCGGTGGGGATAAGCACTGGCAAACGCTGGGTACTACTCAACCGTGAGTTACACACTTGAGCGGTGAGGATAAGCGCTGGCAGGCGCTGGGTACTACTCAAACGCGAGTTACACTCGAGCAGTGAGGACTAAATCTACTCACCACAAGTAAACTTGAGCGGTGAGGATAAGCGCTAACAAGCGCTGGGTACTACTCAACCGCGAGTTACACTCGAGCGGTGAGGACCAAATTTACTCAATCGCAGGTAAACTCGAGCGGTGAGGATAAGCGCTATAAGGCGCAAGATACTACTCAATTGCAAGTAAACTCGAGCAGTGAAGATAAGCGCTGCCAGGCGCTGGGTACTACTCATCTGCGAATTACACTCGAGCGGTGAGGACCAAATCTACTCACCGCGAGTACACTCGAGCGGTGAGGATAAGCGGTGGCAGGCGCTAGGTACTACTCAACCGCGAGTTACACTCGAGCGATGAGGACCAAATCTACTCAACGGCGAGGATAAGCGCAAACAGGCCCTGGGTACTACTCAACCGCGAATTACACTCGAGTGGTGAGGACCAAATCTACTCACCGCGAGTAAACTCAAGCGGTGAGGATAAGCGCTGGCAGGCGCTGGGTACAACTCAACTAGGAGTTACACTCGAGCGGTGAGGACCAAATCTACTCATCGCGAGTAAACTTGAGCGATAAAGATAAGTGCTGGCAGACGCTAGGTACTACTCAACCGCGAGTTACACTCGAGCGGTGAGGACCAAATCTACTCAGCTGCGAGTAAACTCGAGCGGTGAGGATAAGCACTGGCAGGCGCTGGGTATTACTCAACCGCGAGTTACACTCGAGCGGTGAAGACCAAATCTATCACTGCGAGTAAACTCGAACAGTGAGGATAAGTGCTGGCAGGCACTGGATACTACTCAACCGCGAGTTACACTCGAGCGGTGAGGACCAAATCTACTCACCGCGAGTAAACTCGAGCGGTGAGGACCGAATCTATTCATCGCGAGTAAACTCGAGCGGTGAGGACCGAATCTATTCACCGCGAGTAACACTCGAGCGGTGAGGATAAGCGCTAGAAGGCGCGAGGTACTACTCAGTCACGAGTAACACTCGAACGGTGAGGACAGAATCTACTCACCGCGAGTAACACTCGAGCGGTAAGGACCGAATCTACTCAGCCGCGAGTAAACTCGAGCGGTGATCAGGTTAACCTTTGAGCGAGATTTCTTCGGGGAATATTTTTAAAGATTCTGCAAAATCTCACTATTTGTAGCAATAATAGTAGTAGCCCCCGCTTCTCAAGCGCGAGAGAATTCTCCGAGGTCGAGAAGTAAGAAATATAGCTTTTACTTTAATGGTAGCCCCCCAAGTGACGGGTTTCCGATCGAGTTCATTGGTCTTACATACTTCAGATTCTGTGAGTAATAAATACTTCGATAGGTGTTTGGACCACGTTGAAATATGACTTTGATGTGGCGAGGTTCTTTTTTGTGAAGGCTCTCAAGCCTTTTAGAAGTAACCTCGGCTTGCAGCGAGGTTCGTTTTTAAGTGGTACAACATGTTATTGCTCGTGGCCGTCGAGGCTCTATTAACTCGTACTTTGCGTTTTAAAATGTAGTAGAGACATTATTGCAGATCAGAAAGTATTTTCCTTTTATTTAAATGCATATTATGTATTATTTTTCTCGCGTAGATAAAGTGATCATGCATGCTTGCAGTTCATGTGAATGACAATGAATAATTGTAGCTATTGCATAGGCAAAAGATCTTTTTATCTTATACAAATTAAGATCACATATGTATGTACGCTTTGTGCGAGAATAAATCATGGTGGCGACACGTTGCGCTATTAAAAGATATGGTAAACTCATAAAAAATGTGTGAATTCACGGAATTGAAATATACAGTAACGCGTGCACGTCATGCTAATATATTAATACAGGGCTAGCCATGTTATGTCGAGCTCGAGCTCTCAGCAGTCGAGATAAAAATTGCATATTGAGTTCGCGTGTTTGACACAAGTGGACAGACAATATGTATTTACAAATGATTTATATAAAATGATGTTGGCTTTCAACCATCAATTTATTTTATTCTGTATAATACGGCTAGTCATGATGCGATATAATAGTTGTGATGCGTAACCCAAAAAAGCATGTTATCTCGTGCATTTTAAGATAAAGTGTACCGGCAGCACGTCAGAGAATTCACGAATTGTCGAATTGACTGGATTGAAGCATGAATTAATGTGTACATCTCATACTAATGTATTTTCCGCGAGACTAAGCATGGTAATTGGAGTTGATGACAAAGTACAAGCCATTTACGAGCTTTATACAATCAAAATTAGAGTTGAGATGCATGGTGAGTTCATTCACAGTTGAAGCATAGTGATTAATAGAGTTTGAGTCATTTCTATTCCTAAAGTAGGTGCGCAACATTGCAACTATTTGATGTATTTGAGCGAATAAATAAATGGGTTTGTAATATTTTTAACGTGACTAGCATGTCATAATTTTTATAAGAGAATAAACCCATGTCCTATGACATCAAATGTGTAAAAGAATATATTTTAAACGAGCTCTTTAAATCAACGAAGTACTATTGTTCAAGCTTGATATTCTAATTTTAATCATGGCATTGCTTTGATGAGCATAGCATGTTACTCTATTAATAATTTGGACTAATTATAAGCAATTAATATTATATGAATTGCATATGTATCCTCAATGTAGGATTTGATAGTTTATTTTGTATTTTATATATTTGATATATAAATAACATGGACATAGGAGCAATATATGTAATAATTGAAGGTGAAAAATGGAAGGAAGTCACCTTAAAACATTATAAAGGGGCCAATTTGTCACTTCCAGAAATATAATGGTCAAATTGTCATATCCAAAATTTAAGGATCTTGTATGATTTTCTAGAAGATGAAGGACCTTTGTGCAATTTTCCAGAAGACAGGACGCGTGGCGCGTACGGCGTGTCAGATCTACCTGGTCGGCGCGTGGCCTGCGCATAAGGCAGCGGTGGCGCTCCAGCAGCTTCAGGCGGCGCATGGAGGTGCGTCCAGGGCTCGTTGGTGACGATTCTTTCGTTGTTGGCTTCGTTTTTTCATGACGCAGGTCCCAGTACCATTTGTTTTCTTTTTGGACGCCGGAATGGTGTGAATCTACTTGGCCGGAGCTCTGCTGGCGTTTACCGACTCCAGCAGCTTTTAGGTGGCGCGTTGGCGCGTTTGAGCTCCGATGACCTTGATTTTTCCGTTGTTGTGATCGTCTGGCCAAGAGGTATTTAGTGGTGGTCTCACTTTTCAGTTCTGGTCTCGCTTGCTTCATCTAGTCCGCGTGGACAACTTGCATCTTTATTGTCTTCAATGGTGTTCCGGCACCCTTTGAACGGAGCTCCGCCGTGGCTGACGGAAGATGTCGTTTCCGGCAACGGAACCAACTGATGATACCAAAATAATCACCATACCGGGGGTGCCGAAAGTGTCGTCATAAGTACGTATCCGGAGTCGCCGTCCGGTGGAAGTCGTCCTCATCATGGTAGGATATTTGGCGTTGTAAATGTCTGCAAGAGTAAACAATCGTAAGAGGGCAAGAAATTTTTCCCACCAAAACTCTCTCGTGTAATAATCAGTATCTCATTGTATATAACAGAGAGAGAGTAAAAATATGTATGTGTAGGGAGAGAGAGTATGCAAGGAAAAAAAGGAAAAGCTTAGTCATGAAGTTGTCCCTTGAATGTGAGTGGGAGCCCCCTATTTATAGGGGGGCGTAGCTTTTTAGACATATTTCGCATATGTTTGCTTATTTTGTACATCTTTTAGGATATTTAAAAATATATTTTTAGGGTATATATTTTTGAGCTCTTCAAGATCTATGCACTTTAGTCGTTGCAATAACCACTCACTCTTTATTCGTTATTGATATTAATTGTAACTTGTAAATATCCAATTTCAATTCAAAGTGGTTCTAGTTGATAGTTCCTTTTGAATCGAAAAAAGAAAAGTCTCTTCATAATTCGGTTAAATATTTATTTAATTTGAGCAACGGAAGTCCACGATTTTTTTATTCTGATTGTGATTGTGATTGGGATTGGATTGATAGAATATTGTAGGAGTACATAGACTTTAACAAGGGTATAAATGACTTTGGAGACACTGACACCCTTAAGGTGATCGATTCAGTTGACTTTTTGACGGTGTTAGAAAATGAAGGCATCTAGTAGATAATATTGTAATCAAGGGATATTTGTATAATTAATCCTGGATCCGTCTTTTAATTATTGTCTTATTTAACATAATATATAAATTAAAAAATAATTAATTTAATTATTAGTATTAATATAATATATAATTTTTTTAATGCCTATATATATATAATCTATAACTAAAATAGGAAAAAAATAAAAATAAAATATTAAAAATAATATCTTAAAAATAAAAAAAAGACAATAATTTAGAAAATATGATAGTACACTACTTGAAACTGAAATTACTAAGTCAAAACACTAATGTTGTCAGTTTATGTAATCATGCAGTTCTCCATTGTTTTACCTACCACCATGACGGGCTCTCCTTTCAGTCTTTCACTGTGATAATAATAATATCAATACTAAATTAGTATTTTTTTAGTTTTTTCTTTAATTAAATTAAGAACTTCACTTTCAATTCATTTTAGTACATAAAACACAATAAAATAAAAATATAAACAGAAACGGCACACAAATAAAAAATATTAGTTGATTTTTTTAAATATAAACTATTTAAGTAAAATGGAGAAAGTAAAAAACAAATCATCGTGACACATATGCTATGTGTGCAATTAATGTTTATATTTCCTTTTACTTACTTTATTTTATTTTTATATATATTCTTATCTTTCCTCTATCTAACTTCCTTCTACGATCATCTTTTTCTAAATGTTTGTTTCTGTATAAGATTTTTTTTTTCTAATTATTCTATCGACCCTATTTTCTCTCCCACTTTCCCCTTCCCCCACATCTAAATCCACTCTATACCTTTTTATTTTTGACACGTGGCATTGTTTGAAGAGTCTTAGTGAGTAACAAATTCAGGGATAAGGTGCAAATTTTCAAAAATAAAAAATAAAATTTGTTGGATATGCGCCTGATCTAGGCACATGTTCAATATTTTTATTATTATTTTTTTATAAAAATATACATTATAACAGACGAGGGTAAGTTAGTAATTTCGTCGGAGACTGCGCTTAGCGTCTAGGAAAACAAATCATCATGGCACATATGCTATGTGTAGTTAATGTTTATATTTTCTTTTAGAGCCCGTTTGGTGTAGCGTTTTAAAAACGCAGTGTTTTAAAAACGCAGCGTTTCTAAAACGCAGATTATTTAAAACGCGGCTTTTTTCTTTATAAATGCGTTTGGGATATTATGTCAAAACGCTGCTTTTTATTCCCTACTGCGTTTTAAAATCTGCGTTTTGGAAAAAAGCTAGGAATTCCAGCGTTTTAAAACGCAGCTGCGTTTTGAAAACGCAGCGTTTTCTACTGCAGCATTGAAACGCTAAGTTAAGGAATAAGCTGCGTTTTAACCCTGCGTTTTGACCAAAACGCGCGAACAAACGGGCTCTTACTTACTTTATTTTATTTTTGCACTCTTATCTTTCTTCTCTCTCATTTCCTTCTACAATCATCTTTTTTCTAAATGTTTGTTTTTGTATAATACTAGGTTTTTGTGCTCGTGCCAATGACACGGTGTTAATATGGACCGAATTAATGTATGATCGAGATTAATCTTTTACTTTCCACTCAACATCCAACTCATTGCCGCGAGACCCCATGTCCATTTTCACACCTTAATCCAAGTGTCGGTTCCCCTGTGATTTGCAAATTAAAGAAGTGTGAGATGTGATGACAATTTATCTATATTTAACAGGAACGAATAACTTTCAACAAAAACAAAGACTAACTCACTTTCCTTGCAAAAGCTATAACCACAGTACTCAAGATATTCACAGCAGGCAGCAGTTATGTCATTGGTGTAAAATAACTAAATCTTTGTGTTTTTTTGTTTTCACTCTCAAAATGCTCGGAATCAAATTTTCAGGTTCCACTTTTGTATGTTTTTGAAAATAAGGACATGCCTATATTATTAGTTTGAAACATCTGCTTTAATGCAACAATTAAAATTAAGGCCCCATAAAAGCAATTTTTAACGTTAAATCAGCACATTATTTTTGAAAAATCTTGAGAATTTCAAGATTGGGAAACTAAATTAACACCCCTTCCAATCTTGTTATTGAACATCGTTTCACAGTTTCAAAGAGAACTAAAATACATTCTTTTTTATCCACAATTACGACTATATGACAAAACTCATTGGTACTAATTTCTCATTGACTAATCTTTAATCACCTTGTTCCACATCCATGACCTTCACCATTTACCAAAAGGAGTCCTTTACTTTCTTTGATATATGACAAAACTCAATAACCTCTATATTATAAACTCAATAGCATGTTATAAAAATTCTTAAAGTACTTTTAAAAAAACACGAATAAACCACCACTATTTAAATCATAATCCCGTTATTTTAATAATAACCTCTACTAATAATTCTAAAATTAAATCACTCTCAAATTCAAGCCCGACTACCCGCTATTATGCAAATCAGGAAAAAACAGAAGCAACAATCTTCATAAATGACACTGCCCAAGATGTAGCTATTAGCTTGTTAAGACAACTCAGGTGAAAAGAGAAATATACAAAGGGAGCTTTCGTGTGTCTTTTCAAGTATAGCTCCTAGATATCCATAATATTCCAACTGAATTCCAACTCATACTTTCATAATCTCTCACCACACAATTTAATTTTTCTCTCAGAAAACTCCCATCAAAATTCAAAAAGAAATGAAAAACAAAAGATATCAATAGCTACCAAAATCAAAACCTGAGTAACTACAATAGAATCTTCTAAATCCTACCAACTTCATTGAATAGAATACACAAAAGTACCTTAATTATTTGGAGGACTTACATAAAGCACATTGAGACTTGCAGTGATAGTTATTATGCCTGGTGTGTCACTAATGAAAATGAACTTACAACATGAAATAAGGATTTCAAAGTTACGACTTTCATGAATTGGGACAAAGAAAAATCCAAAATAATTAACGAATTGCAAGCCAAACTAATCTCACATCCTAAACAAATTAAAACAATCTCAGTAAGGGAATTTTTCATGAATTACTCATCTTTCTTTAAGTTTACTATAGAGTGGTCTTTTGCTTGTATTTTTAAGTTTTTGATTCGTGGGAATTATTTTGTGGTGATAGGTGGTGGGTCAGGGTGGAGTGAGTATTATTGATCTAGTTGAGTTAAGAGGATGACACTGATTGTAGCAGCTATATTGCAAATGGTTTCATTTGTGCATTTAGAAATTGAGGTGGGGTATCTCGGAATATTATTTGTGTTTTGATCAAGCCAAAAACGGTTTTGGTGATCTGTCGTTGTCCACGTGTATAGTCAGTCAACAGTCAGGGTGCCCCGGCTCTCAATAGGCACAAGTTTTGCTGGGACTTGAGCTCCGGTAGATACCTGTGATGAAAGAGACACCGTCAGGGAGCTGGACGTGGGTCCAGCTAAAGCCCTCCGGTGGGAGAATCAGTATATGGTAAGATAATTGGTCTCCGGTGAGGATTCAGGCAGCTTCTTTGAGAGTGAAGGCTCTGAATTCTTTGGGAGAGTTTGTGGTTGTGTATGTGTGAATTTGAACTTAGACCTTAAATAAAGGCTATCACCTTTGTATTTATACTAATGTAAAGTCGGTTTGGACCAAGTGGGTCTGCCAGGTGTCGACCTGGGGTGAGCTGCCATGTGCTTGTCTCTGACAGCCGCAATGTACATTGATGGGTCTCAATGTGAAAGTGACCTGTCCTGATGCAGAGGATAGAACTTCCCTGTTTGTCCCCTTGACCTTCTAGATGCAACCTTCCTTAGTGATCAGGTATCCTTTTTGTCCAATAGGAGACTAGATGGTGGTCCCGGGATGACGTAGCAGCCTGAGGGCATTGAATGCGGCAGCTTTCGTTGACTTTCAAGGCTTCCCGAGGTGAATAACTCGGGATCCCTATTTCAAGCAGCTCGGGTTCAGGACCCGAGGATCTTGTTATCTGGGTAATGGAAGATGCTGGGTCAGTTCCGAGCTCCTTGGGGAGGTCGGACTGGAAGTGGTGATGAGTACATTTGGATCCCGAGCTGTAATCCAAGCTCGGGATATGAGATCCTCTCACCCGAGCTCCAGGTAAGTATTGGCCACGTGGCCCGCGAGTGCCACGTGGAAGTTAGTAGATTTTAGGATCTTCAGTAGCCCCCGACTTCCCGAGGTAAGGGTTTACACTTTAAGTCGGGAAGTCTCCAGCTCGATCATAGTCGGGTGATTAGGTAGAAGCTTCACCAACACGCCATGCCTTGGGAATCGTGCGAATCATTGGCGCGAAACATTCTGACGGCCGCATTAAATGTACGTCGTTTCAAGTTTGAATTTGCAACCGTCGTTTTGACTGAAAACGGCACCGTTTCGTTTGCTGAGGAGTAAAAACACGCGGACTATCCATTTGTGGCCGGGTCAACTTCGGGTCATCCGTACAAGCGGCGTCATTTTGGAAGGGTATAAGTAGGGTTTTGGCACTGTTTGGTCTTCACTTTTGCAAAAAACCCTAATATCCTCCGGCGAACTGCGATTTCCGGCGAACTCAACTCCAACCGTCTTCTGCATTTTCTTGCTGTTCCTCGGGCTCTTTGCTGATTTCATTCCGTAGGTTAGTGACATTGAAAACTCTACTGTTTATCATCTTTTTCGGTCATTTCGCCCTTTTCCGGTGTTTTGTGCTTCGTCCTCGTTTTTCGGCGATCGCCATTTTTCCATGCGATCTCCGCGTCACGTGCCTACCAGGTGACTCCCACGTGCCTTGCAGGTGACTCTTGTACACCCTAGAAATCCGAGCTCCTACCTTTGATCCAGGTATTCCGATCTCTTTAAATATTCCGAGCTTTCATTTATCTCTTCAATATGTTTGCGGGTAGGAGGGGTATTGGTATTAGGGTTCCCGAGCTTAGCTCGACATCGGACTCATCTTCGTCCTCGGGATATTCCCCGAGCTTGGACGGTGCCAGTCCCACGCTATCTCCTGTTCCCCTTAATTTAGGTGACTCCCCTTCCCAACTTGTCTTTGCCCGCTCACCCACGGGAAAACATGTATATAAGTTAGCCGAGGACCATTGGGAGGTCGTGGTCCCGAGTGAAGCTCGGGACATCTTAGGTCGGTGGGGTGTTGACTTCTCGGATCGAGTAGTGTCCGACGAGCCTCACTGGGTACCCCACTTCCTTTTTGAAATGAAGGTTTTAGACGATAAAGCCCAAATCATTACTGCCCTGACATGCCAATATTTCTCCATGAACCGGTATTTGCAGAATCTCCGACGTGATCGTGCTCGTCGACTCCGTGAAGGAGCTTCTTCTGATAAATCGATTACTGAGCCGAGTAGAGCTGCGAGGATGTCTGGAGAATCGACCTCGGGCCGAGCAGAGGTTGCCGCGGGTTGGAGAAATAGGCTTACCCCGGCTGACGTGCAGTCGTGGGAAATTATTCACCAAGTTCCCGGATTCCGGGGTTCTATGCCCGACCTGAACCGTAGCTGGGTTGAGCTGAAATCCCTTCGTGGGAAGGTGGGGTTTTATACCAGCTTCTTCACCGTTGGCGGGCTCCGACTACCCTTGGATCCCTTTATTTGCGAGTTCTTGGAGCAGACCTCTTCGATGCCTCTAGACCTCTCACTTGGTCTAGTGAGGACCCTGGTGTGCTTTGCAGCTTGCACCAGGGTACTCGGATGCGAGCCAACCCTCTCTCTTTCGCTACTACTTCCAGCCTGGCCCTCCAACCACCGACTACAATGCAAAGCCCACAACCTGGATCAAGCTTTTACTCCGTTCCCGGGAAGGTTGACGGATGGGCGGACAAGGTCATTACGGTGGAGAGTGACAAGGGTGGAATTTCCGATCCTCGGTGGAATCCACGGTGAAGAGGTGAAGAGTGCGGGGCATATGACTCCATGGCCCGGGGAGTGCTCGAGGCTCCCCTTATGCGAGATGGGGAGCAGGTCCGTCTCTACGATTGGAAGGCCATCCTCGAGGATGAGGGCTTCCTGCTGGCCGGTCTCTCGAAGAGAGCCCGGGCTGGTATTATTCCGAGGTGTGAGATGCCTCAGGTGGAGTCCGCTCCAGGCTGGCTTGGGCATCAAGGCGACAAATTCGCAATTCAGTGCGAAGAGTGTGCTGGCCTGGAGGAGAGCAACTGCCGACCTCTCCCCGAGGGTTGTACTTTGATACTTTTTGTTTCTGCTTGATTTTTCCCAAGTATTTTTTAATCGGTTGAACCTTCTAACTGTTTGTATTTGGTGCGAGACATGGTGAATCTTGGGAGCGCTTTCTCCACTCGAAGGACTCGGGATACCGAAGCCCGCAAGGCCGTCTTGAGCGAGCATACACCGCGGTGCCGATCTTTGTCCTTCCCTACCCAACCGATCGGCTCGGTGGGGGTTGTCGATGCGGCCCGATCTCCTATGCGCCGCCGCAAAAAGGACAACATCTTCGACGGGCGAGGAGGAGCCCGCGAAGAAGAGGAGTCGGTCACCGTAGACCTCGACCCAGGAGACCCTCCGCCGATCGAAGGGGAAGGAAAAAGTTGCATCCTCGGGGGAGGCTGATCCCCGCGTGGCCGGCCTGGGGCCCGATGATATCCAGGACGTCCTCCAGGCTATGCATGCTGTGAGGATAATCCTCGGATGGATAGTCTCCGTCCCAAGACTCGCGACTTCATCTTTAAATCGGTCGCCCGCCGGTCGAGGTAAGTGTTTATCCGTAGCTCTCGTTTGTTATTTGACGTACATGCGGAGTACTAACTCTTTCCTCTTGCAGTGTCCCACTATGCCAAATGGTATGACTCCCGGAGGAGAGGAGAGAAGGCGGGTGAGCTCCTTGGAAATCAAGGATGATGGGGCCGAGCGTCGAGGCTACGAGCCGAATTGAAGAGCAAAGATGCGGAGCGGCCAAGACGAAGGAAACTCGTCCGCTCGTGTGCCGGTCCGCCGCGGCAGCTGCAGATCGCGCGAAGGAAGAGAAGGCCGAGCTCGAAGTCTCCCTGCTCGCTAAGAATGCCGAGCTCGATGCCAGCATCAAGGACCTTGACCGGAGGCTGACCCAGCTCAACTCCGAGATGGAGGACCCCGCTCGCGAGGCTAGCATCGTTGCCCGCTACAAGGCCTCCGCATCCTTTGAGGCTGATGTAACTCCCTGGATAATGAAGGGTAGGTATCAGATCCTCCGGGCTGCGGCTGGCAGTGGTGCGGCCGTTGATAGCCTTGTTGAATGGGGGGCTTCCAACCCTTTTGATGAGCTAAACCGGAGGGGAGCTGGGCTGGTGCCCTTTGACATGGAGGATATGATGTCCATCCGAGAGGATGATGAGAAGCTGGGGAGGCCAGTTTGGGAGCCACCTGCGAGACTCCAGCTGGACCTTGAGACCCTGGTTGAGGCGCGCCTTGATCAGATGGAACTCGAGGCTTCAGGGGGAGGAGATTCTCAGGAGAATCCCGAGCTTGGGCTCACTGCTGATCAACTCCTTCAGGATACTGAGGGCATGACGACCAGCCGGGATGAAAACGCTCGAGATATCCGGGAATCAGGGGGCCACGATGCCTAGCTCTTTTGCCTTGTAAACTTTTTGATTGAGCCTGCGAGCTCTCTTGGCTGTAATATGGACAAGTACCTGTACATTTATACACTTTTTGTATTTATGAAAAATGTCTGTTTTTACTTTGTTTTTAAAATGTATGTTTTTGTTTTGAATGTTTGTTTTAAAACATGACTCATCTTCTTTTTAGAGGTAACGCTTTAGGATCATCACCGAGTGGCTAACGCCGACCTCGAGGTGATGTTTTAAGGATCATCACCGAGTGGCTAACGCCGACCTCGAGGTGATGTTTTAAGGATCATCACCGAGTGGCTAACGCCGACCTCGAGGTGATGTTTTAAGGTCATCACCGAGTGGCTAACGCCGACCTCGAGGTGATGTTTTGAGATCATCACCGAGTGGCTAACGCCGACCTCGAGGTGATGTTTTGAGCGTTTTTCCTCTTTAGTTTTCTATGATTTGGCTAAGGATGACTTGTAAGAAAGAATTGAAATACTATTTCTCATTATAAACTTTTATTTACAACAAGTTTAGAAAAGGTTACAACTCAAGGGTAATATCTTTTCAAATGATCTGCATGCCACGGGTTTTTCAGCGAGGTCCCATCTTGTTCGGCCAATCGGTAAGTGCCTTCTCGGATAATTCTTTGTAACCCGGAATGGGCCTTCCCAATTAGGGGACAACTTGTTCCTCGAGTGTTTCTTCCCGTAGCTTCAATCTTTACGAGAACCCGGTTCCGGCGAGAAGGTTCGGGATTAACTCGGCGGTCGTGATGGCTTTTGCGAGTTGTTTGTAGTTGATCATTCGAGCCGAGCATCGAGCCTTCTTTCTTCTAATAGGTCGAGGTCGAGCCCCCGAGATTCCTGATTTGTCTTTTCATCAAAATGTAGCACCCGGGCTGTAGGAAGGGCCATTTCGACTGGAGCCATTGCTTCTGATCCGTAGGTTAAAGTAAATGGCGTTTCTCCCGTTGGGCCCCGCACAAATGTCCTAATACTCCATAGGACTGCGGGTAACTCCTCTAGCCATCTGCCTTTTTTCTCGTCTAGACTCCTTTTGAGAGAGTATAGGATCTTTTTATTCCCGGCTTCAGCTTGACCGTTGCCTTGTGGGTGTGAGACCGAAGACATCCAGTGTTTCACATTCATTCTCTCGCAGCTCGCTGTAAATTTTGTTGCGAACTGTGTCCCGTGGTCGGAGACGATGACCGGGTAGCCCAAATCGCACCGGATGAAATCGTGCACAAAACTGATGGCCCTTTCTTCGGCGATTCCCGCAAGTGGCTTTGCTTCGATCCACTTTGTGAAATAGTCGACAGCGACGATCAAGTACTCGCAACCTCCGCGAGCTTTGGGAAAAGGCCCGATAAGGTCAATTCCCCACATATCAAAAGGCCAGGCTGCGACTACCGGCGTTTGAGGTACCGAAGGTAGTCTGGGCACGTCGGCGAATCTCTGGCATTTATCACACCTCCTTACGTAATCCTCGGCATCCTTCCTCAGTGTTGGCCAGTAGTACCCGTGGAAGATGATTCTGTCTGATAAAGTCCGAGCACCGGGATGACCCCCGCATACTCCTTCATGTACTTCTGCTATCAAAATTTCCGTGACCTCGGGCCGTACACACCTCAGCAGAGGTTTTGAGAAAGATCGTCGGTACAGTACCCCGGCAACCTTTGTGTATCTTGCAGCTCTTTTCCTTATCTGCCGAGCTGCGATCTTGTCATCGGGCAGAGTCCCGTGTTCGATGTAATCCTCAATTTCGTCTATCCAACATCTCGTGGTTGCCGTAATTGGTAGAACAACCTCTCTGTTTACCGAGGGTGAATCAAGAAATTCTACTCGAACGTCGGGGGGGAGATCCTGCAACTCCATGGAAGCGACTTTTGACAGTAATCGGCCGAGTATTACTCTCTCTATCAATCTGGACCTCCCGATTCGAACCTGTCGGCGGTTGTCTCACGAGCTCGCGTATTTTGTCAAGGTGGGGTGATTAACCCCGTATTCCCCCGAAACTTGCTTCACGACGAGCTGAGAGTCGCTGAAGACAACAATCTGTGAAACTGTTAGGTCCTTTGCCAGTTGTAGGCCTGCTACCACGGCCTCGTATTCGGCCTGATTGTTCGATGCAGGGAACTTGAATCGGAAAACTTTCCGAAATTTGGTTCCGTCTGGGGAAACTAGTGATAATCCCACACCACTACCCGAGCTGCTGACGGAGCCGTCGACAAATAGCTGCCAGTGATTTTGTGGTCGCGTTTCTGCCGAGCTAGTGCGGACACTTTTGGCTGGAGCGGTGGTGGGCAATTCGCGGTTTTCTAGCTCGTTTGGCGAAACTTCCGGAGTTGGGTCAAGAGTGAAGGAGGTTTCCGCCACAAAGTCGGCGAGCACTTGCCCACGGACTGCTTTCCTCCGCTCATAAGTGATGTCGAAGGCTGAAAGCTCGACTGCCCATTTCATCAATCTGCCAGCTACATCCGGTTTTTGCAGCATTCTTCGGAGAGGCAAATCCGTGTAGACGACCAAGGCATGGGCCTGGAAATAGTGCGATAGCTTTCTTGCCATTACTACCAATGCTAAGACCACTTTTTCAACATTTAGGTATCGCGCCTCTACGTCGGACAGCGCGTGAGAGACGTAATACACTGGTTTTTGAATTGGCCCTTCCTCTTGGATTAACACTGCAGCCACCGCCGCATCTGATGCCGAGATGTAGATGTATAGTTTCTCGCCGGGCACCGGGCTTGAGAGTAGAGGCGGGCTTCCGAGGTACTCCTTTAGCTCGGAAAAGGCTTTGTCACATTCCGGACCCCAAGCAAATTTTCGACTCCCTTTGAGGATATTGAAAAAAGGGAGGCTCTTCTCCGCGGCTTTGGCAATGAATCTACTCAAGGCGGTTATCCCGCCATTGAGCCGCCGCACGGTTTTGATGCTTGTTGGGGTCTCATGTCCAGCAGAGCAGTGGATCTTTCCGGGTTTGCCTCGATTCCGGCTCATTCACCATGTACCCCAAGAACTTCCCATTGTTACCCGAAGGCGCATTTTGGGGTTGAGTTTCATGTTGTTCTTTCTGAGGTTGGTGAAGGTTTCCCGGAGGTCTTCGACGTGGTTAGCTTTCTTGGTTTTGATCACCATGTCGTCGATATATGCCTCCACGTTCCGACCGAGCTGATCCCCGAAGACCTTGTTTATCATTCTCTGGTAGGTAGCCCCCGCGTTCTTTAGCCCGAAGGGCATCATTACGTAGCAATACAATGCCCTGCGGCTCGAATCGTGAGTTTCGATCTTGCAACCACATCGATCTGGTGGTATCCTGAGTACGCATCAACGAAACTCAGGATCTTGTGGCCAGCGATCGCATCGACGAGCTGATCAATTCTTGGGAGCGAGTACCAATCCTTTGGGCAGGCTTTGTTCAAATCAGTGTAGTCCACGCACATCCTCCATTTGTTGCTGGTCTTTTTGACCATGACAACGTTTGCGATCCAAGTCGGGTAAAAGATTTCTTTTATTATTTTAGCTCGGAGCAGCTTGTCGACTTCTTCCTTGATAGCTGCTTGCTTTTCTGGTGAAAAAACCCGTGGTCGCTGCTGTATCGGAGTAATTGCGGGATCAACGCTAAGTTTGTGGACAGAGACGTCTTCACTGATGCCTTCCATATCTTCAACCCTCCAAGCGAAGACGTCTGTGTTTCCTCGGAGGAACTCGATGATAGCCTGTCGCTCTTCTTCATCGATATCCAGACCAATTCTTATTTTTTGGTCGGGAAAATTAAAGTTGATGACCACTTCGTCGAAATCCTCGTGTGGCTGAATATTGGGCAAGTCGCGGTTGTCGAGGCTCTCGATCGTGATCATCCTGGCTTTCTTGCAGCTCGGCCCCAGTTCTTGCGAGCTATGGCAGCTAGCCCGCGTTGATTGCTAGTTTTGGGCCGAGCATTCTACAGGGGTCGCGTTCTCAGGAACTGCGAGCTCTTCTGCCTTTTCCCGGGATTCCTCCTCTGTCATTGGGCGGGCTCTCTTGGTGGAGGTCTGTATTGTTTCCACCACCTTTGCTTTTCCCCGAACTGCCGCCTCTTTTTCTCTTCGAGTCTCTATTATGTGAAATAGAGTGCTCTTGGGGTCGTTCCTCATCATGCCAACCTTTCCACCTGTGGCGAACTTTATTCGTTGATGAGGTGCTGAGGCGATCATGCCGAACTTTGCTTGAGCAGGAAGGCCCAAAATGGCATTGTATGGTGAAGGGATGTCCAGGACCAAGAATTCTATTTCCTCAGACCTGAGAAGGCTACCCTCTCCAATAGTGACCGTCAGCGTCACCGTGCCTTTAGTCACCACCTTGTGACCGGTGAACCCTTCTAACTGAACGTTGCTCGGAGCGAGCCGGCTATCTGCGAGCTTCATCTTCTTGAAGCAGTCGTAGTACATGATGTTTCGTTAGCTCGGTATCTATCAACACCCTTCTCACCATGTATTGCTCAACTCAGGGTGCGTCGGTGGGTGCCTTTGCCGGTCGGTTTGGCCCCTGGGATAGAAGCAAATGCCAACCTCGTCTTTATCTCGAGGTTGGGACACCACGTTGTTAAGGCTGTACATGGTGTCACCGAGCTGAGTGATGCTCAGGTTGTCTTCGATGATAGTGGAGATTCTGAATTCCTCCCTATCCACATGCTCACGATCCCGGCGGCCTGCTCAGTCCTCTCTCGCTCGAACCGCTGAGTGCTCCCGATCTATCAACCGCTGAATTGCTCTCTTTAGCTGAAAGCATTCTTCGGTGGTGTGACCATTCTCCTTATGGAATTCGCACCGTTTGTCGGGATTCCGAGGATATCTGTTTTCCTTCATCGGGTGAGGCTTTTCCAGTTTATTCTCCTGCTGCAGCACGGTCATAATGTGTTCTCTGGACGCATTCAGCGGGGTGTAAACCATTTTATCTTCTCTCTCCTGCGCCCTTGTCCTGGCATTTGGTTGCCCGGTTCTCCGATCCGGGTTCTTTGGTTCTTCGGCTTTTGCTGGCGCAGGGGCGATTTTCGTGGTTTTTCCTCTGCCGGCCAGGATTTTTTCCGTCTTTGCCACTCCCTTTGCCATGATGAACATCTCGGCACTCGTGGCTGGGGTTCGCAGGTTGAACTCCCCCAGAAGTCTATCCGATTTATGTCCGCCCTCGAAGTAGATCATGATTGTCTCGTCTGGGACGTTGGAGAGTTCGTCAGCAATACCTTTGAATCGCTCAATGTAGTCTGTCAGCGATTCAGTGGGGCCCTGCTTTGCATTTGCAAGGTCCGACTTATCTTTGAGAAGTTCCCCAGCTGAGGCATATTTTTTGAGGAACTTCTTCTTCAGATCGCTCCAGTCCGCGACCAACTCCTTCGGGAGTTCTCTGAACCATTTCGGCCGTCGCATCAAACGTCCGATAAAAACCTTGCACCACATGTCTGTTGCGCGGTGCAAACTCCCATTTTGCCTCGGCGAGACGTGGGTCTCGGCGTGAGTTTTCCCCGCATACGGCTGAATTGGGAGCCTCAAGGGAGTTAGGTGGCGTCTTACGAATCCGTCGACGAACGGGCTTTCCGTATCGTGCGGGAGGCCAATTTTCCTGCTTCGAGCCTCCAAGCGCTCTGGAGAATTTTCGTGGCCCCATCCGGAGAGTCGTTAGCTCGGGATTCTCGGATGCGTCGACACGCCCGTCGTTTCTTGATCGCTTTCGCGATGATGCGGCTGTTCGGGGAGCTCCCGAGGAGAGGGTGAGCGGCACGCCTACCCCTTGGGATCCTTTCCGTCGGGGTATATCCGGCTTGTAGGTGCTATCCGAGCTTGTTGGGCTGTATGAGCGTGCTCGGACTCCCGATCGGTCTTGTACGCTACCTCAGGTTTTTCCCTTTCTTCCGGGAAATGAAGTCGGCTGTGCACACTTGCTTTGGGCGCACCGACCCGAATTCGATCTATTTGTGGCACTCTCACGCAGCCTGCTATGTGCGCTTGCCCGGGGGACTTCCACAGCCCAGGATATGTGATGGCGACTGCGTGGCCTCTCTGGCCGTGCCCTTTCCTGCTCGAGAGGGGCTTTCTGCGTTTGCTCGGCTGCCTCGAGCTTTCTCTTGAGCTCGAATTCTTTTCTTTCGAGCTCTCTGACCTTCTCCATGTGCGCCAGCTCGCGACGCAGGTGCTCCAGTTCTGCTTGATCTCTCTGGAGTTGTGTGGTTGGCCGTTTTACCCCGGTTATTCGAACCTCGTCATTGCCACATGTGTCTTCGCCTCCGGAAGTCTCACTGGTGGTATCATCACCTTGACGGGCTCTCTGCGTGGCCTTCCCCTTGCTAGCCCGCGATCTTTCTGCCGCTTTTTTAGTCAACACCCGAGCTACATCCCAGGCCGACCTCCTGCCTTTTGAATTGTCGGCAGGGGTTTTTCCGGGAGTTTTCGGAACATGTCTCGTTGGTGGGCGATGCTCAGCATTGCGTGCAGAATGTGGGCCAGCGTCTTGAGCAGCTGACGTAGCTTGCTGCTTGGAATTCGTCATTTCTTTTCACCGTTAGTTTTTTCGGTTATAAGATGTTCAAATGAAGGTATCTAATTCCGGCGTAAGAACGGAACCAAGCGATCAGGCCAAAACGGTTTTGGTGATGCGTCGTTGTCCACGTGTATAGTCGGTCAACGATCGTGGTGCCCGGCTCTCAATAGGCACAAGTTTTTTGGGACTTGAGCTCGGTAGATACCGTGATGAAAGAGACACTCGAGAGCTGGACGTGGGTCCGGCTAAAGCCCTCGGTGGGAGAATCGGTATATGGTAAGATAATTGGTCTCGGTGAGGATTCAGCACTTCTTTGAGAGTGAAGGCTCAATTCTTTGGGAGAGTTTGTGGTTGTGTATGTGTGAATTTGAACTTAGACCTTAAATAAAGGCTATCACCTTTGTATTTATACTAATGTAAAGTCGGTTTGGACCAAGTGGGTGCCGGTGTCGACCTGGGTGAGCGCCATGTGCTTGTCTCTCGACGGCCGCAATGTACATTGATGGGTCTCAATGTGAAAGTGACTGTCGATGCGAGAGGATAGAACTTCCTGTTTGTCCCCTTGACCTTCTAGATGCAACCTTCCTTAGTGATCAGGTATCCTTTTTGTCCAATAGGAGACTAGATGGTGGTCCCGGGATGACGTAGCAGCCTGAGGGCATTGAATGCGGCAGCTTTCGTTGACTTTCAAGGCTTCCCGAGGTGAATAACTCGGGATCCCTATTTCAAGCAGCTCGGGTTCAGGACCCGAGGATCTTGTTATCTGGGTAATGGAAGATGCTGGGTCAGTTCCGAGCTCCTTGGGGAGGTCGGACTGGAAGTGGTGATGAGTACATTTGGATCCCGAGCTGTAATCCAAGCTCGGGATATAAGATCCTCTCACCCGAGCTCCAGGTAAGTATTGGCCACGTGGCCCGCGAGTGCCACGTGGAAGTTAGTAGATTTTAGGATCTTCATGTTTCTCTAGTGATTAATCAATGGTGTTGTTAAGATGATAACACAAATTCAAAATTGAGTATTGATTTTAGTTTATTTTTTCTTACCGTTATGGATCGGTGGGGCTAATAATTGGAGATTCCTACTAACAAATACAAAGTCTCAATCAAGGACATCCTGGAAATAAGGATCAACTTTTAATGGCTTAACCGTACGATATGTCTTGGTCATTTGAGAGGGAGAGAGAGATCAGAGAGAAGATGAAGAAAATGAAGAGAAATAAAAAAGATGAAAATCTCGATCTATTCTCTAGCAATTTGATTTGAGCCCTTATTTCTCCATTAATGTTAGGACACTCGCCGGAATTTCAGAGGTCCTTTAGCATAATTTGCTGGAAATTATGTCAGGACACTTGCCAGAATTTCAAAGTTCACTGTCTTCTCCGACGAATTCGAGCACCACGATTGAACAAACAGATCTTTCTCCAAAGAGATTACTCTTTGAGATCTCTCTCTCTCTTTTTCTCTTTCTCTATCTTCACTTTCTCTCTCTACACTAGCCTCTTTTTCTGCTCTCTCTATCCATCATCCTTTTGGTATTTCACTCTCCGCGAAACCTACTCCGGATCCCCGTAGAAGGATATGATCTCTCATTTTTCTCGAAGATCTCTCATCTTTCTTGTTTTCTTTCCTCGATCCGGCCAATTTGAGTTACTGGGTTTGTAATTGAAGATCAGCTTGTGATATTCGGGGGATGAGAGAGAGGGGTGATGCTTACCAGTATGGCGAGGCGAGCAGCCACCATGAGAGAGTTGGCAGGTGGGGGGTGGACTGATGGTGGGTTGCAACTTGCAAGTAAGACTCAGTATTGTACCCTTTCACAGCACGGAGTATAATTCAATCTCAGTTAGTTCTGTTTCGGCTTTTTACCCAACCAGGCGTCACCACACTAGACTTTGACACAAATTATGGGATATTTGCCTTAACGGAATCATTAGAAGGCTTTGGGCGGGGAAAGGCAACTGCAAGACCAGAGGCTACTGGAGGTGGCGGTGGTGGGTTGGGGAAGAAATGATTTTGAGGTGGGTTTAGTTTAGGGAAAATTACACAAAATGTCCCTATACTTTTTAACTTTGATTGACTAATTTACGCTTGGGCTAAATCATGTGAAACGCACGTGATTCCATTTAACGACAAAAAATAGACGGAAGGACCAATTGCGTCAAGAAATTGAGTTCAAGGACCGTTGGCGTGGGGTTGGGACCAATCCCAAAATTTTTGAAAAGTACCGGGACCATTTGTGTAATTTGCCCTAGATTAAACACTATTTTGGGATTTTTTTTTTTCTTATTTAAGGAACACAAAATTCAGACAGATCGAGTAGGATCAGAGGACTAATAATTTTTTTTTGGTTCCACCCTAAACTTAGGTCCGTTATAGATAGTTTATTTAGCAATTTATTATTATTATTTCTTCTGTATTTTTTAGTAATTGAATTAAAAAATAAAAGAGGAATAAGAAAATAGTTAAACCAAAGAAAAAGATAGTGAAAATCACGAAAAAGATCACAAAATACAAAAACCAACCGTTATGTCAACCCATATGTTCTTAAGCTTATTAAATTGGAGCAGCATCATTTCCGTATAGAATAATATAGTTTTCTACATGCAATCATTCAATTCATTCAAATTTATTATTTAAGTTCGAATTAATGTATTGGCATCAAGAAGTAAATGAAATACACATAACATACATACATATATATATATATAATATGTATATATATATATAATATATTATATACATATGTATATATATATAGGAATTATAAAAGAAAAAAAATCTTATTTGACAATTCAAATATTTTGGTATTGTATTTTTAATTTTAATATTTCTTATAATTTATATTAATAGGATTGTTTTTTTTTTGAGTGATATGTATTAGAAATATAATTTAAAATGATTAATTTTAAATAATAAAAATGTTACTTACAGAGTATTTCTTAAGGCGGAGGAGGACGTATGAAACTTCTCACCTTGTAAAGCTACACTTGTACTACTAGAATTTAAGACTCGTTACTTTCAAAACTACAGCAAATTCCACTAAATTATCTCGGGTTATATTTCTAAATTCTTTTACTCCATTTGTTCAAAAATAAATGTGTATTATTTTATTTTGGGGCAATATCATAAATAAATGTCTTTTTTTCAATTTTAAAGATTTTTTAGCAAATTATTTATAATATTCTTATTAATTATAAGATTAAAAAAAGAAGAGGATCCTTTAAAATTATAAAAATACTAATTTTTGGGATAGAGGGAGTACTTGACAGCAAGCTTCTCAAACTCACTTAACACGAAGTTGACAAAGGTGAAAAAGTAATTAACAGGCTCGACGATTAGGTTGTAAGGGAAATGTTATAGCTTAACCAGAGGTCTCGATTTCGAGCAGTAGGAACATAGCTGCGTTAAAATTTGTTGGGAGAGTTTTACTACCCTAGCACGTCCTGCCTTATTCAGTTAATTAGTTTTAGACATAAGTATCTGGAGATACCTTTGGAAAACAAAAAAAAAAAACTAAAAAGTCTTACTCTCACAAGGACACCACTCCTTCTTCATGCTCAATTGCTCATACACCCCCTCTCTTTCTCTCTCCTCAATCTATTGTAACCAGCAAATCAGACCTCTCTCTCACGCCCCAATCTCCCGTGAGAGCTTTTTTTTCTCTGCTTCAAAAAGTAGAGCAGAAATCTTTGTTGAAGATAGCAGGGTGAGCGAGTCATTGTACATTGAGCAACACGGCCACGAACATGCCTCGCGGTATCTCTCGATCTTTCTATAAGAAAATAAAGATAATATATACAAGGCATTGAAATTTTTGCTGAGAAAGTTGTTCATAGAGGATGACATTGGCATATATATACATAGTGAGTTGATGATTAAGGCTGTGGAGAAAATGTGTTGATATATATATATATATATATTGACTGGAGTGAGAGATCTGTAAAGTGTTGGTGGGATTTTAGTACAAGGGACTGAAGGATACCATGAGTCGAGTTCGGTTGAAAATTTATATAATGAGCACACAACAGTCATTAAATTCTAGTACTATTAGAAATGCACGTGTTGCTCACGTTACCAATCATTGGTTAATCTTAAATGAAAAAGCGGGTCAAATGTCAAGTTCTTAGTAAGTTTTGTCTGAATAATTACTTATTTACAAATTTAATCTCATTAAAATAAGTATTATATGTGTGCCCTTAATTAGGGTAAAGTTTAGGGGTACAACCATGTAACCCAAGATAGTTTAAAGCATTTCTAATACTATCATCTAGTTTTTCTTATGTGATATGTCTAAATAAGAAGACATCTTTCGTATGTGTCAAAAAGTTTAAAAGATAGAGAGTTATCGTTCTAAACGTGCTCCAATTTAAGACTTATTTTAGAATATTTTTTCAGACGTGACATTGTTTTATAATTAATTACAAAAAATAAAAATTACACTATACTGTAACTGATTGACGGTAAAAAATAAAAATTAACGGTAAATGACGTGGATGAAAAGAAATCATCTAGGTGACCCTCTAGAAGTAGAGGATCACGTAGAAAATGTCTTCTCAAGTAAATGTCACCACATCTCCACCTCAGCATAATTGTATAACATTTTTTACTAGATATATGATTGTATTGGAGAAGCTCTTAGAAATGTACGTTGTAATTTACTCAATTTTTAAACTAGTATCATAACATTATTATGTAAAATTTAATAATATTATAAGTGCATTTGACTTCGAAATTTAGTGGTTTTATTTTTGAATATTAGATTTTTACTATATAGTAATTAAAGAAACAAAAACAAAAATTTAATTTTTAATATCACAAATCAAAGTCAACAAATTATGCAACGCAAACAAACCCATATATAGCCTTTCGTGAAGTGGTAAGCAATGACTTTACAAGTCAAATTTTTTTTTCTAAAATAGATATTTAATGTTCTTTTTATAAAAAAAGTCACAAAATCTGTGTTATACAGTAGTTTTAATGTAATTTATAATTATTATTATTTTATTTTCTCAGCTAAATAAAAATGTAAAGTTTAGTCTTTAATAAAATAAAAAATTAAAGCATATCTTATTAAGAGTGACCGAGTGAGTAAGATTTTTAAGTTTTTTTAGTGCGTATCATTACATACATGACGCAAAAATATTACTCCCTCCGTCCTGAAATTATTGTGTTTGAAAAATGTCCTGTTTGACTAAAAAAAGTCAAACAGGACAATAATTTCAGGACGGATGGAGTAGTATTATTATTATGTTCTCATTTATTTTCCACTCTGTTGACATATTGAGTTCTCCAGCAAAAATAAAATGTTCCCTTCAAAAAGCTCATAAATTATCTTTTGACAAAATATTCGTAATTTCATCAAAAGTCATCCCCGGTCCTTTTATTTGGGTCTAAAATAAAAATAGGAAATACTAAAGACTCCTTCCGTTGTTTATTTTTAAAATTTTTGTCCCTAAATAAGTGTCTAATATTGTATGTAAATATTAAGGATATATATACATATGTATAAAAATAGCTTAAAATCAAATTTCTTAATTTAAATAGCCCATTCCTTCTGACCAAAGAGCTCGCTTTTCATTTTTAAAATTAGCATGTGACTAAATCAAATTAAATTTAGTATATTTTAAATATATTTTTGAAAATAAAATCTCATTTACTAAAAACTACATTAAAAATACTATGATTACAACTTATGACTTTGTAAAAATAATTATATTTATATAAATTATCAATTAAACTTTAATTAAGTTAACCTAAAAAAATTAAAAATAAACTTTTTTTATTCGAACGAAGGTAGTATAAAAAATATGGACACACATCTAATTAATGTGTATCAAATACAGGGTACCAATAGTCAAAATAAAGGGTATAAATTTTGCCTTAGTCCTAAGAGAGGTAGAAATCACATGGCTGAACACGCGCGCTGGTGGAGGGCCTTGAAGCAATAGCCAGTTGAATTATTATTACTTCATAATTTATTTTAATTAGTTTTTATATCATGACAAATGACGACTATAATTTTTTCAAAAATTTTATTTTAACAAAAAAATTAATTAATTAAAGCAAACATCATATTTTAAATAATTGATAATGTATAAAATATCAATAAAGTTAATAAAAGATCAAAAATAAATTTAATATTTGTTAGAGATGATAATTTAATATCTTATAAATAGTAATCAATACGTATCAATCGTTGAACTTGCATAATGGAGTATTAGAAGTGTATAAATAGAACTTTGAGTTTAATTCAAGGAAATATATATTGACTTTTACTGGCGTAACGGCGTCCAATTATAGTAAGTCTATGTTAGTTAATCTTCGGCGGTGGTTGCCGGGTTCAGACGTCTTCCCTATCGTGGAGTTGACACACATTAAGGGTGCTGACGAAGTCAAACCCCTCCTTCCAAGAGGAGCCCAGAGCCGCCTACTTCTTCTCCTTCCTTTTTCATTTCATTGACCTCTTTACAGCTTTCCTTTCCGTGTGAAAATCCTAGAGAGAGAGAGAGATGCATATGCCACATCGGCATAAGAGTTCCGATTCGTCCAGCGATGTGCCGGAGGAGGTTTTCCGTACTTACCAGACCTGGAAGGGCAACAATGTAAGTTCACCACTTCTCCCCCTTGCCATTTGATTGGATTGGATTGGATTCGCCGCGAAATTTAGGGTTTCTGTTGGATCGAATAAACGAGTTTCGATTTATTAGATTCAGGGTTTGTTTGTAAAATGATTGATTGTATGCTCTTATGGAATTATCTATCATGGTGTTGAGGTTCGTCCCGATTGAAAGTAATTGAAGTTATTGATTATCAGACGCTGTAGTTCCAAACTGGTATTCGAAGATTTTGATTATGCCGATGACTTCAATCTAGAAATCCCTTTTCAGTGGACCATCATCAGTCCAAGTTAATTGCCGATGAAGTAACGAATAATTGCAGTTGTAAAAACTAAAAACTAATACGGGCCGGTGAACTGTTGTGGATTTGGTGGTATGTTTGCTCAAGTTAGCTTTCTTTGTTTTGTTTGACATATAAAGAGATCATTTTTCTTTTCCGTTTAAGGATAAGTTCCCGAGGTCTGCTTAAATTGGCAAATAATTACCTTCCATAGTTGCAATTGTAAGGTGATTTAATTTATATATAGGTCATGGTAACGAGAGCCCCCAGGCACTTCTTAGAATCTACTTTTAAGAAGGAGGCACTTCTTAAGACTACTTTTAGGGAGGTACTTTAACTGGAATGCCCCCCATCTATATGCATCATAAAGTTTTTGCAAAGCAAAATCTTTACATAAGTAGGTGCTTAATAAGTGCCCCCAAGGGTACTTGCTATTTTAGGAAGGAGGCACTTCTTAAGACTACTTTTAGGGAGGTACTTCTACTGGAATGCCCCCCATCTATATGCATCATAAAGTTTTTGCAAAGCAAAATCTTTACATAAGTAGGTGCTTAACAAGTGCCCCCAAGGGTACTTGCTAGAATTTCCCTTAGTTCATTCATAATTTCCGTTAGATAGAAAGTTGTGCACACTTGTGTCATTTGTGGCTTTATTTCATTAGCACATCTGATGGACATGCTCCTCTCTGATTGTCTGAAGCTAGAAAGATGCTTGAGCATTAGAGCCAACTTTTGTTTTACAGCTTATAGCATAGTCTTTGTGAGTCTTTGAACGTTTCCTCACCGGTTGTTGGTTTTCTATTTCGCAGATATTTTTGCTTCAAGGAAGGTTTATATTTGGGCCAGATGCGAGATCACTTTTTCTAACGATGTTCCTTATAGCTGCTCCCGTTGCTGTTTTCTGTGTTTTTGTTGCCAGAAAACTGCTGGATCATTTTTCCCATCATTTGGGCGTATTAGTTCTGGTCATTGTAGTTGTATTCACATGTTACGTAAGTCCTTTCATTTGATAATACATTCCTTTCATGCATAAGTTTGATCAAGTGTTCTATCCAACTTCTCTCCTTGTACTTTTGATTAGCAAAAAGCTATCCATTCCATGCTTTGTCGCACCAAATATTTGTGTTATTTTTTTCCAAAAGATAGGAACAAGGAATGGATTAAAGAATTCCATAGCTGAACTTGAGCACTTGTCTACTTGGTTTGTTTTTATGTGTTTACTTTATATAGCCTATCTGCTGATGCTAAGCATAGCACTTCGACAGTAGACATTTAATTCCATCTCGAAAACTCTTCATTCTATCCCTCCTTCCGATTCAAAGAGCCCCACTTTAAATGTCAAACATTCTTCGGCGTACGTTATTACCCGTTCAGGTGATACTTTTTAGAATAGTGACCCTAGTATTTTAACTTCTTTTATTAATATACGAAGGTAAAAGTTAGAATATAATAGAAGATGCAAGTTTAATTTTGGAAACAAGGAGCTCCTTAACTGGACCTTCGTAAAATGATAAAGGGACTCTATGACTTAGATGGTGATTTAGTCGTGTAAGGCAAACCAATTTCATATACTACTAACAATAGTTATATTAGCTTATCTGTGTAGACAGCTGTATCGATGTAGGCTATTGTTGGGAGATGTAGTGGAGCTGCATGTTTTAAGGCAAGAAGATATCTCTAGGTCTAGGTTGTCCTCAGCCAGACCTTCTGTATGATTAGCGCTTTGGTGTACGTTGACGACTTACCATATGATGTGGCTATCCCCGTTCTAGAGACTTATTTATGTTCTTCAATGCCAAAGAACATTTCCTTAGTTTACTCATCCCATTCTATAATGGCATCAAAAACCACTCTTATGCTTCAGCAGCTTATTGGTAGTATCCTTAACTTGGATCTTGAAGATCAATGGATTGATATTTCTAAGTAACTCCACTGCTTCTCCGTCTGGTTTGCCCAATATAGTGTTTTCTTTCTACTTTGGGCTGCTGGAAATGGAGGATGAGAGAATCTTTGGCGAGCATTTTCCTATCCCGTTTGTTCTGACACATAGGTTGGGAATCCTTAATGACTGAACGAATAACTGAAAAGGACACACTGTAGCTTTTCTATTATATCTTGAGACTTCCAGACCATCTTTCATTTTTGTGAAACATTGATGACTTTTCGGAAGAATTTGAGCTTAGTATGATCGGAAATTTCTTGCATGATGATCACCAATCTCTGTTTATGCACTTTGAGCTGTAGTCCACATGGACGAAGGCTTTTACAAGTGAAATTGGAAGTTCAGAAACTCCAAATTGGGCTGATCTCCGGGGTCTCATTGGTGTTCATCCAAGGTGGCATGCTGGGAAGGTTTTCTGCAAAAGTACCCATACTCTTGGAATAAACAAGGTGGATTTGGAACTCTGTATAATAGTACTGGATTCTGCTGTTGATACATAAGCAGGAGAAGCACTCCAAGTGTCCTGACCAAGAGCATAATAAGTAATAAATCATCTGTAACTACTCTCCACCATGATTCTTGGTTTCCTTCTCTTCATTCCATCTGCAGTAAAGGGATCCTTCTTTTTGAACACGCACAATGTACTTTCCAAGCTGTATACAGAAGCAATGATCAAATGAGATAGACAGTCGCTCTAACCTTCCAATATCACTATACATAACCATTATAATAGTGTAAAAGCTTTTTGCTCATTGATTATTGAATAACTGTTCCTCGGTTGATCTTCTGGAATTAAGACTCATAATTATGTCTTACCTGTCAGAAGATTTCACGTGCCTTCCTCCTGTTTTTACTTGCTCAAATACACAATAGTTATTGCACAGTTTCTTATAACATGAACATTTCATGCATATTGTAATGGACCCTTTCTCCTGCTTCCCCTTGCAAAGTGGATTGGACAATTAAGAACACCAACGATTAATTGGTAACGGACCTAACGGTACAGCGGTTGATGATTTGGATGTTATTGATTCATACCGTATTCTATGTGTACTGAATTACTCAGTGAAATGGTGTTCTTGTCATGTCACACCAAAGAACTCAGGTGAGATGCGAAATTTGAGGAATGGGGTTCATCATGTACGTCCTTGTAAATTTGTCTAGTTTACGGTTATGAAATTTGACCTGCTAGTGAGTAGTATATGCATGAAATTATGTCTGCTCTTCTCTCACCTATGAGATACTGACCTAGTTACCCTCTGCAATTTAATGCTCTTGATTCTTATGGATAGCAGATAAGAGAATCTTTTACATATTGGTTGATGATTTCTGGCTTTTGTCTGCTTCCCTTTTTTTCCTCGACAAGAGAAAGAGAAGATCATCCCTGACATTCTTCTAGCTTCTTATATTGAGGGGGGATGGTTTGCAATCAGTGTACGGCTTTTGTGAAATTTGATTGCGTTGTGAAGGAATCGATTTCTCACTAACTTGCAGCGTAAATTGGTTTATTGTAGGCCAAAACTCCATCTTTTATTTTTTGGGGGGTGGGAACTATGAAGGCCCTGGAAACTACTTGAAACATTTTTCTTAGTGCTGATTAACTGGATATGAGGAATGAATTTACTAGTGCTACACCTCTCTAGTTCATACTTGGAAATGTATACTGATGAAAGTAGAACTATTAATGTATCATGAAGACACATTCTGATTTACAAAATGGTGTTGATGATTACTTTTTGCGTTGATTTGTCTTAAATTAACTGTGAAGAAGGCCAATATAGAAAAATATCATATTTGACCATGAAAAACGTATTTAACGATGCTATTTTTTAATTCTTTTTGGGATAATACAATGCCATTTTTTGTGTGCAGGTGTTGATGCTCCTTTTACTGACCTCTGGAAGGGACCCGGGTATTATTCCTCGTAGGACCCACCCTCCAGAACCAGAAAGTTTTGATCAAAGCATTGAAGTTGGGGCCGGTCAAACTCCACAATTACGTTTGCCTCGCTTCAAGGAAGTAATTGTTAATGGAATGACAGTGAGAACCAAATACTGTGATACTTGCATGCTTTATAGACCTCCACGTTGTTCACACTGTTCAATATGTGATAACTGTGTGGAACGGTTTGATCATCACTGCCCTTGGGTTGGACAGTGTATTGGATTGGTAAGAAAATGTAACTTTTCATGTGAAACCTTTGAAAAAATGAAAATTAATTTTACTACTTGATACATGTTTGGAATTTTGTTGATATGGTGTTTATGTGGGTGCAGCGGAACTACAGGTTCTTCTTTATGTTTGTCTCATCTGCGACTATGCTTTGTGTTTATGTGTTTGCTTTCTGCTGGGTCTATGTCGCAATGATCATGCGTAGTGAGAAGACATCTATTTGGAGGGCATTGGTCGACACCCCAGCCTCCATTGTACTAATTATTTACACTTTCATAGCAGTATGGTTTGTTGGTGGCCTTACTGTCTTCCATCTCTATCTCATTAGTACGAACCAGGTAAAACACAAAAATTCCTTTAACTCACAGTATCATTTCTGGTTTTTAATATGCTTCAATTACTCCATGAATTTGCTAAGTTGGTTCGTCCGGACTATTGCATGTCAGGCTTTCACCCATGCCAATCTAGTACTCTTTCGGACACCTCTTCCAGATCTTGTTTATGAACTAGTTTATCACAATTTAACCCCACATTTTGGTTAGAGTATTTTGATTCAAAATATACTTTTGATTACCTTTCTTTTAAGGACAATAGCTACCAAATCTGCTTACAAAATGTTTCCAAAATACAAGTGATTGATAATAATTTGTTTGATTCAAAATATGCTTTTGATTACCTTTCTTTTAAGGACAGTAATTATCAAATTTGCTTAGATAAAGCTTCCATAACACAAGTCATTGATAATGATTTGGATGTCGCATTGCTGATTGGTGGGACCTGTAGAGTATATGTTATATTCACGTATTTGGTAGACTTTTGGTAAATGATCTTTGGTGAAAGATAGCATTATCCTTCTTTGAACTTTGGTTGGTACGATTACTAGTAGCTATTTTGGGTAAGGGCATTGTTGGTATTACCAAAAACAAATATTTAAGATAACTTATTGCATTTTAAATGCCTGGTTTATTCCTTCAGCAGTAGTGCACCTGATTCTTGAAATTATGGCAGCTTCTAACTAGTGCCCTTTGATATTTGATAAGCATCAAATTTTAGAAAGATCTTACAAACATTTTAATGAATTGGGAAGTGTTCCCAATGCAAAATATCTACCTAGATACTCTTATTGAGGTGTTCGGGAATAAAGTTTTTTTTTTCCTTCAAATTTATTTCCTGCAAGCAAAAGTAGAAACAGTATTTAGGACATGCCTTTTTGTATTTTCTGGAGTCTGGAGCTGCTCCAAGCAGGTCCTTTAGTTTTTAGATCAATGCCTACCAAATTAGTTGGAGTAAGCTTCTAACATATCACATCTACTTCCTGTGTGTTGCAGTCTACTTACGAAAATTTCAGATACCGATACGATGGACGAGCCAATCCGTATAACAAAGGGGTAGTTGAAAACTTCAAAGAGATATTCTGGAACAGCATTCCTGCTTCCAAGAACAAATTCAGGGCAGAAGTACAGAAAGAGCCTGAAATCCCACCTCGAGTAGTGGGTGGTAGTAGTTTTGTTAGTCCAAATTTTGAGAAATCCATGAGCGATATTGAAATGGGTAGGAAACCTATCTGGAATGAGGCTGCAACAGACCAAGGCAATATTCAAGGAGAGCTCAGAAATGATAATAGTCTTGATGAGGGGATCCCTGGTGTTGGCTCTTGGCCTTTAGGCGAGGGTGCGGAAATTCGTAGTACCCGTGGTAGTAGTATGGGAAGAAGAAGCTCAAGCTGGGATACCAGCTGAAAATGATTAGAGATGATGGTAGTAAGCAGTGTTTAAAGTTTGCAGTTACTTGTACCCGAAAGAAGGTTTTGTTGTGGTTTGGTGATGTCAAGTGCTAGTGTATATATATTCTTTTAATGGGCAATGAGGTTTTTCACACCATTTTGTCTCTAGTAACCTAGGTGTATGTGTGCTTATATATGTATATTTCCTTTTTCAATACTACATTTTAACTTTACTTTATGCCTAGTTCTTTGTTGCCACTTGTTTGTCCTTTATACTTTTTCTTTTTTGGATTTGGTTTTGGCCCTTGGTAAAAAAGAATTCTTGAGCTTGCATAGGGAGGGAGTATCAAGAAGTACTTGTAACTCGGCATATCTAATAATGTTACCTTTTCTTGATGAAGTTCTTGTGTCGAAACTAGGCAGCAAGGAGTAGGGACAAAGTTCAAAGCGCAACAAAATGCTATCGGAGTTCCAACTTCATTCACATTGTAATAATATTCCCAAGCAGATTTCTTTCATTCCCCACTTCAACTGGGATTTTTCAATATAGATACTATCCCAATTCAAGGGAAAGGCTATTCCAGTTACATTTAGTGGTGGATGCAGATGGCTTCCATGATGGGTAAAGTAGCTGGGTTGTTGGCGTTGCTTTGGTAGGGTGGGTTGTTTGTGGGTGTTGCTTTGGAAACATTAGGGCGAAAGAAAAGAAAAAATAACATAATAGTAAAATGCTCCATCCGTTCCTAAATTTCATCTTGTTTGACTTTTTTTGGTCAAATAGGACGTTTTTCAAATTCAAATTTGACGTATATTTTTTAAAAAAAAAATTTCAAAATTATAAAAACGTAATTCGTACTCCATGGTCGCACATGGTCAGCACAAAGCCAGGGTTGCCCAACATAGGTCACATGTCAGACGGGGGGTTACTTCTCAAAATTGGACGACCATTAGAAGTGCGGTTGCAAGAATTGCCTGTTCAGCTACCCATTTGCTAAGTTTGGGACTTGAAATCCTGCAAGTTTATTTTCACAATCACCAGGTGTAAGAAAATTTCAACAAGAACAAATTCTCGGAGCTCTAGAGCAAAACAAAAATCATAACATAAGTCACTGAATATGGTTTCTACAAGTACCAACACAACAGTTTCAACTAATTGTAGATGATGTAAAAGGAAAAGGAGACTATTCTAAAGCCGAGGTACGAATCCAATGCTTCCCTCTCTTTAGTGCATGGACTGAAAGCGTTTCATGATAATCATACTCAAATCCAAATAACGCTGAGCACAGTTGCTGAGGCAAGATGTTTCACTCGAGCTGAACTTGCTTCCTGGAGTACCAGTGATGCATTTATCCCAGCAAATGTTTGTCATCTTTGCAACCATCTCATTGACCATGGCCTTCTCCTTTTCTTGCTGCATGAGAAGGTTTTTGAGTCTAAGCAAATATGATCATTTAGAAAGCAACAAAAGACTAAACAATTAATCAGTGCAAGTAATAGCAGCACACTTGATGTGTGTGCATCACAACTATATTCTTTTTCTTTTCTGTTTATAGATAATAATAATCTTTTTGTAATTTTGAACTGTTATGCAAGTATATAACATAATTGTCGGGTTTTTTTTTTCTTCTTCTTTTTCCTTTTTGTTTTGGTGAGGGGGTGTGGGTGGGGGGTATTCTGAGAAAAAATACAAATGACGGAGGTCGTGGGGAGAGGCCAAAGTGGAGATAAATCACCCCCTCTTCCTTTATATAAGTATAGATGAACAAAATTCCACGGCTAATTAGCTCATTCTCCAGAACCCGGGGATCTCTGGATCTCTGATCAGCCTGTCCAATGCAATTAACCAGTAACCATACTGCAAAAACTGAAGGGATGTATTGACCAACTCAATTTAATTAATCATCATACCCACCCTTTCAGATTGCCTAAAAATTAAAATGACCTCACATTCCTAAAAACAAACTTTCTCCTACATCACTAAGCACCAAAATTTCTCTCCCAATATCCTTCCAATTTACAACCTGCTCCGTCTTTGATAATGCACTTGTATGAACTTAATGCTGCCCAGATAAGCTTCAGTCACTACTCACCACCTGTCACTTGTTCAATTAAGCTTTCATAACCACATCTAAACATAATTTTCAAAATAGCACACAGGTCACGTAGCCTACAAAAAGTAGTTTCCTGATGCCATTTCTTTCTCAATGTCTGTGTCCCTGGTTTTCAAATTGTCATCAATAAAATCCATTACTATCCCTTATCCTTTAAGAATCACATACATGGTTGATCGAAATAAGGAGGAATGGCCTCGCTACCTTTATCAGTTTTTACCACTATAATCAGTGAATGAGGTGTTAGCCTACAACAGGCACAAAAAATTCTAAATGGAGTTCCAGAACATATGAAGGTTCCCCGAAGAAATGAAGGAACAAACACATAGAAGCTATGCTCCTATGGACTCTCTCCCTTCAAAAGCTCTCCTGTTCTGTTCCTTCCGGTAAAACGGCGAGGACTCTTAAAACTGTCCTAGCTGTTTATGGCATATGCTTCTCCTACACATAGCCCTATTATAGTTTGGTCACTTCACATTCAATTCTAAACTTCTGAGAAAACAAACGCTCATCTACCATGCCAGAGTGTAGGATTTTTTCATTTAGTGGTTTACAAGTTTTCACACAATGAAGGTTGTTCCCCTGTCATGTGCAGGTAGCTCATCAACCATGTCAGTGTAGGATTTTGTCATTTAGCAGTTTACTAGTTCTTCACACAATGGTAAGGTTGCTACCTTGTCATGTGCAGGTAGTGGGTAGGAACTACGGAACATGCCCTTGCACAAGTTAACCTTTATGAGTAAGACCTCCATGACGGGAGTTCATAGACCAGTTCACCCACTACGGCGGGAGATCCTAGTCATTGATTCGACTTTCTACCAGTTCTCTAAAAAATTATCAAAGAACCAACACCCTTAACCAAAGAAAGAAAAAGCGTACAAAATAGTCAATAATGGGAACTTGTAGACTCAATCTATACCTGGACAGCGAGACATCTGAGTAGAACCAAACCATTTTTACTAGAACCCCAAGTAAATATTTCAAGAGTCATCAAACAGATACAGGAATGCTAAGGCAGCCAAGCTTTTCCAGGAAAGTCACTAAAAAACAATCCTTCAAGGGGTCATCTCCTCTACAGAAGAAAAAGAAGGTCATCTCCTCTACAGAAGAAAAAGAAGGTCCTATGTAAAGGATTTAACTTCGAACATAAAATATGGATTTTGTTGGTTTGGCAAACAAAATTAAGGCCTACCCCTGGATTTCTCCAAGGATAAAGTCAAAGATTAGTATGGAATCAGAAAATGATTGCCAGAACAATAATTTCACAAAAATAAAAACATAAAAGTAAAATAAAAAATTTCTATAAATGGGTACAAAACAATATACAAATTCTCATAGAACTAACAGCAATCAGACTTATCGGATTAATAATAATTCGATTTGCACTCATTATCATGTGCCTTGAACCCTAAATTGATGTAAAATGTGCGGTAAACATATAAAAGCACAATAAATTCAACGCCTAAATGAATGTAATAAAAGTTAGGAGTCATACATTGATGAATTGCTGCAATTGCGGGTTGTTTAAAGCTGAAGGATCCATTGAAGTTGAGAGTAAGAACTGACGACTGTTTGAAACTGAGAACCTTTTGGAAAGTTCAAACTCTACGCAAAAACCCTAACTGAACCGTGCCGAGAAGGAACAAATGGAGTAACATACAGTAGCTAAGGCCCATTTCATTTTAGAAAACGATGTATGGGCTTAAAACCCTGGAATAAAATGTTTAAGGCCCATTTCATTTTAGAAAACGATGTATGGGCTTAAAACCCTGGAATAAAATGTTTAGGCAAAATTGTTGGCCGGTCTAATTTGAAAAGTTTTTATACTCTTTAGTTCACCATTTTTTTTTAACTGCTAAAAGATACTTTTATAAAATTGTTCTTAAAATATCTTCATTTCTTCCATAATTGTTCTTGCATTTAAATTCCCTAGTTCTTCACTGTTGTTTGGAGGGGGCAGAATTTTTGCTTTCTTTAGGGGCAGCACTTCCTCCAAATTTTGCAATCAACTCTTTTGAATAAAAAATCAGATCATTAGCCAAAATACGATGTAAAATATATGGCTAATTCATAACCACACTTCAAACTGTACGTATTTTAATTCATGGATTGATCGAAAAGTAGAGTAATAAATATGTAAGAAGCTATATTTATTGTAATTATAAGTTATAATAGCAGAAGAAAGCTCATTACCTTGTGATATTGAGCCTTCAAGCAAGCATTGTGTTCTTCCATAGGATTATGAAAGAATTTGCGAATGGACGATTCTTGCATCTCGATGCCCAATTGTTACATCACAAATTTAATCTCGATGCTCAAATTAATCTGAGGAAGTGACAGTGCATCTCGAAGCCCAATTGTTGCATCTCGATGTCCAATTGTTGCATCTCAAATTTAATCATGATGCCCAAATTAATCTGAGAAAGTGGCACTGCATCCCGATGCCTAATTGTTGCTTCTCAAATTAAATCTCGATGCCCAATTATTACATCCCAATGCTCAATTGTTGCATCTCAAATTGAATCTCGATGTCCAATTGTTGCATCCCGATGCCTTGGGATGCCCGATGAGCGCGTGTTTTGGTTTCATTGAGGGTATTGTTGTCTTATAGACCAAAAAGTATCTTTTTTTCGATTTAAAAAAAATGATGAACCTAAGCGAATTGAAATGTTAAAAAAGGACCGACTTGTAATTCACTAAAATATTTATCATTCCGGGACTCGGATATTTCCATCCATCAGCCCAGTCCATTCGTTACCGGAGAAAATGGGGGGAGTATAAGCTTTTTTACTTTTCTTTTTTATCAAAATATGTATGGAGTATAAGCAAGCTTATTTGCCAAGAGTTTTGCAGGAATGGAAATGATTTTTATATAAATTGTTTGCATGATTTTAAAAGAAAAAATATTAAAAATGAAATGCTCCTATCGTTCTTTGTAAAGAGCCGATTTTTGACTTTTTAAGGTTTAACTTAATTAAATTTTAACCAAATATTTATAAAAATTCAAATATTCCTTCCGTTCCAGGAAAGAAGAAAAAAAAAAGAAAAAAGAGTCGCCATTTGACTATCCCAAGTCAATTTGACCATTTTCTTAGATTGATATTTAACATGTTTATACTTATTGTATAGAGTAAAACTATAAGCTTTGTAAACTACAATAAAAGTACCACAAATTTCATGTTTAATTATTTTTGATAAAACAAGTAAATTCACATCAAAATTTCATTTGAAAAAGACAAGTTGACTTTGAAAATGTTGAACGCGACCCTTTTTAAATTAGGACAAAGTGAGTATATGTTATATATTGATTTTGTTGAGTATTCCCGTCGTTTGCGCACGCGGAGTAGAAGTACAAATACAACTTTAAATTATAAAAGCCTATACAACCAATCTATAAGGATCTCACAAAGACGCTCAAATAGATTACAATATGGGTGGGGATAACACTTTTTCTACCCTATGGGAATATTTCTAATACTATCACAATATAATCTCCAAGTATCCTGCAAATACCAAATTAATTAGTATAAAGCAATAATGGAGAAAATAAACAAAGTATAGAAATAAACAAAGAAGACACAGTGAAGATGCTTCTCTTCTTCAATGGTGTCACAAGCACAAAGGCCTGAACCGAAACAAGGTTCAGATTTCCTTCTCGACCAATGTCCACCGGAGTGACCCACGAAGTAAGCATTACACAGTCCAAGGTAAAGGGCCCAAGATTTTTCGGCAACAACTCCGGTAACCCCAACAAATCCGGAGACACAAAGTCACCGTTTCAAGCCCCAGTTCCATTCACAACCACCGGAGATCACAACTCCAGAATACCACCAGACTGAAATCCCTCTCTTACGCACACTCACACACTCACACAGTAACACACACTCACACAAAGTAATACACAGTGAGATGAGAGAGAGAGAACACTGATTCCAGTTTGCGAGGAGGAGAGAAAAATAGCAAACTTGTCTATAGCAATTCGGCCGTCGGGGTCTTTCGTCAAGCCACAACTCACGATCTTAATCACCGGAGTAAACAACTCCAAGAAACCCACCAAACAAAAATCACCCTTACACACACAACCTCACACAGTACACAGTGAGAAGGAGAGAGAGTACACCGATTTTAGTTTGCAACGAGGGGAGATCAGATCAAGTAAGCTTTTGTTGTTTAATCGGCTATCGGGTTCAACGAGAGAAGAGAGCTCGCCATTTAAAGGGGGGAAAGCAGCTGGGAGAACGCACCAGGCTGAATATGGGAGAAAACCAAAGAGCCAGTCAACCAAGAGAATGGAACGACAAAGAGGGAAAACAGGGGAGTCTCCGGTGTTGCACAAGGGGCTGCTGGGTGAGCTACCAAGGAGCAGGGCCAATGGCTTAGGCTTGGGAATGGGCTACCCTATTGGGCCTCTCAACATTCCAACAGATTTGATATTGTACAATATTTTCTAATCTATAGACTTACACATGCGCGCCGTGGACTTAATAAGTAGTCTCACATGCCTGGAGATACGCACTAACCCCGTAGATGCGTGTAATTCATATCACCTTGTACACGCTAGGGGAGATTGCCTCACCCCACATTCGTTTCCTTGCAAGCCCTTACGAAAGATTTGTGTTATGGGACGATTTTAGCACGAGGACTTAGCATGTGCTCCACACATGCCAATGTAACAGTGACAAATGCCTTCCTAAGAGCTCTTTGCAAACATACTCGTGTGTAAGGTAGTGGGCATACAAGCGCTAAGGTAGTATGTCCCACACTTAACAAGGCAACATTGCCCCGCATATGTCTTCCTGGAAGCGCTTGCTAAAAATGGAATAATTAACCTTAGCACGAGAACCCTAGCTACATGTTGTGTCTAACACATGTCAAGGTACGTAGGTGGTAACCTTGCAAATTAAACGCTGTGTTAATTAGGACAATATATGGTAGGGGTGCTAACTTGCAGGCTACAAGCCCCATGAGCTCCGCACTTAGGATCACATTATGGACAGGGCCGGTCCTGAACTTTTGGGGGCCCAGGGCAAAAAGAAAAAAATGGGCCCTTGTTGAAATATAAAAATAATAATTTTACGCAAATATTTTTTCACTTTTTATTATTCAAAGTATTGAAAAAGTACAACATCTACAAACATACAAGAAAAAATAGTATCAACTAATTATTAAAAATTACTATTCTGCACCGATTTACACAATTTATAACAAAAATAATATTTTTTGTTTGCATCTTTTGATTACAATATCAATAGAACCTGATTTTTACTTGGAATATTGTTATAATCTACCTAATTATTATTATAATTGAATTTGTATTTTAATCTAAGCAAATTTTACTTTTTTAATGACTCAGTTAAAAAAATGTTGATCGTCAACTAACATTTTTTTTTATTAAGAATATTCAGCGAATCCAAAATAAAATGAAGGTTGGATGACTCCGCTATGGTCGAACCCAAAATCTCTAATTTTATATAACAACACTTTATTCATTGAGTCATAAAGTCAATTACAAAATTATACTAATACATTATCTATTATATATAAATAAGGTTTGTTAATTAAATTCAAAGAACCCAAAATAAAACAAAGGGTTGGATGACTTTGCTAGGTATTGAACTCAAAACCTCTAGTTTCATAAACAACTATCTTACCCATTAAACCACAGTCAATTTCAAAAAAAAATTTACATAATATATTAAACTACATATTAAGATTGTATACATAAATAAAAAATTGGGGGCCCATGACGATCGCCCCCGAAGACATGGCTCAGGGCGGGCCTGATTACGGAGCTTCGTAGCATTCATTGGCTCTCGATCGTTGAGGGACATGTACCCCAACTATATATATAGACAAGGAAGAACTGCAATCGGTCGGTCCCCCAAAGGGATACGCGTCATACACATGAGCAAATTAATACAAATTAATCAAGGAATGCAACGAACGCAAGTATGGCCTCGACGTGCACTAACACATGGGCATATTAACCTTCCTTAATTATAAATAGCTCCTCGTACCATTAATGAGACATGAACATTGGCTTCAAGATTTTTAGTGTGCATGCGCAAGAACCTTGGTTGGTTGCGCGTAGTATTACTATATATTGTCCTCTGATCACCTAATTAATTAAGCCTTTGGTCAGTTAGATTTTCATCACTCTCTTTGACCTGCGCGCAATGTCTAATGCCAGCCTTAATTATATATCCACATTTACGTACATTCCTAGCTCTACCCTTTTATGCACCTACCTACCCTAGGATTATTCTTTAATATATATATATATATATATATATATATATATATATATATATATATAGTACGTAGAGGACTCTTTAATTTGAGTAGCTAGCTAGAATAAAATGAGTAAAAAGAATGAATGATGCAAAATAAGAGAGAAATCTTTTTTGCAATAATTAACTATATATATATATATATATATATATATATATATATATAGTTAAAGAAGTTGTGTTATGTATGTAGTAGTGAACACGTACGTATAGGCGGCCTCCTCCTCCTCCTGTAACTGTTCAAGCTAGGGTTGGTATTACTTGAAGTTGAAGTATTCTTGCACAAAATTGGTTCCTTCCCCGGCCCGCCCGCCCGCCTATCTATCTTTTGTAATCATGCATATGCATGTTATGCCCACAATACTATTAACTTTCCTCCTTTAGTTGATTGATATTCATTGCTTTTACGCTCGTGTGCCTTTCTCACGCACGTGATTACACTCTTTTTATTTATTTAGGTCAATTCTTACTTTTCAGTAATCTTTTCCACTTATACCCTCCAAAAAACAACTTATAATTAATACTTCTAGATTTCCTTTTTTTTTTTTGGCACCGGATAGGTACAAGAATTCGAGAAAGTATTCAATGGCTTAAAAACATTACATGCCATGCCTCACAATTAATAGCTGCGTGCATACAGTACGGTAGTGTCAAAAGTGGCTTAAAAAGTAAAGTTCACTTTGGATCCACTTTGTACTAATTTGGTATAATAGCGTGCTTGCTATTGGTAGACTAGTGGTGCACCATGTTATTATGTAAACACGTCAACGTGATGCTCCAGGACCATTTCCTCTAAGAATTTGGCTTTTAAATCTTTTGCAGGTGGTAAGTAAATAAAAAAAAGATAAATATAAAAGGCCTTACGAAATATATCTTGAGCTATAGAAGTTTTATTTATTAAAAAAAAAAAAACTAATAAGTACAAGTTATTCTTTGGTGTGAGGACGAGGCCATTGCCACATATGGTAGATCAAGAAATTTTCATTGGGGGCCAATAGGTATATTAGTCAAATAAAAATTAAAAAAAAAAACACAATTAATTATAAAAAATTAAACCATAGTTTGAGTATTTTTTTTTTCTTCTTGAAGTTCAAAATCATATTTTGATATAGTTATAGCAATTACTTATATAAAAATAAAATTAAAGGTAATATTTTTTAGTATTTTATTTTGCGAGAGTCCGAACAAATATTTTACGCACCATTATTATAGACAAATTAATAGGGAAAAAAAATGTAAATTTTGAAAACTTTGAGGGAGCTGCCATTACCATAAGATTGCCACCCATAAAGAAGGAATGATCGAGGGAGAAGAAATATGAGTGAGATGTAGCCCATATACATATATATATATATATATATATATATATATATATATAGTTGTGTCGAGAAAAAAACACAAGACAGTTTAAAAGACTTAAACTCTTACCGGCCTATTAATTAAGAAAGTGAGAAGTGGTATGTATCATTGAACAATTGGCCAAAAACAAAATCAATTTAAGAAGATTGATCATGAGCTTAATTTTTATTTGTTTGATTTACTTTGGTTTTTCTAACTTTTTATTTTTTATTTTTTCAAGGATATTGGATAATTCAGAAAACAAAGTACGAACCTTCTTTGTGTGTGTGTGTGTGTGTGTGGAGCTGACTTTATGAGTACATCACCAATTAGGAATGCAACAAAAGCAACATCTTCTCAACGAAGGAAAGCACCTATATATGCATCTTTCAAAAGGAAAATGAATAAGTCAAATCTGCTGCTTCTATTAGTGTTTGCTTTATTTATTTGTAAGGCCTTTTGCTTTCCCTTAAAAAAAACATTTCCATCTTTTATGCTTTTCTTTTTTCTCTCTCAAATTCAACCTTAAAAAAAAAAAAAAAAAGAGGTACGTATAGTATCGTTTACTTAGTTTTTACTCATCAAAAATCTTACCAAAGCAAGAGTTGGAGCAATGACCTTTTTATGTCATACCTCCATAATCACCCATTATATTACTTAAAAGCTAATTCCATTAACCAAATTAATCAATTATATATAGTGATCACACATTATAATTAATGAATATATAAAATAATTTAAATATGTCTAAATCTTGTACTATAATTCAATACACATTTACAGTGATGACAATTAATTTTAAGACTCTTTCTTAATGATCAAGACTACTCTCTCAACTACGCGACGACGTGAACTAACTCCTAGCTTAGACTTTTCAATTACATTTCACAGTTTTAGTAAATGCATGTTCTAAACGTGTGGCCGGGTTTTATTAGTACTGGCCTGGAGAGAGTAACATTGATAAAAATTAGATCTTACTTTTTTTTAGTAGTAGTGACATGAATTTTAATTTAGGACAAATCAATCTTTAGGAATCGGAGGATGGGTTTTAAACAATGTGTTCATTTGATATGCATTTATATATATGTACTCTTGGAACATCTTAAAATTTGCGTCATATCTAACCTAAAAAATTGTGTACTTTTTTAGAAGTGGAGGACAGAAGTATTATCTACTTTTTGAAGATTGGCTAAAATCTTCAAAGGATCGATCCGTTAATGTACAATGTGTTTTGGCATGCATGTGATGTTTGCATTATTATCACTCTATTAATTTTGGCCTGCTAAAGCATAAACATTGAGTTACAATTACAAGCAATAACATTATATGGAGTAAGTAAGGAACGATAAATGGTCAAAAAAGCGAAGAAATAAGTAGGACAATGACATTTGCAATATTTGTGAGACATGTTTAATACAAATGACTCAACATACTCCCAAAGCATGCTCTAAAAGAAGCCATAATCTCTAGTTTAAAGTTAGAATTGCAATAAGAGGTAGAGAAGGAGAGAGAGAGAGAGAGAGAGAGAGAGAGAGAGGCCGTAATATGGCTTACTTTTGACCTTTAAATTATTGATAAGTAAAAAACATATCTTTTTGACTCATATGTCTAATAGTTCGTTTGGTGCAGCATTTACAAAACGCAGTGTTTTAAAAATGCAGATTTTTCCTTATAAATACATTTGAGATATTACTTCAATATGCAGCTTTTTTTCTTAGCAGCGTTTTGCGAAAAACTGGGAATTCCAGCGATTTAAAACGCAGTTGCGTTTTGAAAACGCTGTTTTTTCTGTCGCAGTATTGAAACATAATTTTTGCAAATAAGCTGCGTTTTGACCAAAACGCTCGACCAAACGGGCTCTAAGCTATTAGAGGTCGTAGAAGAGAATTGCATGAAATACACACACAAAAAGCATATGAATATGAATATATATATATATATATATATATATATGTGTGTGTGTGTGTGTGTGTTAAACGGGCTGACCCTAGCGGTTTTGGGCTAGCTCTAGCGGGCTATGACCCTAACGGGCCGCGGGCTAAACGGTCTAATTTTTTCGGGCCACTATTATTGCGAACCTAACTCTAACCCTAGTGGGCTTCGAGCTTAACGGGTCACCATCGAGCCACAACAAAAAAAATAATAAATGTGATAGATGTTAATTTTATTTTTGTAAATATCCAGAAAAAGTAAAAAGTAATTGTTATTTACAACCCATAATTTAGATAGGTTATCATGTTTTTTATAAGAAATATAAATCAGATATTTTTACATCATTGTATTTAAATTTTAAAATGTTTTACCTCAAAATAAATATTGAAATAGCTCTACTTAGTAGTCCCCTTCAAGAGTTTCGTTTATATTTCAGTATTTATTCACAAGAACAAAAAATACATGTAGTGCAAATGATAAGTGTGTTTGACTTTGGATTAGAAGGTTGTGAGTTTAATTTTCATGGTGGTTGTTTTATGTATGTCCTAACCTTTATGGCCTAATTAATATTACACGGGTCGCGGCGGGCCAGCCCTAAAACCTAGCGAGCCAGCCCTAACAGATAGTGGGTTAAACGGTCCGGGCCAGAAAAGCCCTGATTTTAAACGGTCTAAAAAAATTGAGCTCTAACCCTATTTTTTTCGGTTTAAGTGGGTCAACCCTACGAGTCGTAGCCCTTTTAACATCTTTGTGTGTGTGTGAGGAATACTCCTTATTCTGCTTATTACCAATTTATACTAACTCTACGAGTAAATAACAGTTATTGCAAAATTGGTAAACGCTATGGATTTAATTGGATTGCTCTTAGGTCTCGATTGGTACACGGAAATTAAATCAATTTTGCGAAATCGATTACTAATAATGAGATTTCACAGAAATAGATAGGAAGATGATTCCTAAAAAGTGTTTGCTAGTATAAGAAATGTGATTACTAATGTAGTATAAATTTCTATTATACTGTTTGGTAAGAAAAAAAATAACCTGGAATGCAAAGATAAAGTTGAATCAACTGACAACATTACCCCAATGTAGACACGTATTTGTTAATGACTTTCATGATAAAAATTAGACATTAATGTTATTGCTGCTCCACAAAATAACAAGTTCTTCTTTCTCTTTCAATTTTGGTGAAAATTTTAAATTATCCAACATCAATAAAGCAAGAAAAATTTATTAAATTTTTAAAAAAACTAATGTTATAATGAAACCAGTTCAAATAAAAATAGTTTAAATATTTGAAACAATTCGAGAAAAGTACGTGTAATTATTTATTTAGAATAATTACTATTTTATTTTTCTATATAGTTTTAAGTAGATCAATCACCCACTTTTCTTTTTTATCATCTCCGATTGTGAAAATTAACACAACAATCATAAATTATAAACTATTATTAATAAATTAAATCAAATAAGAATAGTTAGAAAAACCTTATGAAGAGCCGAAAAACAACGACGACACGGATGAGTAAAAAGGAACGGTCGTAAAATGTTGAAACCAAATAAATTATAAATATAAAGCAAATAATTGACATAATAGAAGGATATTACTGCCATTTTACATAGATTCTAACTATTAAAAATTCAAATACTACCTCCTCCATCAGGATTGTGATTCCTTAAATTTTAGTAATCAATTTTAAGATTTTAGTAATACATTTCAATTCCAAATATAAATTCATGCACTACCAAACGTTATTAATTAATTCCATAGAATCGATTCCGCAAAATTGATTCCAATTTTGTGACCAATCGATGCCTTAGTATGATTTTTATTTTACTTTTTAATTTGGTATTATAAAGAGACATGAAAAGTGATTGAACCTAAAATCTCACACATCTTATAAAAACCCAACTCTGCTGGTACTGGTCACCCCTTAAGAACCATTGGTATGAACAACTTGCTAAGCATGGGAACTTTCAAGAAAACCCACTAGAGTTAATAAAAATGGGAAATCTTGAGCCAAATCCTGTAATTATTACTCTTTCCGTTTTAGGTAAAGAGTTCACTATTCTATTTTGAGTTGTTCTACATAAAAAGTCCACTTAAAAATATTATACCTACAATCTTCATAAATCTTTCAACTTTACCTTCAACATATGATATAAAAATATTGCCTATGCTTGCACATTTTTGTAATTATGACTAACTCCAATGCTACTTTTATACTCCATCTGTCCCTAAATTATTGTTTTCCTTTCCTTTCCTTTTTTGTCTGTCCCAGAATAATTGTCTTGTTTGAAAACTTTCTTTTTTAGGACATCACTTGTACCATTTACCTTTATTTTTTCCTCTACTTTAATTATGGACCACATACACATAGTCATTAAAGAAAATTACATATTATATCAATATTAATAATTAAGTCAATTGTTTTTTCTTAATCTGTGTGTCGAATCAAACAAGACAATAATTAAAGGACGGAAGGAGTATCCCTTACTTATTAGACTTTTCAAACGTAGACTCTTTGGATAGAATGAGAAAAGTATTATTAAAGAACATTTTACATAGGTGAAAATGTAGATTACTTTTAAGAGTAATGCTATGGTACTTAAAGAGTACCAAATTTGTTGCACTAAATAATATGTCAGCTGATGTAGTACAAAAAAATAAAATAAAATAATTATAATTAATACATCACATCAATTAATTATTATATTAATTAATACATTATTTAGTATAAAAAATTTGATATTTTTAAGTACTCGTATCATTACTTTTACTTTAATTAAGATTGATTGGAGTTCCAATCCAAGAATTCCAGCATCCAGAATCCAGACACTATATAAAAATAAAGTTTAACTACTCCCAACCTCACCCCAACCAAATCCCCATTTCAGCACACCTTATAAAGCCTCCATCACACCTTATCTTTCACACTTCAACTCATAACTAAACCCTCCTCTTCATATATATACTCTGTATCTCTACTCTAGGTCTGCAACTCCGACTTAACCAACTTGTTCGTTCACGTTCATGTCAACGGAGGGAGGAGATAAGTTCAATGACATGGTGGCAAAGCTCAATTTTGTTAAAGATGGAGCCATAAAACTGCCTCCCGGATTCCGGTTCCAGCCTACTGACCAAGAGATTGTCTTCCAGTACTTGATACGCAAAACCATCTCTTGCCCTTTGCCTGCTACTATCATCCCTGAACTCATCAACATTTCCAAATACAATCCTCGTGACTTGCCAGGTACGTACGTACATACGATAATTCCAAGAAACAAAAAAAATTAGAAATCATAAATATGCGTACTCCAATATTATTTATAAATTTTCATTTTGTACGTACTAGCAGGTGATTGGGAGCAGGATAGGTACTTTTTTAGCAAGAAGGTAGATGATAGGATGATGTACGGGAATGGAAATAGAAACAATGGTGGTTATTGGAAGGGGACAGGTGTAGACAAACAAATTAGTCGTCCAGCTACCTTTAGATGTTGTGGTAACTCAAGAAGGCGAGAGATTGCAATAATGGGGATGAAGAAGACACTGGTTTTCTTTAAAGCTGGACGTAGAACTCGTTGGATCATGCATGAATATCGCCTCCTTCACTCCCTCAACAGGCCCTCTACTCACCAGGTACGTAACAATAACATTTTTAATTATAAGTATATATATATATATATATATATATATATATATATGAATGATTTAGAACCCAATAATTTTCTTCCGAATTAATTAATGAATTCTTTTGGTTTCTTTTCTCATTTATCAGAAATCTTGGGTACAAATGGGGGATTGGGTACTCTGTCATGTACTGTTTTTGAAGAAAAGAGAGAGAAAAACAACAATATTAGAGGAGGCTTTCGAGGACAACAAAGCCAAGACTAGTGTTGTGTTGACGACTCAACGCAAAAGGTCAAGTGATTCAATAAGCAGCGATGATTCCACCACTTCTTCTTCTTCTTCTTCTTCTTCTTCTTCTTCTTCTTCTTCTTCTTCTTCTTCTTCTTCTTCTTCATCAGTTTCAGATTCAAGCGTTATCACAGAGGTGTCTTCTAGATCAAGTGGGATTATTCGATCATGAAGGCACAATCAATGAGCCATACATTCATTCTACTTCGTTTTTCTTAATGCTGTTACTAATTAATTCGTAAACCAATTAATGCAAGCTCTTCTTCTTCTTCTTCTTCTTCCACATTATTTGTCAAGTCATGAATGAATGTTAATTACTTAAAAAATATACATGAATGAATGTTAATTACTTAAAAAATATACAAAGATCTTTAAAGACCTCTTCTTCTTCTTCTTCTTACACATTATTTGTCAAGTCATGAATGAATGTTAATTACTTAAAAAATATACATGAATGAATGTTAATTACTTAAAAAATATTTAAAGATCTTTAAAGACCTCGTTATATATATAGATATGAAACAAGTTCAACTCAACTAAATATTTGGTACATATTTTTCACTAGATTTTTCGTACTTCTATGTATGGAAATTAAATATAAAGTATGATCTACGCATTTAAATCATGCAAAGACAAGACTTAGTTTTACTTCCTCCCTCCCAATTGAAGAAGTATACTTTGATTTTTTCAATTAATTTAATCAATTTCTAGGTTGCAATATAACTTGTATATGTAGTTTGAGAAAATAAAACTACATTATCTTTGTAACTACACTAAGTGCTATTAAATCATGTGTCTTAAAGTTTGCAGAAATAGGTAAATTCTTGTCAAAATTTTAATCCGAAAAACAAAAACCAAATTAAAAAAAATATACTTATTCACTTGAAAAAAAGTCAAAAATTACCTCTTCAATTGGGTAAAGAGTGAGTATTTGGCGCAGAAGAAACAATGAGGATTTTTACCACAATTCATTTTCCTTAAGCAATGAGATTTTTTTACCATAATTGTAAACTGTATTTTATGGGATGTACTGATATATGTTTTCATTCGTTATAATTATAGATTTTTTTTTTTTCATTGTATAATAACTATTGCCACCACATTACCTTAGATAAATAGCAATTTATGCCTATATATATCAATTTGAAAAATATTCAACTAGTTTTTTTTTGACATCAATATTCGACTAATTTTGAAAAGTTAATTAAAAAATAAAATTTTATTTATTTATTTTTTGAATGACCAAAGTTCATTAATTTATCATTATTGGCTCAATGGAAAAAAGAAAACTATTTATCTGGGATAGACTTACTACTTAATAGGTACGGTGCCCTTATATCACATGTCATCTATTATCAGTTTTATGTTTCTGCTTGGTGTATCAGTCTTACTTTAAGCTTTTATTCATGTAATATATTGTTGTTTCTCGATGCTATAAGAAAATTAAATTAAAATAAAATCACTTGTCCAGATTCTCCAGAAGACTTGTAAATAAAAATCAGATTTAAGTAATTAGTTCATTGCTAATTAATTAAATTAACTAGCCAATTAAGTTGTTCATTGTAACTAAAATCACTAAAATCAACTTAGACCTGCGAAAAAACTAATTAAAAAGAAGAGTCTTTTGGTTGAGGGAGTACTTGCATATATTCTGGGAAAAAAAATACCATAAAAATCCTTAAGGTAAAGGTTTCCAAAAAATTCCAAAAGTAATTTCTCTATCCAAAAAATCCTGCTATTACAGTTTCATTACCAAAAAGGCGGAAAAAAACGTCAATTTTGTCATTGTACTTTTACCAATCCTTACATTTTGCCACTGTACTATTTTTGAGACAAAATTATCATTGTAGTTTTAAAGGAAGATGCAACTTTGTCATTATCACTAACTGTCATCCAATTTCTAACAGAATTATTTTCAATCGCCTCCCCTAAAGTTTTTCTAAATGTTGGGAGATCCTTAATGATAATTGATGTTAGAAAATAAATAGTATTTTGGCTCTTACATTATATTGTTTCTTCTGAGGGTATAAAAAAGAAGATATTTTATAGACAAAAAAGAAACTGAGAAAGAAAGAATGAAATATAAACATATAATAAAAAACAAAAAGGGAAAGATATATTGTCTAAATAGAAAAATAAGAGAAAAATATTTAAATCAATTACTCAATATAATTTATCTTAAATATAGTTAATCCATAAAATTTAATCAGCAACACTCATTTATTGAATATAATTAATTTTTATAAAGAGAATTGACTAGAAAACTGTAAACTTATTTTTGTATTAATATTTTTTAAAGTCCGTTTAATTAGAATTATATAACATTACAAGAAAAATAAAAGTTTTAATTTGATATTTAATAATCAAAATGAAAATTATGCCATGTTAAAATTCTTTTTTATGAATAACTACTCCCTCCGTCCCGGATAAATGTTCTTACTTTCTATTTTGAGATGTTCCAACTAATGTTCATAAAGATTTTTTATCTACCTATTCTCTACCATTCTTCCTAATATGCCCTTAAAATTTTATTTAATATAACACATCCCAAAGAAATTCAATTATTTAGAATAGTTGAATTCAATTAATATTCATGGGTATTATCGTCAGAACACATTTTACAGCACATCATTAATTATGTTTCTTAATTCCTGTGTTTTATCCACTAGGAACATTTATCTGGGACGGAGGGAGTATATTTTTATAAGAATTATTTTTTCACAATGTTTTATTTTTAATTTTTGATTTAATAATTTATATCAGTATTACTTTAAAGTAGAAATCGTTCAGAAATTTTCATTTAAAAATTGACATCCGTCAATAACTTTAACTCACTCCACCTAATTTCAAACTCATCTATCGTTAACGATATTCCAACTTATTTATAAAATTATAGGGGAGGTGATTGAAAATTTGTAATTATTTTCGTTAAGAATTGGATGACAGTTAGGGATAATGACAAAATTGTAACATTTTTTTAAAGTACAATGACAATTTTGCTCCAAAAAAATTACAGTGGCAAAATTTAAAAGTTGTTTAAAGTACAGTGACAAAATTGATCATTTTTCCGTAAAAAGTCCTATAATTGGATTGGCTAGTAGCAACACTGTCAGAAACTGAAAATTCTCATGATTGGACAAAACTAGCCTTCATCTCATTAACAAGCAATATCAATAAATCTATTAACCAGGCATTCAAACCTCTTTTATACGACATTATAGTTAGTAAATCAACGAGGGTTTCCCATATAAACTTTCCAAAATAGAGAAATTTATGGGTCTATTCTCATTGGTCATGGTTTTGAACCTTCATTTTCTTTGGTCCAACCAGCTTTTCTATAATTTATTCCTTACTTTCTCTTCAATCATTACAAATAAAAACTTAAAACCATAAAATCAAGTCACTGAATCGCAATGTCAAACAAATCCTAAATATTTTGGAATGAAACCTTCATTTTGGGGATTATTTGGTATTTTTTTCCTTATATTTTGAGTTGACTCAGTGGGAATATATGGAAAGATAAGAGGCATAACTTATTGCTTCCTAGAATCTTGCTTTTAATATCAAAAGGCAGTGTGTTTTTGTGTGTGTGTGTGTGTGTGTGTGTGCGTGAGTGAGAAGGTAGGGGAAGCAAAGCATTATACTCATTCATCTGCTTTGAAAAAAGAATTCTACTTTTGAATAGAATTAAGGAAGAGTATCAGAAATAGTAGTTAAAATCAGCCAGCGAGAATATATGCACATCACATGTGCCCCCCTCATATCTCCATTTGTTTGATGTTTGGAAAAGTGAAATTCCATGCCCAGAAAATTGATTCTCAAGTCTAGAGCAGCTGTTTCTTCTACTTTTTTTTTTTTTTTTTAACTTCGAAAAAACATCATCTTAAAAGGGTACATATTAGACCCACTAATGGAGTTAAAATCCTAAGAGAAAACGTATCTCCTTAATCTGACTTGAGACATATGAGTTATTACACTATCTTATTTTACTTCGACCACTAAATTATCACCTCTTACAACTTTAATTGTGACAATCACTTTTTTTCTTCTTTTTTTTTTTTAAGAACTTTTTAAGAATTACAACTTTGGTTTGATAACGTCTCCAAACGAAACAAAGGCTAGTCGTGCATGTCAACACTCTTGATTCTCTATTTTTATTTTATTTTTAAGACAAAATTGAAGCCACGAGTTAATATTACTCCCTCCGTTCCACCCAAAAATTTCACGGTTGAAAAATCTATTTATTAAGAGATATATTAATGTTATTGGAGTTGGTCATAATTACAAAAATACTTAAGTACAACCAAGATGATTATAACACAAGTGGAGGGTAAATATGAGAGAATATGAAAATTGTAAGCATAATTTTTTTAAAGTGGAGTATTTAAGTAAAACATCCTCTAATAGTATAGTGAACTATTTGCCTGGAACGAAGGAAATATTGTTTTATGGACTTGTATAGCATGAACAGGTGGCTGGTTAAGATTCATATTCAGTAGCGCCAATAATACTACTCCTACTTAAAAATATACTCCTGTTACAGTACGTAATTCTTTTTAATTTTAAAAGGAATTTAAAACATTATGCAACACATATTTGATTAAGAGTCCGTTTAGTGTAGCGTTTTGAAAATGCAGTGTTTTGAAAACGTAGCGTTTCTAAAACGCAGATTATTTAAAACGCTGACTTTTTTCTTTATAAATACGTTTGGGATATTATGCCTAAACATAGCTTTTTATTCCCTACTGCGTTTTGGGAAAAAGCTAGGAATTTCAGCGTTTTAAAACGCAGCTGCGTTTTCAATACGCTTTTATAACGCAGCATTGAAACGCTAAGTTAAGGAATAAGCTGCGTTTGAACTCTGTGTTTTGGCCAAAATGCACGAACAAACGGGCTCTAAGATAAGTAGGCTTTCATTGAATTCATTTTCTCAAACAAAAAAATTGAAAGAGTAGGGAGTTAAGTATACTTCTCAGTAAAAGTCTCTCCCAGTCTAATGGTTTTTGCTAACCAAAAACCTGGTTTGCTAAAAGCATTATGTTTTTTTTGTAGCAACGAGTTCTAAAAGTTACACTCGCTACCCATACTCTATTGAAGTTATTCATTTTGTGCCTTTATACTTCCAAAAGTACTATTACTACATTTTCTATATTATAACAAGAAGCTTATATTACATTAATTAATACCCCCTCCGTTCCAGGCAAAGAGTCCATTTTTCTTTTTTAGAGGTCAACATGTGACTAAATTAAATCAAAATTTCACATACCTCATTTATGTTTTAGGAAATAAATTTTCATTAATTAAAAACTACCTTAAGAATATTATGAATTACAACTTTCATAACTTTGTAAAAACAACTAAATTTATGCAAATTATCGGTCAAACTTTAACTAAGTTGACCCAAAAAAGTCAAAAGTAAACTCTTTACCTGGAACGGAGGAAGTAAAAAAAATATCACAGATAATACAATGCGGAAGCCAAAAGATCCCTCGTACATAAACATAACAATTCAAACAACACTAGGAGCTAAATAGAACAGGAAATAAAAGAAGACTTTTGTCCGAACATGTGTAACAAAAAGTAGGCAGTCGCCCAGTCCAATTAATAAATAATTTTTTTAAAAAAAACCTTCACTTGATTGCTTAAAACACAACTTAAATAAACCTATTCAAATAGAACATTGTAAACTAATTAATTTAACATTAGCAAATTAATACTGTAAATACAATAAGTCAAGCATACTTTCAAAGCACACTTTTGAAACTTAAAACATTTCAACCTCCCTCCCGTCATACTTTTTTTTTTTTTTTTTGTATTAATGATGCATCGTTGAATTTCACAATTGAAATATTATTAATTTTAGAGACAGACTATGACCATTAAAAGTACGGAATGTGATAAGAGCAATCACAGTGGTTGCTTTTAGCAATCCTCTAAAACTAATTTTAGAGTTTTTTAACTCACCACAGTGGACACTCTACTCCCCCCTCATCCTTTAAAATTAAGTAAACTTCCCTTCAAATCTCAAGGGACTTTTAGATGAATGCATTTCATCATGACACCACTCTCCTCGCCCTTTTTCACTTTCCAGTCAATTTCACAATCACCACCGTCGACGGCAATCCTTGCATCATTCTCCGGTACTTATCTTCCCCTACTTATCTCCATCTTTCCTCTATAGTTTATTTGGCTCAAACTCATGACTCCAACAGATTAGTCAACTGCGTTAGACACCACGGCAGCAACACCGAGCTAGTAGCCAATGATGGCTATAATACGGGATTTCATTTGACGAGCTCTCCCTGGCCCTGAACCTCAATAGACAATTTCCTTCCGATGATCAAAAAGTATATAACACAAACCCTAGTACGATGAAAAATTTATGATTTTTAATTACACGACTCTTTCTACTACCAACATATTTGAGGAATTTCTCTTGTGTACTCGCTCGGTCTCCAAAAAATAATTTGCCCATGTTCATGAAGACCGAGAGTGATGATATAGTAAGCAATTTTTTTAGAAGAAGGAAAAAATTGGGAAAGTAATAAATTTTTGTAGCTTAAATTTTATAACGGGAGAATGGAATAACAGAGTTGAGTTATGCTTTCTGCCTTTTGCAACATAATGCTTGTGATTATAAAATATAGATATTTTCTTGACTGATTATGGACTAACATAATGCTTATGATTATAAATTAGCTCTACAACCAAGAACAATAGTTTCTTTTTTGGGTTTCTTTCCTTTTGTTTTGGTTTTTTGTTTTTATGCATTGAGTTGACTTGTTATGTGCAAATGTGTTTGTTTGAAATTGATATAGAAGTTGGTATTGCACTTTTTTTTTTTTTTTTTGGGATTTAATTTTAGATGATACTATGGATGTTGTTTTGTGGTACTGAAAACTATTTCTCTGAAGCATAGTTGGATTATTAGTTTATCAAGATTTGATACTATTCTTGTTGTTTAATGAACCAAATACGTACATACTTTACTAGACTTCTTTGTCTGTCCATGCCAAGGAAAAGTTTATGAAAATATTGTTTTTCCATTTCCATATGTCAATCAGGTTTTTGATCCATTTCCAATTTTAGCTGCCGGAAGGCTTTCCTTTGTTTTGATGCTCTCTTTCTTTTCCTGGTTGAATAATTAAGGGTTAATGACATTAGAAATCCCTCGACTATGGTCAATTTCACCAGTAGTCCCTTAACAATTTTTTTTTTCAAATTTTAGTCCCTTAACTATGAAAATTAGACACGGTTGGTCTTTTATTGGATGTCGTTAGTATTTTTCCGTTAAGTCCATCATGTGCCCATCACGTGCCTTTGGTTAAGGGTATTTATAAAATTTTACGTGCAAAGATACGGTGAGAAACTAATCAAACAACTACAAATAATTCAGGGAAATCAAAAAATAAATTTGATTGGAATCCACAACATGGAAACGGAGGAGCAATAAATTTAGGGAAATCAGAAAATAAATACAGAAGAATTAAGTAGGTGTATGAAAACCTTGATTGGAATCTGCATAAGGAAAACAACAACTCATCGTTGAAATTGCCCCAAACAACATCCCCATAACCATAACTGCACAATATCTCCATAGCCAAACACTCCATTTCTCTCTCTTAATCACCACCCTCTCATTAAACTTGTCTCGTGGAGGCGCCTCGTACTGATCAACAAAACCCGACTCAGTAGTCAACCCTTCCCCATCATCGTTTAAACAAGATTCCGTATACGAAAAAACTGAGGCATTGTTATAATTAATGGAGTTACGATATTCGTCCCACTCGCGAAAAGAAGACTCGAGTTGGGTCAGTCTGCGGTCGATGTGGAGCAAGTGTTAAGGAGGCTTTGAAGGGTGGGAAGCAATCTCGGTCGATGAAAGATTCTTCAAGAATTCGAGTCGTTGTTCGATGCCTACGGAGAGGAGTTGGTGGTAGGGTGTGTCGACTGAAAGGGCAAAGACTTGGGGTTTTGCCGGAAGCAGCGGCGCATCACGCCGGAGAAGTCATGGGTAGCTGAAGGTCTAATGTTGGCACGCCACTTGCTGGGTGTGGCTGGAGAGAGAGAGAGAGAGAGAGAGAGAGAGAGAGAGAGAGAGAGTGGGGCTGAGATGTTATAGGGGTGGAGAATATATTATTTTAAATACTCCCTCCGTCCCTAAATTATTGTCTTCCTTTTCTTCTTTTTCGTCCGTCCCTAAATAATTGTCTTGTTTGAAACTTTCCTTTTTAGAACATCACTTTTACTATTTTACCCTTACTTTTTCTTCCTACTTTAATTATGGGCCACATATACATGGGCATTAAAGGAAACAACACACTATTTCAATACTATTCCAATATTAATAATTAAGTCAATTGAGTTTTCTTAATCTGTGTGCCGGGTCAACCCAGACAATAATTTAGGGACGGAGGGAGTATTAGAAAATATCTTTGCACGTGAAATTTCATAAATACCCTTAACCAAAGGCACGTGATGGGCACATGACGGACTTAATGGAAAAATACTAACGGCATCCAACAAAAGGACCAACTGTGTCTAATTTTCATAGTCAAGGGACTAAAATTTGAAAAAAAACTTGTTAAGGGACTACTGGTGGAATCGGCCATAATCGAGAGACTATTAATGTCATTAACCCTTTTAAATATTAGAAAATATTTTTACACGTGAAATTTCATAAATACCCTTAACCAAAGGCACATGATGGGCACATGACGGAGTTGACAGAAAAATACTAACGGGATCCAACAAAAGGATCAACTGTGTCTAATTTTCATAGTCAAGGGACTAAAATAAAAAAAAAATTGTTAAGGGACTACTGGTGAAATCGGCCATAGTCGAGGGACTTCGAGTGTCATTAACCCAATAATTAATTTGCTTTCATAACTTCGTAGATTTTATAAGTTCCTTAAACAGTAATTTATGACTTGAAGGGAAGGGTGTCAAAGTTCTGGGTTTGTTTGAAGAGTGTTCTCGGATGTATTCTCTAGTTTTTCTATTCTTTTAACTTTTTTTCTGCATTTCAAACTTTGAAAAGTTGACTTTTAGGCCATTTTAATAGTGCATATACATCAAAATTCCCCTTGGGCCTTGGGTACTTCCTTCTTGAATGACACAACAATTTACTTCAGTTATTTCTAGTGTTTATATATTCATCAAAGTTCTTTCTATTTATTTGTCTCTAGATGTTAAAAGGTTTCATGGATGTTGCTTTCTAGATAAGTTGTGATGGAGTCCTCAAGATCATTTCTGAGAGTGAGAGAGAGAGAGAGAGAGAGAGAGATTTTCCGTTTTGGGACTTGGCCATATGCTTGTGGTGATTTATTTCCTCCATTTTTATGTAGAACTTTAATTTTGCTTTATAATCTCTTGATGGTTAACAATTGTAATGGAATATTGGTATGTAACCTCATTTTGGTATTATAGTCTACAGTGATTAAATAATTATATCAATATTTCTATAAAGTATTTGATAGTGCTAATATATATTCTGAAGGTTCTGCTATTAATCACTGAAGCTTGTCGTATTTCTTTATTCAACGTCATGCCTTGGAATTTTTTTTAAAATTAGTTTACGCCATTTGAGATGTTCTTGTGGAAGTTGTTGTATTATGATATTGACTAAAGTGACAAGTTTCTATATTTTTATTCTTCTACTTCCACCACTGGCTATTCGTTTGATAATTGAATTTAACAACATGGGATCACACGAGGCAGTCCCCTTCTTATCTGCTTAAGGAGTTTGGGAACCCTCGAGCCATGTTGTTAAAAGTTCATTCGCATGTCAGTTTGATTTGTGCCTGAGACTTTATTTAGAGGTGGTAAAAGCGTAGCTTGTTTACAACAAATCCATACCTAAAAACATATTGATTGAATATGTAGTTAGGTAGGTGTGCCCATTTAGAGTGGTACAACCTCTAAGGCAAACTAAGCTTGAACAATTGCATTTGGAGGATCACCTGTGCCAATATGTTGTACTACAAAAGTACTCCAAATTTTGATTTTGCATCATTGGTCTGTAACTAATATCAGTGTTTGGAAGCTATATCTTACACCAGTGGATCCTTTTTTCTTTGTTATTTCTTTTATTGGAAAATAGAAAAATTAATAATATAGGTTTGGTTTACGACAGTAGTGGATACGAATATTAAAAGCAAGGCATGTTACAGGATATTGAAACAAGAAGACTTGTTTAGAGCACGGCGCACCATGTTAGGATGCTGCGCACCAAAGAAAGTATCTTCTTCATTTTTGTTTCGAAACAGAGCACGAAAAAATGGTTTTCAAGCTCAAAAATTGAGCTTTTGAAATGGTTTTCTTTATCGAAAAATTACGTATTAACATGTTTTAAAGCTTGACAAACAATAATACACAAGTTTAACTACAAATCGAAGCTAAACAATTAATTAAACATCAAATTATATACGCTGTGTAATTAACGAAAACGAAGAACGAAGCTTCAAAATTTGAATTTAATGGATACAACATGTATATTTACATATTAAATACATCGAAACTGATTTATATACACATATTCAAATCATTTAAGTTATTTAAATATCGAAACAAAGGGATTAACGAGCCGAAGGATTTACCTTCTGTCATTTTACAGAATCGTTTGAGCCACGTTTTAGGCCGTTGTATTATATTTGATCAAGCTAGCTCGTAGCTTGACTGTTGTGCTTCCACTGCTACCGATACGAGGAAAGGAAGACTTACGTTTTGTATTTTGGTTGTGTTCGAGGAACACAGTGTGTGTTTGTGTGTTGTGTATGTGTGTGTACGTGTGTGTGTTAGAGAGGGAGAGAGAGCTTTACTCTTCTCTTTTTCTTTCTTTTCTTTCTTTCCTTTCTTTCTCTCTTTTCTCTCTTTTTCCCCTTCTCCTTCTGCCGTGAATGAGCTCTGGAGAGAGCTTGAGAGAAAGAGTGTATTTATAAGAGAAAGAGAGGTTGATTACTCTTATGCCCAAGCAAGAGAAAGCTTCCTCTTGCAGCTTGGTGGCCAAGTTTGGCAAAAATGTCTTCATTTTCGGCCATGGCAGTGCAGGATTGACTTGCAAGGAATGGCAAGCGAGGTGCGAGGCGCACTATAAGGTGCCCCAGCGCACCAAGCTTGTTTTTTTGTCATTATCAGGCTTGTTTTGTTGCATTCTGACCCCTTGAGCTTTGTATCTTCAGTTGTTAACCCTCTATGTTGAGTTAACTGAAGTTTGTTGTGTTTATTGGACGTCGTTAGTTATGTTGGATATTTTGTTTACTGAAATGATCATAAAAACAAGTGTTAGTCTATTTATAAATAAACAATTATATATAGGATAATTCGTATATCGTAGGTGTACGAAATCTGGGTGTCTACACTACCCTTGGATATTAAGATATTACAAACGCCACCCTTACAGCTTATGTTAAGTTTCCAGATTTACACACTCTACCCCTATTTCCAAGAGTATCCTCATGAGTTGATTTCTGCCTTGATCTTTATTGACCATCAATATCACCAATATCCCCCCCTCAAGTTCAGAGGAGTAAAAAGATTTTGCAATCTCAACTTGACAATCAAATAATAAAACTGAGCAGATCCTAAGGCTTTTGTGAACACATCTGCAGGTTGATCAGAAGTTGGAATGTGCTTGGTAGATATGAGACCTTTTTGAAGGATTTCTCTCACCAAGTGACAATCCAGTTCTCTATGTTTTGTTTTCCCATGGAAGACTAGATTGGCAGTAATGTGGATAGAAAATTTGCTATCACAATATAGAGGTACTAGAAGAGGAGTGTCAACCTTAGAGTCCTTTAGAAGAGATATTAGCCACTTGATTTCACAGCAAGAGTTTGCCATACTTCTATACTCAACCTCAGCAGATGACCTACTAACAGTACATTATTTCCTGCACTTCCATGATACTAAAGAGTTTCCCAAGAATGCACAAAAACCAGTTACTGATCTTCTGGTAATGGGACAGGCTACCCAATTTGAATCACAGTACACTTGAAAACATAGATCACTGTTAGTGGTGAACATCAGACCTTGTCCTAGACTTCCTTTGAGATACTTTACCAATCTTAAGGCAATATGCCAGTGATCTTCAGTTGGATTTGTAATACCCTAGCTCTCCTAATGTGTTAATTGTGTAAATATATGTTTAGTATGTTTATTAGCATGAGTAAAAATGACATGTTAGTGATAGGAGTTTGATTGTATAGCATGTTGAGTATTTAATCTTGTACACTTGTGTGATTGTCTTAGAAATAGAGTAAAATAGCATTATATTAGACTGGAAACACTACAAGAAAAATGTGTATTTGGGAAGGCAAAAAACCGTCCCAAATACTTCAAAAACCGTGCCAAATAGTATTTGGGACGGTTTGGGGACGGTTTTGGCTCCCTACCAAATACGAGGGTGCCAAATACATTTGGCACGGTCAAAAACCGTCCCAAAAAGTATTTGGCACGGCAAATGCGACGGTTTTGCACAAGTGTGCCATTTGACATGTATTTGGGACGGTTTTGTATTACCCGTCCCAAATAGGTATTTGGCACGGTTATGGCCCATCCCAAATAGTATTTGGCACGGTTATGACAGCCTTCACAAATAGTATTTGGCACGGTTTGACAGCCTTCCTAAATAGTATTTGGCACGGTTTGATAGCCTTCCCAAATAGTATTTGGCACGGTTTTGACAGCTCTCAAATAGTGTTGGGCACGGTTGTGCTGCCGTGCCAAATAGTATTTGGCACGGTTTTGCCCTCCCAAATAGTATTTGAGACGTTTTTTTTTTTTGTTCCTAAAAGCATTTGGGACTGTTTTCTACCTCCCAAATAGAGTTGATATGTGCTCTACAAAAATTATTTGACACAATTTTGCTCATTCAATTGCATTTAAGATATGCGTAGAAATCATACATCAATCCACAACAAGAATAATAATACTCAAAGCTATCACAAAATAATATATATATATATATATATATATTCTTAAAACTACAAATAATTCAAGTTATTTCAAGGATGTAACAATATTAATAATCAAAATAAAAAATCATTCAATAAACTATGTACATCCAATTTGTCAATTACAAAAGTGTACTCCGTAGACAAAAAGTGTACTTGGTAAAAATATAGCTAGCTCAAGTCATCCATCAAAGAGTTGATAGTTGATCGGATCCTACAATATAAATAATATAATTAATATAATTAATGTATATCACATAAAAATAAACAACTCAACTAAGGTGTACACAAAGATAAGGGTGTACCAGTCCTACACTAGATCCGGAGCCATTTGCGCCGAGACGTGGAGACAATGGTATCCCATGCACCTCTAATAAGCGTTGCATGCACTCCATCTTTTTAAGGATCTCCATTTAGTTCTTTTTATATTGAGATAGTGTTTCAGCTACCTTAGCTTCTGCCTTAGCGTCCACCATTGCATCTAAAGAGTGAAAAGAGGGAGGACGAAAATAATGAATGAATATTAAAAAAATGAAAACCGAAAGACTTGCGAAATGAATAAGCTATTAGCGATTATACCAAGATCGCTTGATGGACTTATGATAATAATCTCATCATCTTTTCTAAAATGTGATAAGACTTCCTCCACAAAGTTAGTGTTTTTGGTCATCCTGTACAAAGAAACACACAGGTTTTATAAAGAAAAAAAATGAAATTTACATGTATCAGGAGTCTAGCTACAAGCTATTTAAACAAACGTGTCAAACATCAATTAGAAAAATTAAGTGGATGAAAGTATATATAATACCTCTAATGCTATCACAATAATCACACCCACAAAGGATGCACAAATCAATAAATTGATCCATTGTAAGATTTAGCTCCTCCAGAACCTGAGGTAATACCAACATCAATAACAATTACAGTAACCATCAAGCGGACATCATTGGGTCAAAAAATTGATTTATTATGTACCTTCGAAACTTCAAATTCCATTATTGGGATTTTCCTTGAGGTGGTCCATTAAATGGCAGAGGAATCTCGGAGCTCCAAAAGTTAGAGAATCCATATCTTCGAGGCCACAAAGATAAACCCGACAAGGTTCAAGAACTTAATGGGTAATAGTTTTAAAGGGAACTTCAAGTGCACGCCCCCAGAAAGGAAACGTATTCACTTTCAATAGAAGATGAAGTCACGACAAATAAGTCCATCTCATTGCATGAATGCATTACATTAAAGGAAACATCACTACATGTTTTCCCTCTATCCTTGGGCACACAGAGGTATGTCTTCTACTGCTTAATCCCATGGCACGAAGTTATGACAAAAATAGAATTACCTGCACAACTATGCTTTTCTTTTATCGTCATAAGAAATATGAAAAAACCACAGAACCAGACTCCCATCAATCAACAAACACAAATAAAAGATCTTATGAATCACAAAACTACTCATTTCTAGATGCAACAAAGATGGATTTTTTTTAACTGTAAAAAGATGGTGTAAAAAGATGGTGAAAACTGAATAAAATTTCCACGATATGTACTAATGGGCCCAATGAAATTAAGTTACCATGTAAAGTAAGAGACTTGCCTTATCAGATTTACAAAGTGCTCCGCACTGTGCCTCCGCTTCAGAAGGAGCCTAATCCACAAGAAGATAAAGAGAAGTGAAATATAGAACTCATTCCTTCTATTTTTTATTCTATTTCCATTTGTCTCGCTGTTCTTTTTTTCAAGGGAGAATTTGGTCTTTGCAGAAAGATGGTAAATATCGTAAATTGCAAAAGATCTCCTAACAAACATAACCATAATACATCCATTAATATATCCATACACACCATAATCAGCTTTTTACCCATACCTCAATGACAGGCACTCCCATCAGTCTTAGAAGTTTCTTGCAGTCATCATTGTGTTGCTTTGTCACCTGCAAAAGCAATAAGCAGATGGGCTCACAAAGTGCAGATACAAAAATATTATTAATATTAATGTCCTCAAGAATCTCAAAACAGAAGCAACATGAAAGGAAAGGAAAGTCTTCAATAATTAAGAAAAGAGAACTAGAATTAAACCATCAAAAGGTACAATTGAAGGAATCAATTAGACTAACCGGTAGAAGCAACAGCAGCTTTGAACTGGTCAAGACCAGTTACTAGCTCAACTTCCCCACCAAATTTCATATTATACACTTCTTCCCCACGGGATTTTTTCAAAGCAACTTGGGCGTGGAATAAAGATTCAGCTACATCATTGTCATATGGGAGCACCCTCCTCAATGTCTCGTAATCTTTCACGGATTCAGCCTACTTTTCAATCTGTAACACATGATAGTTGATCAAAAAGTTAAAACCCAAATTAAAACAGAGTTGTCTCAGAAAATGGAATCGAGACTGACAAACCCCTAGAGATGAAGAAACATTTCAAGAATCATTTTACCTTGGTGTTAGAGGCGGCCCTTCTTAGAAGTGCTTTTGTGTAGTTCGGGTGGATGCGAAGGGCTTGATTGCAGTCATCAAGAGATCTCTCCCATAGCCCAAGCTTAAACCAACAAGCAGCTCTATTGCAATAGAGAACCGATTTTGAAGGATCTAGCCTAAGCCCATTCCCATAAGCTGAACAAGCTTCGGTGAACCTCTCAGACTTAAAGAGATCATTTCCACGAGCTCGGGCTCTAGCCACTGACCAAACATTGCGATGCATGACCGAAACTTCAACATTTCGGGGATCAATCGCCCACTTTCTCAACAGCTGTAACTGCATTCTCAAACCTGCAACACATCCATCATCCATTCTCACTCCTCCCCTAACCCTTATAACTCAAATACTCAAATGAACATATAATTCTGAACTCACATTCCCAATGCCATGTCAATTTGAGCACGGACAAAAAAAAGGTATGCTTCAGAATGCATTCCAAAAAACTTTGTCTGAGCAAAAGAAAATGTGTGAAGTCACATGTGCTTCCGGATCCGTTCTATATGTACTTAACAGACACTAAGAAAGAGCTGCATCCAATAGAATAGATCATTTTCAAGAGCTCTATCTAATTTAATTATCCAACAACCAAAGAACATGCTACAATTGCAGATACTAATCAGCTGATAAGAACTAACAAATGTGCCACTCTTGTCTCCAGGTCCAGTCCATTGTAAATGGTGAAGTATTCATGCTATAATGGCTGCAACTGATGTTAAAACGTAGGGTGCATTTATCATTTTAACACTCATGCTATAAGCTTAAACATAACATTCAAGAAATTAGACCATCATAATAAATTGTCAGAAGAAGTAGAAACCTGTTGCTCAGCAAATGCAACTTCCAAGTTTAGTTCTTTTACACTTGTTTGTCAGGTAAATGCAGTAAAATGGACCAATGTAATCCCAAATATAACCAAAGAAACCCAAATAGAAGAACAATGACACGCAAACAGGAACCACCAACTTACACACTCTCATGTATGACAAGCAACTCAAAACCACATATCATCAAACTACCAGCAAAAAATTCCCCTAAAAAGCAAACAAAGTATAAGGGGAATTTTGTCTGCCCTTTGATGGCTCCCATAATTGTTCCTACCATCGCTCCTCTTGTAAAATTCAATTCATACTCAAAATGTGCGGCCCAAGAGTTTAGTAATTAAAGATATGTGTATGCAGTACAAACACTTGATGCTTCGATATGATATTGATGAAATATAGTACTCCAAGCAGAAGATTGGCAAACAAGAATGATAATAGATATAGAGCCCTAACCTGTTCTTCCTACCATTACTACTAATATCTAGCAATAATCTCGAGCCTCTGAGCGGCAAAATCATTTTCTTACCTCAAGTAATTGTTGATAAATGGTTTTATCACACTATCTGACTTAAGTCATACATTGTCATGGTTCAAGTGTGCAGTTCCTGACGTTGTGTCAGCTGGTCATTTTGAAATCAAATTGGTTTCAAATCCGGGCAATACACCACCAACGTTACTTAGAGGGAATATTTTATTAAAGAAATATACTAAACAATATGGAACAATTATATTTTCATAAATCACCATCTATTACAGTAGTAATATTAAGTGATAAAATAGACATCTGGATCCGGTGAATATTTTTGATACAAAGCATAACATAATAGACTATTATATTACACAAAACAAGAGTATAATTAATTAAAAATAAACTTTCACTGAATAAGCTAAATAAAAGCTATATATAACCATTAATTAGCCTAATTGGCCCTATGTTGGAGACTCTAGAGTCTTTTATGTGCTAACTTAAACTCCTCCCTGACCAAGTGCTGTTTCCAATTAGTTCTTTATTGGTTTAACAATTTTTTATACATTTTTTCCCTAACTAAAGCCATTTTATTTTTTTAAGGAACAAGTAGCATAAGAAGCTTTAAAAAAAGAAAAACAAAAGGAAAATTGATAAGGCACACCAAGATTATCTGTCAATTGATCCTAAATAATGAAATTGAAACCATTGTATCTGTCACCAAGATTATCTCTCACCTCCCCATCTTACTTGCCAATTGATCCTAAATAACGAAATTGAAACCATTGTATCATTTATTGGCTATCGAGTATATCAATGACCTCTACTTTCGCCTTATTAATATGGGTAATGTCATCTGTGATTAACATCCACCATGGCATGTCATCATGTATATGCGTGGTCAACCCATCCATTATTAACAAAAAAGATAAGGAATTAAAACTATTCCATGATGTACTCCTATGGTAAGTAGAACTTAGACGAGAGAAGTTCATTCTTGATATAGTCCTAAGGTACAAGGGAACTCACAAATCTCTCCTTCTCTAACTATAGTCATAGCTCCATCATATTTCCTTACCTCAAATTCTTGTTGATAGAAAAAGAATGAAAGTACAAAAGGGATGGACAAGATATCCATCAAAAACCAGAAATACAAAGGCCTAAGCTTGAAAAAAAGAATCTATGAATGAAATAAACCAGTCCAATCCCTCTGCAGCTTTTTCAACTTAGAACTTTAATATATAATAATGGAGCTAGTGTTTATCATAATATTGATACATAATAAGCCATTGCACAAACCGAGAAGTAAATAATTTCAAACTAAGGGTAAACCTGGAAAGTGAAATTTTCCAACATAAGTATACAAAAAGAGCCATTCCCTTAGAGTCCACACATAAAGTTGTGGATGTAGGGAGCTGTAACTTCTAAAGTCACATACAAGGGAAGCTAATAAGTCAACAAAGATTAAATAGTAACTTAACAATCGAAATTACGATGATGCAAACATGACTTGACACGTGCTTAGATAAGGAACCGAACAAGCCCATCAAATGGCAACAAAGAGGAGTAGATAGCAAACAATAAAAGTCTGTTACCTTTATTTCATTTACGCCTTCCTTTCTTGATGCTTGCGAGAATCTATTCACATATATCACCCGTGGATGGAAAAAGATGAAAAGAGACAACAAAGATGAGCAGAAGTCCGAAACCGCTAGCATCGAGCATGAGATGATAGAAATTATCAAAAACATACCCTACATAAGAAAAATTGATTATTCATGGGTAAAACATACCTGCATTGCTCTAATAATGGTTCCAACAAGAGGCATTGAATCATGGGACTCCGATGCAACAATTGTAGGAAATAATTCATAGAAATAGAAGATAGGATCGATGTATGATACATGATTCGATACAATTATAGGAGCGGTCTCTCTTGGAGCAGGTCTCCCTTTTCGTGTTATCCAATGGTAGCTGCAACATGGAAAGATGAAAGGTGATGTTCAATTAGCTTGAATGACCACAAGACGGACACTACCGTAAAGTAAACCTATTAAGTATTCACATCCTCTTTTTTTTTTCTTTTTCACATTCACAAACTTAGTAAACTTTCGTTCTCATGAATGTCTAATAAACAAAATGAGAATGAGGAAGTGACGAAACAAAACAAATTCTAACATGCGAGACATTGGGGCCATGGGGTAGACAATAGACATAAATATAAAATTGATGTGATAGAGATTTTCATGAAAGTACAAAAATAATACTGGCTACAGAAAGAAGCATGGTTTAGATAATATCAGGTCCAAAACATGTTTATGAATAAATTATCAAACTTGTGCAAAATACTCATTAGGATCCCATCATAGGAACTGTGCCCCTAGGAGTGGGAGGATGAGAAATGGTGGGCTAGTATGCAAATCTCATCCATATTCCGTTCCTCCCACTTTTTCATCCTATCATACAAAAGAAAATCATTCTGTCCATCTGTTCTAGTCCTTTATTTTTCCATCCTCCAACTTTTCCATTCTACCACACCACATAGTAAACTTCTGCACTGGCAGCCACTTAGATTTGAGGAAAGTGGTCATTCATCCCCCTCACGTGTGACCCGTCCACAAGTGGAGAGATAAACAAACATGCCTCACCAGGGGCATCACAAACCAAACAAGGTGCCAACATGTGCACTTATAATACTAAGAGTAACAAATGCAAGCGGAATGACTCAAACCCAACACCTGCCAAACCAGAGTTGTGATACCATGTTAGGTTACCAACTCATCTAAAAGCTTAACTTGTTAGATAGGGGCTCAATAACGTATGACAAGCTTAACAAACAGGATGGACAAAAGCAAGACAAAACACACAATATCGGGAGCCAGGAGCTTATTTGAAAAGAACCACTACAAACGCTCTATCAAACTCATTCACGATCAACACATGAATCTACCAACCCTTGAAAATCCTCGATCCGAAAAATATAAGCTCAAGAAACAGAAAGAAGCCTACGGGCGATCTCCCTCAAACAATTTTCTTTCCTATAATTCCAAAGAACCCACTAATTACACAGAGCAAAGTTTTATCAAGCTCCAATCCTTATTCTTATCCCCGCCGTTTAGCAACGCCTCAACGAATCAAGAAACGATTAACCATTTCTCTTGAATGTGCATCTATATGCAAGAAACACATGTCTTCTCTTCCTCAAGCTAACCAAAGTCAAGGTAACATTTAAAGCTGATCGACAAACACAAAAAGCAGCTCATTGGAGTTGATTTTTGGTTTGGGGGGAGGGGTCCCGAACTCCATATACTTTTCCAAGGGAAACATCTATCACCTCACTACAAAACAATGAATAAAAGGACGAAACCCAGATTTACCATCACTAATCTCCACCCACTTCGTATTAAAAGCATCGAAGGAAATTCAGCTTCCTTAAGCATAAATAAAATTTCATCCATTCTTTGCAAGTCGTCCAAACAACATCTTAAACTTCATGAATGTTCATGGTTCTTGCTTTTACAGAGATTCTCAATTGTTCACAAATCAAAAATAAAAATGATCTGCAGAACTGCTCGTACGTAACAAAAAAAAAAGGGGGGGGAATGTGGAAATGGAACTATTAGCATATCGAGATACTTCTAAAAATTAGAACCTAACATTGAGTAGAACCAAAAGGCTCCATAAATAAAACTATAAAAACATCTCGAGTAAAGAGTATGGATAGGGATTCAAATCTTTTGTACTACTTTCTCATCCCAACTTAGGAGGCAATCATGTGGATCGGTTAGATATCACATCACTGAACATGTGATGTCACCATTTAACCCATCGCATGCTTGATACCTAGATTGGGATGAAAATTTTGTATAACGAAGTTTGTATCCCAATCATTTTCCAACAATAAAATAGTCGGAAAGAATGGCATTATACAAAGTAAATAACCTGTTCCATGAGGTCATCTTTTGATCCAAATGGAGACCCTTCAAGAATAGTTTTCAAATTAGTAGACCAATCATCCCGAGAACCGTAAATGATAGGTTCGCCTAATGGTCGAGACATTAAAATCAACCCGCAATATGATTTTAAATAAGAAAACAAGCGGGAATCAAAAATAGCAAGAAGGATCAAATATAAAATTTGACATCAAGAATTTAAGAGTTACCATTGGAACAATCACGTCATCCAGTTCTCCGTAGAAATGTATAGGACAACAGACCAACACTTTGGGTTGTTAGGCTAGAAAAGAGTGGTGGCAAATAATGTCAAAATATGTCCCAAGGATATAGCAACAGATTATAATTCATACCCCCAAAACAAATATCGAAATCATAAAAAATTAGGCTAAAGAGAAAAACTAGACATAGAAAAGATAATAGACGCACAAATTTACACCAACTAAAGCCTAAAGAATTGCAATAACGATCTTGAAGAAAGACATTAAAAGCTAGCCACATGGCACAGCTTTAATTTTCGGAAAGCAGCAAGGCGTAAAAATATTATTCTCTTGAAAACAGAGGGAGCCTCTCAATCATGTATATCAACTAGATCCATGATTTCGGACCTGATTTCCATATACTCTCAACTAATGGATACAAGAAAATTTCTCCTTGGATTCTTACCGCAAGAGAGCGACTATGTGGGGGCATTATGTATACTTCACCATAAAGAATGTAGGGATATGGCTGCATATTTTGGTCATCATAATCCAGTTGAGTTTTTCATCAATAGTTGGCGGTAACCTGGGTCATGCTTTCTCAACTTCTAAATCGTTTAGAGAAGTCAAGAGAAAGAAGAAGAAAAAGAAAAGGAAAAGACAAAGTGGTACTGTCTGTTTTAGTTTTCTTTGAAATAAGCATAATTTGCCTCCAACTCGGTTTGTTTGACAAGCAATGAACAATTGAGCAAGTGAACTTACCTTCTGCAATGCAAAACCTGAGTTCTTATTCAAGAAAGGTATGACACCTTTAAAAACTTCTTTTTCACTTATTCTTAACTTTCTCAGATCACCTATCAAGTCCAAATCTCTACTATCTTTGCATGAATCACAGAATTCTTTTTCTTCATTGGAAGGACAGTTGTCTTGAATCACTAAACATGTATTTATTCAGAAAATTGAAATTGTATACACAAGTTACAAGATGGTAACCGAACATCAAGAAATCCACCAAAGCGGCATCTCGCCTTCTTAATCCTCATATACTTAATGCTCATCAATGGTTATTCTTTGTCATTGGGTCTATTCACTAGTTGTAATCTGGAGTCATTTTCCATATCAATGGTTATTCTTAGCTTTGGTTTACTATTCATAGAGCAACAAATATCCAACATGTTTTCCTAGATGGCAAGAGAAATCTCCTCTCAAGAATGCTCCTCACTTGCTGATCTCATTTACAGACATTCCATACATCCAAAAAGGAATTTCAGAACTTCAGAACATCCAAATTCAAAACTTCAGAACTTCCAAATTCAGAACTTCAGAACATCCAACTCCAGAACTTCAGAACATCCAAATTCAGAACTTCAGAACTTCCAAAAGGAACTTCGAACATCCAAAAGGAACTTCGAACATCCATACATCCAAAAATGAATCATCTAAATCGTACTTGAGTTTCATAGACACAAACTACAAATTGAGTAACTGTAAAATCTGATTATCCCCAAGTTAGCTAAATTCAATCAACTTGTCGACAAAAACAAAACAAAAAACAAAAATCGTAATAAACTTATCGAATAACCTTCTATTCGGGGAAAACGAGCATATATCAATACCAAACTTAAGCGGTTTGTATACACGGTACATAATATGCAAGATATTACAACATTACAAGCTCGAGAAAAGGAAGTGATAAAATACAAACAATCGAAAAACGGCTCAAGAAAAATATCTGCATTGAAGGAAAAGCGAATTCCAAATTAATTTCAAGGTATCCTGTTCCTTTTTGTATTTTCCTAGGGAAAAATTCAGCAAAAATTCTAGACCCACATCATACTATTAACAAGAAGATATCAATTAGTTAAAAATTAGGGCACAATTGTGCTAGCAAAAGAGATATAGAAAGCGAGAGTGAGAGAGATGCTTACCAAAGGGATTCCCAAGCAAACTTAGCAACAATCGCAGGAAGAGAAAACGAGAAGATTGCACAAAGAGAGAGACACATAGTGGAGGGAAACAATCGCGAATGACGGGAATCGTAAAAATCGTTCCAATGCAAAATAAGAAAATCAACAATATATTTAGTTAAAAATTAGGGCACAATTTCAAGAAAGAGAGAGATAGAAAGTGAGAGAGTGAAGAGAGATAGAATGCCAAAGAGAGAGCGAGAGAGATGCTTACCAAAGGATTCCCGAGCAGCTCAAGCAACAATCGCGAAGAGAGGTAGAGAGAGATTGAACGAAGAGAGGTAGAGAGAGAGATTAAACGTAGAGAGAGAGACTCACAGTGAAAATTGCAATAAGAGCTTCGATTTGGAGGGGAGGGAAACAATCGCGGGAACCAAAAATAATGGGCGTGAAATTTTTTGGGATATAACCGGTATTATCAAAGTTTATAGCTGAGACATTTAGGACGGTTAAAAATAAAACAGTCCTAAAAAAATATTATTTGGGAGGGGAAGGGGAAAAGTGTGCCAAATACCAAGTATTTGGCAAGGCTAATTTTACCTTCCAAAAAATAGTATTTGGGACGGTTTTTTGGCCCTTCCAAATAAAGGGGGTCACAAATAATGCTTTTTCTTGTAGTGAAAGCTTGGCACGACCGTGCGCCTATCCATGGCACGGCCGTGCGAGAGCCAACAGAAAATTGGATTTTGAACTGTTGAGCTTGGCATGACCATGCGCCTTATATGGCACGGCCGTGCGAGAGTGGACAGAAACTTAGGTTTTGGTCGTACAAGTTGGCATGACCGTGCGCCTTTTGGTGGCACGGTCGTGCGAAGTGTACGGACAGCACATTACTGACTTGTAATTTTTGGCTTTAGACCCTTGGACCCTTGGCTGAAAGTGTTGTACCTTGGCTTGACCTTTTGACCATATTTAAGTCACTCTTCTCTATGAGAGAGACACAATACACTTCATTTTCTTCCTTGAAAACCTAAAGAGCTAGTGTGAGAGATACAAGGTGAGATTAGTGTGTGTGTGTGTGTGTGTCTTGTCCTCTCAATCCAACCATAGAATCTTCCATGCAAGAACACCAAAAGGTTGCTAAAGACTAGGGGACTCCATTGCCAAGCTTTGATTTTAAATTCATTAGTGTAATATCTCTATTTTAGGTAAGTTACTAAACCCCTTATGTATGTTAGAATTTGTTACATGTATGAATGTTTGTAAACATGCATGACTTGAATTGTTGATGGATTCATGTGAAAATGTTATGTTGATGAAAATTACATGTTATTATATGAAAGACATGGTTTAGTTGGTTTAAAATGTGCAGAGATTGATAATCACCAAAGTAGTGAACTAAAGAACATGTTAGAGACTTTAAATGGTGAAAATTGCATATAGCAATTATACCCAATTTTATGAACTTAATGAATTGACACCAAAAGTAGATTTTTGAGAAGATTATAATTCTCCGAATCACTAGTTAAATTACTACGAAAATTAGAGTCCATTTGATATGGTTTTCAGTCCTCCGAGTATTTGATACTGGTATGTTAGAGACTTGTAAATTAGCTCTAAAGTTGTGTTTTGTGACTTTGAACAATATGTTTGATGATTATATGTTGTAGAAAATATAATTTACATGATGTTTGTCAAGTTCACTACTTTTGAACATGACGATTATTTACATAAGTTGAGTAAGAGTACCTACTTGTGTGTCGTGTAAGTCTAGCTGGCATCGTCGTTACTAACGTTATGGTGGGACAACTTATAGTCTAGACAAACTAACGTTTGTGATCGCTACAAGTCGCCGTACCGGAGTTCACACATCCTCTTCTGTTGGCCACAGTTGAGAAGTAGCCCCACTGTTGTAGCAATACGCATGACTTTGGCTTGCTAGGTTGAACCCGACGGGATTGTGTCGGGGACGTCGATACTACGTACACGAGTATCGAGGCACTATTGGTTGTTTGTGTATTGCAGGAGCTACACGAGGTTGAAGAAAGAGATATGATATCCTTCTATAATGTGGTTTATTTATGGGCACTTATGTGTGAATCAAAGTGCTATGTGAGTTGAATGATTTGTATATCAAGTATGATGATACATGTTTAGATGTGGTATATCAATGTTAATGCCATGTTATGTTTATCGCTTGAGCATCATGCCATGCCATGTAGTTGCATTAGTAACTTACTGTGTCATTATGACTCACCCCGTTATGTGTTTATTTATTTTTCTTAGATCCAAGTCAACCCGGGAGTTCACGGTGAGATCGAGAAAGGATCACGCTAGCTTGCAAGTTGTCCACGTTTGGTAGATCGAGGATCTGTTTCCTAGTTAATTGTTTTCTTTTGGTAAGGACGAATGGTTGTGAAGTTATGTAAACTTTACTAAGGGTACTACTTTGATATGAATTGTATATTCTTTTGGTAGCCGACATATGTATGTCGTGCTCTTGTACAGTTTCGTTGTTAACAGTTTCCCTCCCGAGCATGTTGTAGCTCGTGGTTATGTTTTGTTCCGGCATGTTGTGGCCGATGTTGTTGTAGTAGTTTTCTTTCCCGAGTTATAAACTCGTGGTTGTTACTAGTTCCTTTCCGGCTTTGTTATCGCCGAAGAATGTTCATACTTGTGTTAAACAGGTTATCAGTTGTGTCTTGTCGTAAGTACGGGTGGTTACGCCATGTGCTTTTCTTATTTGGTCGTGTCGTGTTATTGTATTGGCGACCCGACCTTGGGATTTCGTATAGAGATCCGGGTTGGGGCGCCACAGGATTGGCCATGAATTGACTGAGGACATGAACTGAGTATGCAATATCAAGTCTTGAGATTGTCAAGTAGATTAATCTCCCAACAAGTCTTCTATAAGAAGCTGAATCAGAGTAGAGAGGGCTTCAACTGGTGCCTAATTTGTGATGATGCTCAATTGGAGTTCTTGCAGGTTTAGCATTAATCATCCCAATGTCTTTTATGATATCTATAGTATACATTCTTTGGTACAAACAGATTCCACTGTGATTTCTGGCAATTTAACCAAGGAAGTACTGGAGAGCACCAAATTCTTTGACAGGAAACTTTGTATGTAAAAAGGATTTAACTGCAGTGATCATGGGAGAATTAGATCTAGTAATCAACAAGTCATCAACATACACTAAAATTACAACAAAGCCGCTGTCATTATCTAAAATGAATAAAGTAATCATTTTGAGATTCCTTAAAGCCAAATTGAATAAGAGTTTAAGAGAATTTTTCAAACCATTGTTCGGGGGCTTGCTTGAGCCCATAAAGAGATTTAGATAGTTTATAAACAACAGGAGTCTTGGATGGGGGCAAATTATGAGTGTATCCTGGAGGTAGATCCATGAATACCTCTTCATGCAAATCACCATGTAAAAAAACATTTGAGACATCCATTTGAGTTATGGGCCATTGTTTGATAGCAGCAATGGCAAAAAGTACTTATAGTGGTCATTTTAGCTATAGGGACAAAGGTTTCAAAGTAATCTGTACCTTCTGTTTGAGTGAAACCTTTTGCAACCAATCTAGCTTTATACCAGTCCACAGATCCATCAACATTATGCTTGATTCTGTATAACCATCTACATCCTACAGTATTCTTATGAGTAAGTAAGTATTGCAATGTCTAAGTTTTGTTAATTTCCAAAGTCTGTAATTCGAAGGCCATAGCTTCACACCACAAAGGATCCCTGACAGCTTGATTGTAAGATTTAGGTTCAATAATAGTTGAAATATTGCAGGAAAAGGCCTTGTAGTGAGGAGACATATTATCATAAGAATCATATTTAATTATAGGATAAGGAGTGGAACATGTACTGGTAAAGTCAGTATTGGTTTGAATAGAAGTAAATCAGTATAGTCTTTGAACTTAACAGACACAATTCTAGTTCTTTTAGGTCTAGTTGAGGGACCAAGACCTTCTTGAACTTCTCGCATTTCTTGCAAATTTTGAGATTGAGAAGAGCTTGTAACATTTTCAGTGTTTATATCAACATTGATATTCACAGGGATTTCATCTTCACATAAAGGATCACTCATTTGTTTTGGAAACAGGTTGTCATGATTGGCTTCAAAGGAATAGGGCTCATTATTTTTAAAAGGAAACACAATCTCATAAAATTTTACATCCCTACTATAGAAGACCTGATTAGTGGTTAAATTGTAAACTTTATAGGCCTTTTTGTTAAAGGGTATCTAATGAACATACATTTATGGGTCTAGGGTAGAATTTGTCTCTATTATGAGTAGATGTTGAGACAAAGCATAAACAACCAAGGCTTCTGAGGTGACTGTATTTAGGAAGAATGCCAAAGAGAGTTTCATAAGGAGTTTTGTAATGAAGGACAGAATTAGGAATTCTGTTAATGAGATAGGTGGAAGTAAGCAAGCAATCTCCCTAGAACTTAATAGGTAAGTTAGCCTGAAATCTAAAGGCCCTGGCAAGTTCAAGGAGGTGCCTGTGTTTTCTCTCAGCTCTCCTATTCTGCTGAGGTGTGTCAACATAAGTGCTTTGATGTAGAACCCCTTAGGAAGACAGCATAGAAGAGACAGAGTTATTGAAGAACTTTGTACTATTGTCAGACCTCAGGTATTTCACAGTGGTTCTAAACTGGTTGTTAACCATGGCAAAGAAGTACTGCAAAATATTACACACCTGAGTTTTGGATTTTAACAAGAAAGTCCAAGTAACTCTGAAGAAGTCATCAACCACAGCAAGAAAGGATGTGCAACCATCATAAGTTTCTTGCTTATATGGACCCCATACATTACAGTATATGAGATCAAACATATAAGAGCTGTGAGAAGTGCTTAAAGGAAAAGGTACTCTGGTTTGTCTGGCAAAATGGCAAGTGTCACAACTAAATTGAAATTTGGAATTAACTTCACTGTCAATAGAAGTAATATGTTTCATTGATTGAAAAGGAATGTGACCAAGTCTCTTATGCCACAAATACATTTTATTAGAAGAAGGAACGACAATACAATCATTCAAATCAACAAATGTTACATTACACATAGTTGTAGACACGATGGAGTTTTGTGATATAGACAGATCAAGTTTGTAAAGACCATCAACCAGTTTACCAATCTTTCTGATTTTTTCTGAAGTTTCAGGTCCTGTAGGATACATAAGTTTGAAGAAAAAATTAGACAACAATTATTATCACTTGTCAATTTTCTCCCTGAGATGAGATTGAATTGAAAATCTGGGATATAATAAACATTGTATAAAGTGATGCCTTTATCCAAGACCACAGTACCCTTATGAGTAATAAAAGAGGTTTTGACATTGGGTAAATGAATGACAGAGTCAATAGTAGTAGGGGCAATGAGTTGATCAAAGAAGTTAGTGATGTGATCACTAGCTCCAGTATCAATGATCCAATCAGTAACAGAGATGTGGAAAGATGCCAAACAAACATGACTAGCAATATTGGAAAGAACATTGTTCATACCTCCCAAGTAATCCACAGGGCTATCAAAAATGACAGCAGAAATGATATTTTTATTGTCTGAGGTACTGATCAAGTTCATGATTTGTTGATATTGCTCAGGAGTGAATGTGTTATTGATGTTGGCAGTGGATTTACCTTGCATAGCAACAACATTAGCAACACCAGGATTTGACACATTCTTTGTTTTCCCTTGATACTTTGGCATTTTGGATAGGTCAAGCTTAGTACCATATAGAGCATGCCAATAGGGGTAACCATGAGCATAAAAACATTTGTCTTTAATATGTGAGTTGCCATGACAGAACTCACAGAAAAAAATTTCCCCTTGAAGAAGTGAACTGATTGGTACCAGTAGTTTTGCCCTTTGGGTATCTATTGCCTGCATTGGAGTAATTTCCATTTACTTTTCCAAGCATGGATGTTGGAATGTCTTCAGATGTCACAGTGTTGATACATTTTCTTTGGCCTTCTTTTTGGGCCAACATAGAGACAGCCCTAGTGATGGTGGGAAGGGGAGTCATTCTGAGGATTTGGCCTCTAACATCAGTGTAGTTGTCAGTCAGTCCCATGAGAAATTGGGTAAGTTTGGTGACATGATCACATTCCTCTTGCATTCTTGAGGCTCCACAAGTACAGTTGTAAGTACATTTAGGAACTTGAAGGAGACTAGTCAATTCATCCCACAGTCCTATAAACTTGGTAAAGGAGGCACTTATACTCAAATGACCTTGGGTGCAAAGCATGATGGATGATTTTCTGACTTGAAAGATTTTGGGGTTATCAGATTGTGTAAATCTAGTACACAGGTCCTCCCATATTTCAAAAGCAGTAGAGAAATAGACTACACTTTGTCGTATTTCAGGATTGACAGAGTTTAGGAGCCAAGAAATAACCATGCTATTGCATCTCTCCCAGGCACTCACATGTTTAGTTTGATTAGAAGGTTTTTTGTTGGTGCCATTAACTAATCCAATTTTGTTCTTAACGGTTAAAGCAATGGAAATTGATATCTTCCATTGTGAAAATTTTGAATCGTTAAGAACATCAGATACAAGGGTCATCCCTGGGTGATCGTTGGCATGGAGAAACAAGGGATGTCCAGGATGCAATTGAAGGGATTCACGTAAGTCATACTCATCCACATATCCAAAATTAGAGGCTGTAGTTTTATTAACATTGGTTTGGTTATCAGTAGGTTCTTGATCAATTCTAGTCATGATGAATCAAAGAAAAACCCTAAATAAGAGCAATTAAAGACTGATGAGAGGAAAGCAAGAACTCACATACAAGATTGAATCAACAGGATTGAACTTTGTAAAGAGAAAGTCATGAGAATGCCAGGTTAGGTTTGCGGAGGAGAACGATCGCAACGCTGCTCTGATACCATGATATGATTTGAGAGAGATGAAGAATTGAAAAGACTTTCTTATTGCTGAATTGAATTACATTTTTGAAGATAAAGTTAAGATACATTGTTTTTACACAAGAGAGAGAGAGAGAGAGAGAGATATATATATATATATATATATATATATATATATATATATAATCTGTTCTCTCTTATAACCAACTTAACAGTTCTCTCTTATAACAAACTTAACTGCCAAATAAATCTTAACACAACACTTACTACCCATGGATATTAAGAAATTATACACGCCACCCTTACAGCTTATGCTAAGTTTCCAGATTTACACACGCTACCCCTTTATTTCCAAGAGTATCCTCATGAGTTGATTTCTGCCTTGATCTTTGTTGACCATCAATGTCAACAATATTGGGGAAACATCCGGTGCCCTTTTTTTTCAAATTGTACAACTACTTTTACTCTATTAATAAATGACTTTAGCGGATTAAGTCAAACAAAGATTAAGTAATAAAGATTACTTTACATGGATTACATGGTTGCTTAGTAGCATGACACACATAAAACCGTACACATACAAAACACAAATAAGATAGAAATATCGAAGTCCAACAGTTGACTTCCTCAACGGTTACCTTGTGTACCAAATTTTATCAATCAATCAAATAGAAAGATACATTTTTTATTATATAAAATAATTTGTGAATTAATTGTGAATTCTTTTTAATCAAAAAAATTATTAGCCTTGTGTCCTTGATACTCCGTATATGAGAGGACAAAAAAAATTAAAATATTTTTTAAACATAAATTGCCCCTTGATCGACATATATTTTTAGATAATAAAGTAATTAAAACTATTAAAAATTAATAACATATTTTTCATAGAATATAATTAAAATATAAAATATTTCTTTCCAATTGTGGTGGAAAAATAGAATGGTAGTTAGGTTTATTAATTGAGATGAGAGAGATTTAATTTTAAAGGATTGTATAGAGAGTGCTTCTTAGAGTTGATACTTTTTTAGGGTGTTGAAAAAGTGATACTGAAACAAAAAACTAGGTATTTAGAGTGTGGTATTAGGTAGGTCTGTCAATGGATCAGATTCGGATCGGATATATCAAATCCAAATCCGATTTGTTAAGAAATTATCGGATTTGGATCGGATCGAATTATCTCTCGGATATTTCAAAGCTCAATCCATATCCTAAATATTCTGATCAAATTCGAATTTTATTCGACCCACATTAAAGTATTGAATAAAAATAATATCAAGTTCTATTTTACTCGATCAGAGATCAAACAAACATGAAAATCATGTTCCCAGTTTACGCAAACATGAATAACATTGTTAGTAAGATATGACAGTAAACAGAAAAATTTATATTCAGTTAAAATAATAATTACTAATGATTAAATGTTCAACATAAGTAACTTATGTATATATGTATAGTATTACTATAGTTTCTATATCGGATCGGGTTGTTAACAGATCGAATCACTCTAAATCCAAATTCGATTTGTTAAGCTATCAGGTTATCAGATTCGGAACACAATCGAATAAGTCGGATTGAAAAACTCAATCCATATCCTAGAAATAACATCGGATTCGAATCAAAATCCGATCCATTGACAGCCTTAATATTGGGCGACATCACTGTGGATGCTCTAATACTTTTTTAGAGTGTTAAAAACGTGAAACTGAAACAGAAAACGAGTTGTTTTAAATGTGGTATTGGGTGGCATGAGTGTGAATTCTCTAAGTATATCGAGGAGAAACGATTTATGAACCCCCCAACCCCCCCCCCTCCTCCACACACACATTTTCTAGCTCTAATTTCATTACATAGATTAAAAAAGTTTTCAAAAAACTGATCTTTCAATTATTTATGTTCAAGTATTGTAAATAGGTTGTAAAAGTTTTTTTTTTTTTTTTCTCTTTTTTCTTATTAACCCTCTTTAATGAGAGTAGTAAATAAAGATAATTTTGACAAAATATAGACAAATGTTTCTTGAAATCTTACAACACTACTTATTTGGGAACAAAAAAAACTTTGCCAAAATAATAATTATTTTAAGACGAAGGTAGTAAAAATAAAAAAAATGAAGAGAAAAACAGAACCACCAACCCCAAAAATACATCATCTTCTCGAATCAGAAAATTCATAAAATTGGCTCCGAAAAACAGGGCAATATATAGGTATGGAGCACATTCTTTCTTTGGAATAGACAAGCTTCCACCAGTCTTTGAAGAGGACGAGTCAAGGGATGACAATAATGATGAGCGAAGGATGGGCCATGACAAGGGTGTTTTTTACCAGGATCACCTAGTTTCAAAATATACTACACTGGAAATTCAGATGATGACAGGAGAGAGTGAGTGATTCCTGGTCGTATCTGATTACGACTATTTCACAATATTTTCCAAGACTTCTAGTTTTGAATATGATTATCCTAAAAATCTACTGTACATTAAAATAAAAAGAAAAACATGAAACATTTATATATATATATATATATATATATATATTATGAGGAAGTATTCAATGGTTACTTCAAAAATATAACCATCAAGACTTCTAGTAGGTGAGTCATTTAATGCAATCAATCTTAATCATTAATTTTCAATCCAATATATATATATATATATATATATATTTATATTTATATTTATATAATGAGAATAACAACTCTTTAATTTACTATTCAATTTTGTCAATTACATAAATTGCTAACAGCTATCCTCCCGGTCACCAAGGTGCGAGTCATCCTAAAGAAAAATCTAAGGAGCAAACTCAGCTACGATTGAGACTTAAACACCTATGAGTTGGGGGTTCACGGGATGGAGAATAAAAGAAATAATCTCGCAAAAGGGTACTTTAGTAATTTAACCATCTCGTAATTCCCCTCAGCAAATGTTGAGTGGGAGCGGCGTAACTAACCTTATGCGGTATGTCACACGAAAAGCATGAAAACTCAAAAGATTGATGATGATCACCATTCAAATAGCACCAGCCTTTGAACACTTCCACCTCTCTCTCCTCCTCCTCTCATCATTATTCTTTAGGACAAACTCCAAAATTCGTTCCGCATTTTATGGTAGTCGTCCCTGAACCAAATTGTTTTTTTGAGACCATCATTGTACCACGAACATTGAACATGATTAGTCCTTCTATCCAATACCGTTAACTTTTAGCCGTAAAGTGTTAATCACGTGCGCCGCACATGATTTTGCTCAGGAGTAAAGTTGGCAATTCCCAGTCTCTCTCTTTCCTCTTTCCAATCTCAAATCTAATCTGGAGATTTTCCATTTTCTCTCTTCCCTCATCCCAAAACCTAAAATCATTTTCATTCTCTCTCCTAGAAATCTAATCCACTCACACACACACACACAGCACAGTCAACACACTACAAATCGCGAGAAGGGCCAGGCCAGGGATGTGCGGTCGTCGAAATTAGGAAGGTAAGTGGAATTTGCTCATGGAGATGGTGGTAAATGGTTGAGGAGATTAAGGATAGCACGGCACTGTGATGAATTTTTGAAGAATTTGTTGAATTAATGATGGTCATCACCCTAAAAATTTGTTGGATTAATGTGCAAGACCTTTGCAAAGGTAGCATTTTGGTCAACTATAAAGTAAATCCTCTTTTATGGCTCTTATAGCCAGCAGCCTGTCCCATACTCAGAGATCGAGATGTTGGGAAGGAAGCCAAGCAAAATTGAAGTCAAAATCGAAGACAAGGAAGAGCTCGAAGAAGCCCGCTAACGCAAAGCCGCAACCACCACCACTGTCGCCTCCACTTGCACCGGCGCCACTTCTCTCCTCCACCGTTTCGATCGAGACTCCTCCTCCTCCAAACCCCACCGCATCGACCTCTCCTCCTAAAATCCCACCACCCACGACGCCATTACCTCACTCAATGGAGGTCGAAGTCAAGCTCCGATTACCCGACTCCACCGCCCACAAAAATCTTTAATCGAGTAGAGTATAGGGTAGTGGCACTGGCGCCAAAGCTGTTGGAATCGAAGGAGCGCTAAAGGAGAATCTTGAAATCTGCGTGTGTGTGTGTGTGTATGTGTTTATGTGTGTGTTTGTGTGTGTTTACTTCACTGTGAAAGTAATTACTGTGACTGTGAGGTTAAGGGAAGCCATGGGTAGGGGGGAGAGCTAGAGGAGAATCTCAGAAAGAGGAATTTGTATAATTCATTGCATGTTTAATGATTGTTTTACCCTTCATCAAATGCATGTGATAAGCATGTGTAAAGGCTTAACGGCCAAAAAGAGACGGAAGGATCATTTGCATTTAGACTAATTAGTTCAGGGACCACATGCGCTCACGAGGGACAAATACCAAAAAATGCAAAAAGTACCGGGACTAATAGTAAAGTTTGCCCTTATCCTTATTATCCAAGTATATACTTATCTTCGAGATTTAAAAAGAAACTAAGAATGTAGCTGAAGGCCTAGAAGTCTGATTACAACTACCGACCAGTATGTTGTTTGAAGGTATGTTGTAAACAATTTTCATCTTCTAGTTTTAAATAGAAAATTCACATTCTAACAGAAGGCCTAACGATTGTCGACCCTATCCTGTCACTCAGTGGAAATCGTCCAACTTTTTGAGACTTTTGCTGATAAAAAACAAGCACTAAACCAAAAATTGGCATCAGACAAGAATGTGTATCAGATAGTTTAACCACATATGCTCGGCACCGCGTGCCCATAAATGCAAGGACACTGATCCTCAAAAGATTAATGCTGGTTTATAACAGATAGCACGAAAAGATGATCTGGTCACTAATCTCCCTGGCTTCCTTCAACAGAGATGGACATACTCCTAAGAATGGTCATTTCAATCTACTGAAACAGTCTATCAGCTCCTACATGCCTCGATTGAGTTCATCTCGATATTTGAGGGGTAATTTGGGATTAACAAATATATTAGTAAAATGTCACAGGGTGGGTAAGCATATTACGTTAGTTTAATTCGCTCTTCTGGTGATACTGTGTCATTTGGTGAAGAATGAAATAAGATCTTAAGTTGATTATGAATTGTTATAACCATTGATTCATTGAAAAATATATAGAATAAGAACATAATTGCAAAAATACAAAAACAAACAAATTTCCCAAAAACGTTGAAGTACTTGCCAATGCATCTACCATAAAATTCAAAAAAGTAACGATAATAAAAATACCATCTACTTATATAGCCAATGATTTTTCAACAAATTAATCGTCTTATATTAACCTAATTCAACCAACTCACAGGACTCAACAAGGACAGCAATGAAAGACGAGAAAACGAAGGGCTTCAGGAAGGTCATAATGGGAAAATAAGCTGGCTATGAAGAGTCTACAGAGTTGGATTGTGTTACCCCTCAGCATGCTCTTCCCACAACCGCAAGCTTCTTACAGTTAAAGCACGTGATTAATAAGAAATAGGAAAATAAAGAAAAAAATAAGATTTGCAGTTGGCATTTCCTTCTTATGGTTTTCCTCCTTTTGCTCATAGAATGAATGTCTTATATACAGTAAGGAAAACAATGTGCAGTTTAGTTTATCATGCGTTTGTTGACATCTATACATTTTGTTCCTTTTGGTATGAGTGGCTTGCCAAAATGACAAGAAAACATGACAAACTTTTGAACTTCGAACAGCTATCTAGGCACCCACTGAATACCATTCTCACTATGATTAATCAGAGACAACAATTATAACAAAATGATTCCAACATACCAACATCACAATACTTAAGACAACATACATCCAAAAGCGAATACAAGTTAATACTATTGGTATGAAAACTTTATAGGCTTATAGCATACCTAATTAGAGGGGAAGTTGGTAAAGAGGTAGTCTTGGTCCTCCAAAAAGATCTGCAGATTCTTCTTCCACAGCTATCTAGGCACCCACTGAATATCATCCTCACTATGATTAATCAGAGACAACAATTATAACAAAATGATTCCAGCATACCAACATCACAATACTTAAGACAACATACATCCAAAAGCGAATACAAGTTAATACTATTGGTATGAAAATTTTATAGGCTTATAGCATACCTAATTAGAAGGGAAGTTGGTAGAGAGGTAGTCTTGGTCCTCCAAAAAGATCTGCAGATTCTTCTTCCGCATCATGAACTCAACAGCAGCTTCATCAAACTCCACCAGAAAACCCAACCTGATCAGTTCACCTAGCTGCTCCACAAGATCTTCGTTCTCCCACAACACACCCTCAGCTACTGCTTCAGAAAAATGTGAAGCGTACTCCATAACATTTTTATGTCCACCAGACTTGTCTAGCTTCTTCATTAAGAACTTTGAATCCTGTCTGTCCCAGCGTATCATTTGGCTTGCGATCACATTTACAACATTCCCAGAGGAAATTGATAAGCTATATCCCACTATAATCTGATCCAATGTCTCGAATACAGTAATCTTGAGCAGGCGGCTGACAGTCTTGTGCCTCCTCTCTGCCTCAATTTTTAGAGCAGGATCAGCAAGAAAGCCAAGAATGAGTTTAAAAAGACCCCTTTTAATGAACACTTCCCTTGGATTGACCAGATATTGTTCAATACCATGGGCAATAGATACATCTTTCTGTACTGATTCAGACAAAGTTCGAACACCAATTTTGCTAAAAATTTCAAGCAATTTAGTTCGAGGCAAGGACTTCATGCTAGGCTGAGGGTACCAGACAAATAAAGGTTGAGAAGTCGAGCTTTCGAAAAGATCCTTTAAGTAAAGATCATCCGCTATGAAAATATCATGTTTGTCAAACAAAGAAATTCCATTTCCACAAGAACTTGAATGAACTGGGAGTTTCAACAAGTTCTCAGCAAAAGTCTCCGCTGTCTTTGTGTTCCAGTTGTTTACAACAAACTCCCAGAAGGCACAACATTCAGTATGTGACAAGCAATGTCCTGAATCCTCCCATTCCTTCCAAAGCTTGCAGTAGTCATCAACAGACGGAAGTCCTTTAACACAAAAAATCTTGCCAAAGAAGGCAAGTGATTTCTTCTTATAGTATTTCTCTAAAACCCGCAGCTGCAGACCAAAGAGATTGCTCTTGTCATAAAGAACACATTCTTTAGCACTTACCCACTCTCCACTGTCATTACCACTTGGAATCCAGATTCTTTTGCAGTCTTCATCATCATTCTCCCATTTGAAATCAAACAAGTAACTGTAGATTCGATCGATAGTACTAAAATTAGAATGGAAGACAAGGTGATCCACAAGCAATTGGCATCCCTTTTCAATATCAACTATAACTCCTAAAGTATTCAGCTCTTTTTCGTAGGAGTTAATGTCAGAGCCATAAAACTCATTATCAATGAAAGGACCATCGTCAAGCTTTAAGTAAGGCTTCCAATCAGTATCGAAGAGCAAGCACTTTTCTGGAAGCCTATAACCGAAACGAGTTTTCAACCATTTTTGAGCTACCTTTTTGTCAAATCCAACAGGAAATTCTTCTTTGTTCTCTTTCAAAATCCGAATGCACTTCAACAAAGAGTATACACTTGCTGGAGCTATTTCACTTGGACTAGGAGGTAGATAGAGGCCAGCAGCCACAAACTTTGCACCATATTTGAGATCTGTAACAACGCCCATACATTTCAACTCCTGTTTATACTTGTGGATGTCATTACCTAAGTAGTTCTTGCTATCATCAATAAAAGGAAGCAGACAGATTTTAGAGATAGATTTCCAATCTGCGCTAAACAGAATACACTCTCTTGGTGATCTGTGATCACCAAGTCTAGTCTGCAACCATTTCGACTCATTTATGCACTTCTTGAGATCTGAGGGAAATTTAACTTCCATTTTCTTAAGCTTCCTATAACAATTCAAAAATGAAAGAACATTTTCTCTTTTAATGGACGACAACGAAGCCAGCTGCTTAAAACTGTAAGCAAACTTTTTGGCTGCTTCATCAAAATCCACTAGCACACCTATTTGCTTCAGTTCATTTTTGAATGGCAAGATGCTGCTTCCATAGAACTTGTCATCAATAAGAGGGAACGAGCTGAAAACCTGAAGAAGACAGCCCCAATCTGATTCTGGATCGAACAGAAAACATTCAGGAGGACATCTGTAGCCTAAGTTTGTTTTCAGGCACTTCCTGTCTTTGAGCACCCTAATAAGCTTGTCTGGTGAGTTTAAATTACCCATACAACACAGAATTAAGAGAACGGCCTCAGCAGTCAGACAAGTTAACTGCGATGAAGGTTTTAACTTGTCCACAACAAGCTGGTAGTTATTTTTAAAACCAACTACCACACCAAGAAGCTCCAGTTCTGTCTTGAAAGATAGAACTTCCTTGCCATAATAATCTTCATCAATGAAAGGAATGTAGCTTATTTCTGAAGCAGCATTCCATTCAAGGCTGAACAAAACTGATTCGCCCGGTGTCATGTCACCTTGAGAAGTTCTCAGCCATCGTCCTCTATTGATACTGTTGATAAAATATTCAGGGGAGAGATAATTATCTCTCAGAAACTTGATAAACTTCAGTATTGAATGAACATTGCTTCTAGTTATAGACAAGGAAGCCGCCAGAGACATGAGATGCTGACCGATGTATTCACAGGCTTCTTTATTTTCAAACATAACTCCGATCGTTCTCAACTCCTCCTTGTACTCATTAATTTCATCACCATAAAATTTCTGATCAACTAATGGAATATCAACAAGCACAGATCCATTCTGGAGAAGATGCCCCTGTGATGAGCCTAGCATGAATGACTGTGAGGGAGGCCGGTAGCCAGGGCTGCCACTCAAAGAAATCTTCAACCAGCTTCCATCTTTTATCGATGACAAAAATCTTTCAGGCAGGCGGGTCCCTATCCTTCTCAGATTACGAAACCAAGAAAGAAGCAAAAACACATTACGCTTTGTCAGTGGAGCAGACATAGTAGGAATTGCAGCGTTAGCAGGAGACAGATCAGGGACATCGGAAGCTGCAACATAAGCTTTCAGGAACTTAATAAGCTCCTTGTCCAGTGTTACTATGCCTGCGTAGCTGACTGTACATAAATATCTCTCTCCCAGCTCAATATAACCTTCTTGCTTCCATGGATTAGAACCAATCAGCTCCACCCATCTGCTTCCGTTAGCCGGGACCAGAACCCCTCTCCTTTGTACGCTTACCTGCCCATAGTTATCAACAAGTGGCATACTGCTACATAAAGCCTCAACCTGTTGCTTAGACAAGAAACTCTTTCCAAAAGAGTGATACAAAAAATGAACATAGGCAACAACAAGCCTAGGATCACCATTGAGCGCCTCACCAAGTTTATTTGCATAATCGAAGACGTCCACAAATTTCACCCTCACCTCATCTCTAAGCCACACTAATAAGCGTTGCTCAGTTGCTTCTTGTGTCATATTCAGAAAAAACCAATCGTTTGCAACTCCGAATTCCTGGTTCCAGTTGATCAACCATGAGATGTAACGAGACTTGGTAGAAAGAAGAATCTTACTAGCCTGTGATACTTCACTTATACTACAAAGAGACACATTCCCAGCAAGACCTACGTACTTCAAAAGTGGTATGTTCTTCATGTTGGTTTTCTGGAAAGTGGACCTCCATCTCTTTGCAATAAACTGCAAAAGCTTCACATAAACATCCTCCGCCACACCCATGACGAGATTAGTACTCTGGATGCACTTTGAATACCATTCATCATCAACAGTTTTAACTTCCAAAAAATCGAGTATGACATTATACTCAGTTTTATCAAATGAAAAATTTATGATATATACTCCGTGAGAGGAGATATTACTCAGGCTCACCCCATCATTCTTCGCCTTATTCAAAATACTCCAAAAATCTGGCTTCAATCTACCAACATCACAGGGTTTACGAAAAATCTTCTGCTCCATGTATGACTCACAAGGGATAATAGTCTCTTTCATCAATTTTTCTTTGATCAACTTCCTAACGTCATTCAGCTTTGGATGGGAAGATTCATTGACTGGTAAGAACCCAAACATGCGAGGCAGACTGGAAACTGGAGCACCTTCAGTGGACTTCACAAGTGAAGTGAATGCATCAAGGAAAGCAAAGGGCACGCAGTCAAGAATCCCTTGGTTCCATTTGCTGTCCCAGAGAATATTTTCCCTTGACGAGGCTAAAAGAAAATCTGCCTGGATTATGAAAGGAAAGTTCGTGACAGTCTCGGTAGGCAGAAATGCATAAATTCCAGGTGACCCCCCTCCTCTATTGAGTCGCTTGCCATTTGGAAAAGCCAATGTGATGACCCACTCCTCTACTTCCATTCTTACGTCAACTCTACTTTCCTGCTTCACAGGAAATCTCTGCCTCCACATATGGTAGCCACATTCTGTATCTACTTTCTCACCAACTTCATCAGCAGAAAGATAGAGCATGTAAGACTCGGCACCAATGTTCTTCCTTGTACAGAAATTAACCTCACTTGATATTGATATAGCACTCACAGTGTCGAGTCTGGTATCTTCGTTATCTTCCCTGACGGAAAGCCGCTTTATTTTTGAAAGAAACAAAAGAACTTCTGGTTGAAGGCATGAAAGCTGTTCCTTCACAGATTCGACCTTGTCATGCTTTAATGGCAGTACTATCGTTGTGGTCGGGAGGGGAGTGCCAGTACCATATATGCTTTCTATGACCGAAAGAGTTGGGTTCTGCTCTACCCATTCAGGGACAATGTAGCCCAAATTGCACTCTGGGCATGGTTTCTCACTGAACCGTATCTGATAGCCATTGCTGAATATGTAAGGCTGAGCTGTGATCAGAAACACACTCTTGAACCCAATTCCTGAAAAATTATAGACATTTAATTAGAAGCACTTCACAGAAAACAAAATTATATTTAAATTCCCTGAATTAGAAAAATAGAGGGAAGAGAACGCAAGGAATCTTTATTGAAATATAACTTCTGTTCTTCCCTTTTATACTCAGGGTTTTAAATTATCTGGGAAACAATCCACCACGAAGGGAAAATTAAGTAAGGAGGTACGAAAGTAATAACTTGCTCGAATCTGAAGAAGCAAATCAGATATATATCTTTAGCTTCAACCATTAATATTACGTATCTATTTATTTCTGTATTCGCAAACTTCTCTTTTAGAGAACCACCTATACACTTACAAATAACATAAAAACAATTTGTTCTTTAATCGTGTGAAATAATGAGTCATCCAACAATAAGTTTCAACATTCCCAATTTTGAAAGTTATATTGAGCAATAGCTGTGTTATACAGAAATAGATATTGTATCTGTATTAGGTTTGACTGAGAATGTTGCTTGAGATTTAGTTCATTTCTTGAGGCCATCAAAATGAAGTTTGACCTGGCTTGAAAGGAAAACGGTAAAACATCAATGCAAATTAACATAATTTAGAAGATAATTGAGAAGTTTTCAAGCTAATTGGTAATAGTTGATAGATCCTCATCCAGTCTGGTAATATACTCGTAATGTATGTTCATATATACCCATACAATAGGCAATACGATTAACACCATATATGATCAGTAAAGTCTGACAGATTTCATTATAATATTCTCTTTTTGGTATTTACTATCATAAGAAAATATTACAAAAACACCAATCAAACACACGAAAGGAGAATCATGAAGTTTACAATGTAAATCTTTTACATAGGTTATCAATATTAGTATAAGAATAAATTGTTAAAATCTATTCCTTCGGTACTGGAACGATACGGCTAATCTATATACTATTACTAAAACAAACACCACATGACGTCATCTTTTGTCCACGTGGCTAATTGTGCTTCACTTCTTTCCCGCTCAAAATTATCCAAGTTATCCTTTCACTGAGTAAACAATCAGTAAACAATAAATTAATGAAACATTCATGTTGTCTTTTGGGAAGTCTAAAGGTTCTAACTATTCCTATTTTCAAAACAAAAATATTGAACAATCAGTAAACAATATCCAAGTTATCCGTTCACTGAGTAAACAATCATTAAACAATATCAGTAAACAATAAATTAATGAAACATTCATGTTGTCTTTGGGAAGTCTAAAGGTTCAACTACTCCTATTTTCAAAACAAAAATATTGAATGCAACATAATTTCTTTCTCTCTTTAACTCTCTGTACAAATTAATATATAAAACACACTCACTGACGTTGCAACATAATTTTATTTCTTTTTGCATGTCCATTGTAGAAGAAGATGTTGCAACATAACTTCATTGAGGACATCACCCCTAATAAGGAAACATGGAGGATCAAAGTACGAATTATTCGAACATGGAAAAGGCCTAGCTTTACTAATCCTAATGACGACAATAGCATAGAGATGGTTCTGATTGATGAAAAGGTAGTATATTGTGCATTCAAATTCTCGAGGTTATGATTGTTACTCCCATAACAATTTTTTTTTTAATTGCTGATATATATATAAATATGTTGCAGGGTAAAAAGATTGAGGCATCTGTGAGGAAATCATTAATCAAAAAATTTTCCTCTCAAATTACCGAGGGTGAATTACGTACAATAACCAATTTCGATGTTGGTCAAAATAGCGGCGACTTCAGAAATACTGATCATCCGTACAAAATCAATTTCTTATTTTCAACTTCAGTTAAAGTGTGTGAGGACGTAGACATTCCTATTTATGGATTTAACTTTGTCCCCTTTGACAATATTTTATCAAGTCGCCAGGATGACAGATTCTTAATTGGTATGGTTAATTGTTTTGTTTATTGATTTTGTTTAATGCTATAAACTTTCCTTATACCTTCAAAATATATATTGATGTTCTAAGAGAAATCAATTTGATAATTTAGTTTTTATATTTCATTGATTGCAGATGTCATTGGGAAAGTTTTTGGAGTTAGTCAAGTTCTTACAAGTAACAAGGATGGAAAACAAGTAACTAGACTAGAAATTGAGTTGGAAGATCTAGAGTAAGTATCATTGCCCAAACTAATTCATATCTACTTAGTATCACAAATAATAATTAACACCATGTCCTTTACTTTTACAGGGAAAAGAAGCTGAAGTGCACTCTATGGGAAAAATATGCTGAACAAATGTCAAGCTATGTAGCAGATGGCAGTGATTTTCCCATTATTTTGATCATGCAGTTCGCAAAGATAAAAAATTGGAATGGTATCTCGATCCATAAGTGATAATAAGCATATTATATTTACTATGTATATATATTTATAACTTAATCAAATAATTTTTGCATTGTAGAGGATATTAGTGTGTCGAATTCAAAGTTTTCAGCTCGACTCTACATAAATGAGGAAATGGATGCTATCATGGAGTTCAAAAACAGGTTTGTATTTATCTTATTTTGTTAGTATATATGCAATGAAGTCAATAATGGTTTCTAACATATTAATTGAATAGGCTTAACTACGATGGAGAGGCTTCATCTCAAAGGCTCACCCAACTTCCGACTCAGACTCGAAATTCTACCGTTGATGAGTTTTTTCAGAATGAAAGAAAATTCTACCGTTGATGGGAGGAGATACAATTTACCTTCTTCTTCAGAAGTTACTCATTTGGTTAATTCTTGAAAAGGTTGAAATGTAAAGTACAATACTACCCTTAGATATTTTTGAAAATGGTGTTTTCTCTTATGCATTAAAGTGAAAATAATATTTAAGGTGGTCAAATTTTCCAAATTCAAACCAATGTGGCCAGATACAATTATGACAAAAATGATTAAAAGTAAGTCCTAATAATATTCCTAACTATCATAAAAAAAATTATGTTTTTAATGATAAAGAGTTTTAAAATTATAAGGATTTAAATAAAATGATAAGTGTTTTTAAAAAAAATCATAATAGTATGAATTAATAATAAAATTAAGAAACCGTGCATCGCACAGGTTTCAACTAGTTGGCTAGTAAAGTTTGCAGCCTGGAGTTGGTTATTAGGATCAACCGTTGAATAATGCATTAGCGGAAAAATAATCAATTTAGCCATTGTACTTTACACAATCTTTACATTTTGCCACTGTACTATTTTTGGAACAAAATTGTCATTGTAGTTTGAAAGGGAGATGTGATTTTGCCATTATCACTAACTATCATCCAATTTCTAACTGAATTAATTTCAATCACCTCTCCTAAGGTTTCGTCAATATATTCTTCTTTATTCTTCTTAGGATTAAATAAAAAATGATATTTTATGAGAAAAAAGAAAGAAAGGATGAAATATAAACATAAAAACAAGAAGGGAAAGATCGATCGTCTAAATAGAAAAATATTTAAACTAATTACTCTATACATTTTGTCTTATTGTATCATAATATGATAAAACTATAGTAATAAAGAAAATAAAAATACATTAAATTTAAAAGAGATCTAAACAACTAACTAATTTCGAAAAAAATTAATCCATGAAATCTAGTTGGCAACACTCATTAGCTCAAGGGTTATGACATCATTAGTCCCTTAACTATGACCAATTCCACAATTAGTCCCTTAAGAACAATTTGGATCGTAATAGTCCTAAAAGTTTCAAATTGTCACGCAGTGAGTCCTTTTGATGGGTGCGGTTAGAAAGATTCCGTGAAGTGCCCCATGTGCCTCGCATATGCATTTGGTTAAGGATTAAAATGAAATTTCACAATTCACATTCTTCACAAATTCAATCCAATTTAATCAATCACTCAAAAAAGGAAACCCTAACCGTAACTCAAGTGCGCCAATCTCCCATATCTTCACATTTCACATTCTTCATATCTCTCTCTCTCTCTCTCTCTCTCTCTCTCTCTCTCTCTCTCTCTCTCTCTCTCGCGTCACACTACGGCTTAGCGATATCTGATCGGTATAATTGAATGTGTAAAAATTGTTGCAGATATTATCGCTGGCGCCGGCGAGTCTACCCCAATACTACTGGAATATTTCTCGCCTGAAGATGAAGATTCTAAGATCTAACGCCGGATGTTTAGATCTAGCCAGAGAGAAATAATTAAAATCATGACTTTAGATCTAGCCGGAGAGAAAATTAAAATCACTACTTAATGATTTCTTCTACAATCCAGATCTCAGCCTCCTCCAATCGTCCCTCCGCGTTCCTCCCACCCCCTCCAACCACCCACGCATCGTCGTTGTCTCATTCTAGCCCCTTATCAACCACAACCACCAACGCAATCTCCGACGAATTGTAGAAGTTAAATGAGAGGGCCGTCCCCCGATTAAGTTGGGAATTGAGGATGCTGAAGCTATTGGGGGGTGGGGGGGGGAAAGACAGTGAAATGGTTTGATTTTTTAAGTTTTTTATTTTATTTGACCAATTAGAGTAATAATTACTAATCCTAATTAAATTAACATTAATATTTAATATCATAATTACATTGAGATAAATGATTAATGTTTTTAACTAAATTAAGATTTTTTTTTTTGAAGAATTAATTAGATTACGATAAAAAAATTGTTTATTCAAATAAAAATAAATAAATTTTTTTATAATTAAATCCTACTAGAAATTACCCGTGATACCCTTGAAAAATAACATGTGCAACACACATGATTGAGTTTACAGAAATTTTCTAACAGTATCCATAAAAAAGGACTGAGTGCATAACAATTTGAAACTTTTGGGACTATTAAGATGCGAATTGTTCTTAAGGGACTAATTGTGAAATTGGTTATAGTCAAAGGACTGATGGTGTCATTAACCCTTTGTTTAATGCAATTAACTTTTATAAAGAGAATTGACAAGAAAATCGTAAGGATATCACTTTTACCAATTTACCCTTACTTTTCTCCTTACTTTAATTATGGGTCACATACATATAGACATAAAAGAAACTACACACTATACTAATATTAATTAATCAGGTCAATTCTTTTTTCTTAATCCGTATGACGGATCAAACAAGACAATAATTTAGGGACGGAGAGAGTACTACTTTAATTGGAATTATATAATAAAAGAAAAATAAAAAATTTAATTCCACATATATTAGCCAATATGAAAATTATGCCATGTTAAAATTTCTATTCTTCAAGAATAATTATCTTTTTTATAAGTTATTTTTTAATGTTTGCTTTTTAATTTTTTAATTCAATAATTCATATCAATATTACTTTAAAGTAAAAGCCGCTCAGAAATTTTTGTTCAGAAAATTAACATCGGTATTTAACTTAGACACCCTAATTTCAAACATTAGCTACCATTAAGGATTTTCTAACCTATTTATAAATTTTTTGGAGAGTTGGCTGAAACTAATATTGTTAAGAATTGGATGACAGTTAGGGATGGTGGCGAAATTGTAACCTTTTTTGAAACTACGATGGCAATTTTGCTCAAAATATAATACTGTGGCAAAATTTAAAGATTGTTCAAAGTACAGTTGCAAAATAGACCATTTTCCCATGCATAAGATGAAGTACAAGGAAGTCTCTTATCGGCAAGACTATAGTATTGCCCTCTGAAGTTGCCATGTTCTGTTTTTTGGATGCAAAAGAATTAACCAGATGTATTTTCGTGTTCTTATTTTATTTTATTTTTTTGATAAATGTATTCCTCTGATATTGTAAGGGAGTAGGGGACACAATGTCGAGGCAAAAGTTGATGGGACTCATTAAAGCAGACTCACTGAGAAAGTTTGAGGATGTTCGACTTTAATTTCTCCCTTGTTATAACTAAAGAGTTGGGAACATGAGTGAATTAGAAATTCAATGTCTTTCACTTTTACTTCTCAAGCGAATTCCATTGTCTCCGCGCCGCCCCCCCAAAACCCATATCTGTTAACCACCTGTAATATTATGTTAAGGGCTAGTTGGTGACTTAATGGCATTGTAGGAAAGTAAGAAAAATGAGAGATCAACAAATAATATAAATATAACCCTAGTTATATTATACTTGGTAAGTAGTATCCTAATCCAACGGGATTTGGGATTGACTTTACCAATCCTACAAGGAATAGGTTTCTTGTGGGAATAATATAAATAGGGCAAGCCACCAAAGGGAAAATATACGACGTGCAATATTTTTCCTCTCTCTAAAAATTACATCTCACCAAAATACTCTCTCTAAGTCTAACCATCGAGAGACTTGGATTTGCGGCGTGGAATTGGAATTGATATTCGTCCTACGTGATATCAATTCGACGAGAAAGAATTGCAGATTAATTGTTCGTGGTGTTCGTGAGTTCGTAGCACAAGCCGAAAGTCTTCCGCTTCGCTCCAGGGTTCGAATTCGCACGAGGTAATCCGTGATACCCAATTATTGTATAGTGAATTCGTTCCCTTCATTGGTATCAGAGCCGTTATGCTTGTTGCTCGTATTATTATGCCTTGAATAGCATGTTTTTTGTTTTGGGTTTGTTTAAATTGTTTGCCTAAAAACGGACCAACTGGGTTTGTCGATTTCGTTATCAAAACGTTGTTTGTTTTGGGAAAATTTTATATGTACACGTAGCTTATGCTGAGGGGAACAACATATTAAATTTTCATCGAATTTCGTTGGGTAAAACTCAAGATATTGCAAACCCTAGTTTTGTTGAAACATGGTTTTTCCGAAACTTTTCATGCGTTTTTGAACAAGTTATAATCTGTAAAACTGTGATTTTATGATATATAATTGTTCTACTCCGCGAGGGCTTTCCAACGACATATTATATGCCTAATTTGGACTTAAATTGAGCGTTCTAGAGCCTCGGAAAGTTGACGTCGCGAAACACATTTTCAGCTCCAAAGTTAGGGACGATGAACAGTGTTTACAGACGACGCCCACTCTCGCGGCGGAGAGTGGTGTGCGTGCGGTGGTTTCCGGGCGCCGTTTGTTCTCACCTCCGGCGAGTCTTAACGTTTTTGGGCCTTCTGAGTTCAATAGTGGTCTCTGTTTTCTGAAATTATGCCCGGAAATAGGTGTTTTTGTATTTTTAGTACTTTAAAAATTGTTTTAAAATTATTAAAAATCTGAAATAAATTTCGAGTGGCATAAATATGATTTCAGGGGCTATATATTGGTGTTTGGTACTGTTTTGTAAATTTTAAAAAATTTTGAGAATTTTTTATTATTTTTTCTCTAATTTTAAGTCATATTTGGCATATAAAATTGTTGTTTTAGGCTCTAAAATTAATATTGGGACTACACGAGACCCAATAATATTATTTTCAATAGTGAAAATATTTTTTGTACATGTTGTGAATCTAGATAGATTTGTTCTGTCTTATTTCTTTTGTTCAAAGTATTAATTTGTAAATATTTTAACATTGTGCATATTTTGGTTGTGATTACGAGCCTCGCGGATTTTCCCTCCTTATTTGTATAATGTTATAATATTCTTCATTAATTTTTGGAACAAAAGTGAATCGAAAAGTATGCTAAAAATGTCTACGTTTGCAACCTTGTTAATTGTAGTGAAATGGCTTCAAAGAGTGTAATCGCTGACTTGAACAAGGGTGAGAAATTGGATGGCAAAAACTATAGTATTTGGCAAAGGAAAATCACTTACTTGCTAAACGAGCAGGAGGTTCTTGAGAACCTTGATACTGTGATGACTGAACCAGAAATGGGTAATTCTACCATAGCCCAACATCGTCTTAACATGCAGAATTACCAGTCGTGGGTAAAGAAAGATCGATGTGCACGCTTTACCATGTTGAGTAGCATGCATAATGATCTTATTGGGCAGTTTGAAACTTGCCCAACTGCTAAGGATATGTGGGACCAGATAAGGACCGTTTTGGGAACACCTCCGCTACAGGTTGAGAACCCTAACTTATAAGTTTGAAAGCTATAAGATTGACCAAAAACGATCCATCCCCGATCAACTTCGTCAGATGTCGGGTATGATTCGTGAGCTTAAGGCTGCTGGTAGTATCTTATCTGATGAACAACAAGTTCAAGCAGTGATTCGTTCGCGCCGATTCTTGGAGTAATTTGAGGCGATTCGACTCATACGACTCTATTCGACTTTTACGGATGTGTGTCGTCATGTTGAGCTTGAAGCCGAGCGCCATGGTGCGAGTCGCGCAATGGGTGGTGTGACTCATGACCTTGCTCTTGTTTCCTTGAGGGTTCGCGCAAGAAAATGGGCAGCGAAAGAAACAAGCTAAAGGAAAGCAAGCTCAAAATCTGGGACCTAATGGTGGCAAGATCGCTAAGCGCCGTAGAGGCAAAAAGAATATGGCTAAGCAAAAGTGCTTCAACCGCGGTACCTTGGGTCATTTTGCTCGGACTTGTCCCGAGCCCAAGAAGGTATCTCTAAATCCTAAATCTCGCAAATTTGTGTTTGCTCTCATGTTTTATTATCGACTCTCTCCCCGTGTGGATTGTAGACTCGGGATCCACAAAACATGTGACGAGGATCGAGAAGGATTTGTAGATTATCGAAAGGTTCCTGGTACAAGAAGTATTTTCATGGGAAACAGTTCGACCGTAGAAGTCGAAGGGGTTGGTTCATATCAACTTTTGCGGAACGGACGCATTCGATTCTTGATGAAGTGCTTTATGCCGGAATTCGACATAATCTATTATCTCGTAGTACAATTACTAGAATTGGGATATTCTTTTAATTTTAGTGGTAGCCACATGGATATTTGTTTTGATGATGAAGTTTTGGGACATGGTTTTTGTCGATAATTTCTTTAAATTGGATTTGTTGGATTCTTTTAATTCCTCTATTAATTTTTCTTCTTATGTGGCTTATAATGATTCTAATCTCGAGTTATGGCATGCTAGACTTGGACATATTGGAAAAGATAGGATGACTAGATTGGCTAGAGAAGGCCTATTGGGGTCTCTCACTAAAGTCAACCTACCTATTTGTGAACCTTGTTTGGCAGGAAAAGCTTGCCGAAAGCCTTTTGGTAAGGCAAAAAGGGCCACACAACCGTTGGAGTTAGTCCATTCAGATATTTGCGGACCTATGAATGTTAAGGCACGACATGGTGCCTCCTATTTTCTTACTTTTATCGATGATTATACGCTATGGTTATGTTTACCTTATTTCTCACCGCTATGAAGCCGTCGCTTGTTTTGAGCGTTTCCTAGCCAAGGTGGAGAATCAAAAGGATAAAAGCCTAAAAACTTTTAGAACAGACCGGGGCCGCGAGTATCTATCTGATCAATTTAAAGAATTGTGTGAGAAAAAAGGAATAAAAAGGCAATTAACAATTCCTGGCACTCCGCAACAAAATGGTGTTGCAGAAAGAAGGAATCGTACACTGTTAGAGATGGTTAGGTCGATGATGGCACAGGCCAATCTCCCCATTTCGTTTTGGGGGGATGCGCTAATGACTGCCGCATATATACTTAACCGAGTGCCTTCTAAGTCGTTCTACAACCCCTTATGAATTGTGGAAAGGTGAGAAGCCTAACTTGGGGCATCTTCACCCTGGGGTTGTGCAGGTTATGTCCATAGTACATCCAATAAGTTTGGAAAACTAGGCCCAAGAGGAAACAAATGTGTTTTCATTAGGTATTCGAATACCTCGAAAGGCTATGTTATGTATGGTGGAAAACCTGAAGTAGGAATGACTGAAATAGAGTCGCGCGATATTGATTTCATTGAGAATGATTTCCTCGGATAGGTGAAGTTAGAAAAGACTTTGAACTTTTGAAATGGAAGAAGAACATTTGACATCTCTTGGCGAAGGGGGAATTGTCTCAACCTGATCCCATAGTACAACATGAGGTTGAGCCTATGGTCACCAATGAGAGTCAAGAAGATCTTCATCCTAGTGGGAGTATGGATTCTAGTGGGAGTCCTGTACTAGAACGAAGAAGTAAACGTGGGAATATACCTCGTCGTCGATTCGCGATCGAAGGGAATCTTTCTTATGTGCCGATTCGATTCTAGTGAGCCTAATTCGTTCAAAGAAGCTCTTTCTTTACCTACTAATAATGAATGGATAACTGCAATGGAAGACGAAATTTCCTCTATGAAGAAGAATCAAGTTTGGGAGTTAGTTGATCTCCCGCAAGGTCGCAAGACTATTGGAAATAAATGGGTTTTCAAAATCAAGCGAAAGGCGGATGGATCAATTGACAAGTACAAGGCACGTCTTGTGGCGAAAGGCTATACCCAAAGAGAGGGTTTAGACTATGAGGAAACATTTTCCCCAGTGGTGAGATTTTCCTCCGTTCGTCTCATTCTAGCGATAGTAGCACACATGGATCTAGAACTTTTTCAGATAGATGTTAAAACTGCATTTCTCAATGGAGAACTAGATGAAGAGATCTATATGACTCAACCAGAGGGTTTTGAAGTCAAGGGACAAGAGCGCAAAGTGTGCCGACTCAAACGTTCAATCTATGGTCTCAAACAGTCATCTAGACAATGGTATATTCGTTTTCACCAAGCGATAACCTCAATTGACTTTGTGATGATTGAGGAGGACCATTGTGTGTATGTTAAACGATCCAAGAAAAAGATCTTGATCTTATCATCATATGTTGATGATATCCTACTTGCTGGAAATGACATGGAGATGATAAATGCCACTAAAGAGTGGTTGTCTGCTCATTTTGATATGAAAGACTTGGGTGAAGCAAATTATGTGCTTGGAGTAAAAGTCGTTAGGGATCGCTCTAAAAGGTTTCTTAGTTTGTCTCAAGAGACTTATATTAAGAAAATTATAGAACGATTCGGCATGACTAACTCAAAACCCGTTGTCACTCCAATGGAAAAAGGATGTGTCCTTAGTACAACCCAATGCCCAAAGAATGAAGAAGAAAAGAAGAGGATGGCTGCAACTCCATATGCAAATGCAGTAGGGAGCTTGATGTATGCTATGGTGTGTACTCGGCCTGACCTATGTTTTGCAGTTGGGATGTTGAGTCGATTCCAAAGTAATCATGGACCCGCACACTGGGTAGCGGTGAAAAGAGTTCTACGTTATTTGGTAGGAACCACAAATTTAGCCCTTTGTTATCAAGGTGGGGATTTGAGCTTGAGAGGTTTCACTGATGCGGATTGGGCGGGAGATGTAGATGAGCGCAAATCTACTTCAGGTTACACTTTCCTCCTTGGTGGTGGAGCTATCTCTTGGAGTAGCAAACGACAGGAAAGTACCTCCCTATCCACAATGGAGTCAGAATACATAGCTTGCTCATCTGCGGTTCAAGAAGCTGTATGGTTGAGGAGGTTTCTTCAACATCTTGATGTTACACCCAATGTGGATCGTCCTGTAGTCATTGGTTGTGATAGCATGGCAGCTTTGGGATATGCTAAGGATCCCAAGTACCATGGGAGGACGAAACACATTGAGATCAAGTATCATTTCACTAGAGACATGGTTGCAGAAAGAAAAGTTGTTCTAGAATATGTTCCTACTAGAAGCATGTTGGCTGATCCTATGACAAAACCTCTAGCTAGAGAGATCTTTCAAGATCACATGTTGGGTCTAGGGCTTCGTAGGATGTGACTTGTTATTCCTAAGAACACTTCTGTTGACATTGTTATTTTCATTATCGATTGAATACATTGCAGTTTTATTTCATTCCTATTATTTGTTAATTGGATGTTTTATAAAATTGCGTAGCATACATTTTGGTTAAAAAGATGTCATGGACATTGAATTGGCCCTCTCACACGGGTAATTCACCTTGTCGCCAGGTGGGCGAGTAAGTTGAGATATTAGTCTTTGGCACCTACAAAGGGGGGTGCGCAAATGACGTTATGATATATCGCCTTGGCACATGGCTAAGATGAGACCTATCTTTTTATGGGTCGACCTAAAATGTCCCAAGAAAAGTCCGAATGTGAGATCTTAAAGAGGCACTAGGAGAGTGACTGCTTTTGAGGACTCAGGTTAGACGCCAGAAGGGCGACTAGACTAAGATTCGTAGGGCGTTAGAATATGACATGCCTACTTTGTGTGGGAAGTTCCGTCGCAGCATACACATCATACTGTATGCGACTATGAGCGACCATAGAAAGTGATTGAATGATCCCTGCTTCATCGCTGTGTGAGTTCTAGTGATCACTTTGTGATCATACTTATGCCCTATGTGACTTAGAACTATGTTATGAACTTGGACGTTGATGTTGCTACTTTGGCATGCCGACCAATGGGCTATGCACATACAGCCCCACGGAGCATCGCTGGGAAAGCAGTTAACCAAGGGTGATTAACATGAGAGTCTAAGGAAGATAGTATAGTATACATCTCTGTTTTGTGTCTTAATGCCCGAGCGATCATATTGAACATACGGTTCAAAAGATTGATCTTGAGCACATAAACATCTTGAGGTTTAAGCACCGCGATCGAGGGATTAAGGATGCTTGAATTGGTGTATATATATATATAGTCTGGGGCATAGACGAGGTCTTTACTAACAAGAAAGTTCTATGCTGGTCAGATGGTGATTTGGTATAGCGCTCCTACCCTTTATCTTTCTCGTCAGGTCGCACGCCTCACTTCCAGTATGAAGAGATAGTATTTAACGGGTTTTGATGATATTATATAGTGAGAGAGGTGAGCCCATATGTGCGAGTGGGAGATGTTAGAAAACGGGCTTGTGGCCCGATTCAACGTATCCGCCCATAAAGGCTCATAGAACCCTAGTTATATTATACTTGGTAAGTAGTATCCTAATCCAACGGGATTTGGGATTGACTTTACCAATCCTACAAGGAATAGGTTTCTTGTGAGAATAATATAAATAGGGCAAGCCACCAAAGGGAAAATATACGACGTGCAATATTTTTCCTCTCTCTAGAAATTACATCTCACCAAAATACTCTCTCTAAGTCTAACCATCGAGAGACTTGGATTTGCGGCGTGGAATTGGAATTGATATTCGTCCTACGTGATATCAATTCGACGAGAAAGAATTGCAGATTAATTGTTCGTGGTGTTCGTGAGTTCGTAGCACAAGCCGAAAGTCTTCCGCTTCGCTCCAGGGTTCGAATTCGCACGAGGTAATCCGTGATACCCAATTATTGTATAGTGAATTCGTTCCCTTCAGTAGGAAAGTAAGAAAAATGAGAGATCAACAAATAATATCAACATAATCCATCTACAAGATAGAAATTATGCTAAGCGCAACTTGGTGACTTACGAAAGCCACGGTATGTGACACAAAAAGAAGATTGACAATGGAACCTCAACAGAAAAATGAAATTTTTTTATGTGTAGATTAATTATGTTGATATTTTCAGCTCATGTAGTATACTCATACAAAAAATGTACTTAATGACTTCAATATCTTTATCGAAGTATAATTGTTTCTTTCAAGGTAGCATTACTCATTAAAAAAAAATACTTAGCCACTTCAATATCTTTATTGACGTATAATTGTTTCTTTCAAGGTAAAACCAGAAAATAAGATGCTAAAATTCAACATTTTGACCAAATAAAAAAGATAAATTGGCGCACATTTTCTTACTTCCGAAATGCCTATGTGACTATTTTCTTAAATGTTTATGATACTAGCTGGATAACACTATGTTAAAAATTACTTATACACCTCTAAAAGAATTCAGGGTTCGCCACACTTAGTACCCAGGTGTCCAGCCGCAATTTTGATGAAATGCACTCAGCTTTCCAAACTTATCCCTCCAAGGTAATGCCAAGTTCTTATGGGGGGCATATGCATTTTAGTAACTGTTTCCCTAGGTCTTTCATGGATACAAGGTATTTGCCTCGGTGAAGGTGGTCAAAGGCTAGTAACGGAATTAATTTTAATAACTGTACAGTACTATCATCTGATCCACATTGTCACTGTAATTTGTAGAGGGGTTGCAATCAACCCATTTTTCCTATCTATAGTCTAATTACTAACGTAATTAATTTTAATGCTCTCCCCTAAGGTTTTGGAAATAGGTTTAGAGGCCCCTGAAAACAACTGACCATGAAATTGATGCTACAATTTTCTTTGTCATTTCTTAATAATAAAAGTTTATGTAAATGTATTCTTTTATTTCTTATTCAAATAAATTATCTTAAGATATACTCCCAAGAATAAATATTATAAGAAAATCTTTAAAAATGAAAAAAAAAATTAAGCATAAGAGTGAGTCATGTTGCATAACAAAAATTAATATAATAAGAATATTTTTGTCTACCAAACTTTGAGAAAATACGTGATATTAATAGTTAGATTAAAAGGATATAACTATAAAAATTTAATCCAATGGTAGAATCGTAGTGTGATATAGTATCATAAGATAATTGTACCTTTTGTCTACCTATACAATTGATTTAAAATTTTAATATTGAGTTGATGGAAACCAATAATCAATTTCATACCAACCATATTGTAGTTATTGAAAAGATTTTTTAAAATAATATTATTTAAATTGAATTAAATTTATTTAATTTTTATTAAATTATCCAACATTTTCTAAAATTTTGGTAGACAAATGCCTTAATTATATTATTTTTTTATAATGGAACACGAGACTCAAGCTGTAAACACAATTGACTAAACATATATGTTTTGAAGAAAAAAATAGAAAAGGAATAACTCCCTTATTTGTTGATGTGTTGAGAATTAAAAATTAATTTGAAAATAAAACATATTACTCCACTTCAAATGACAAGTATTAAATGGTAATTATGTCCAAATATATATTAATTTAAAGTAAAAATTAATAATGTAAAATATGTATAAAAAAAAGTACGCCACCCATATAGAAAAAGACAAGAAAGTATGTGCTAATGTCAATGTGTTTGGAACATAATAAAATATTTATGATTTTAAATCTAATATTTTGTTATATTTTCTCCTTAGTCTGTGTTTGAAAAGCCTCATGTTTTAAGGGTTATATTAGTATCATTAGAATTGATCATAATTACAAAAATATTTGGAAACAACCAAAATGCTTATAACATTTGTGAAGGTAAAGTTGAAAAGGCTGTGAAGATTGAAGGCATAATTTTTTAAAGTAAAAGATTTAAATAGAACATCTCAAAATTGAATAATGAACAATTTGCATGGAAGGAAGAGATTAAAATTTAGTAGAAGAAAGTTTAGAAGAAAGTACTTATCAAAAAAATAATAAATAAAATTAAGTTTAGTAGAAGAAAGTAGAAAGTGTAGTTTACTGAATTGATAGTTTAAGTGATGTGATCCTAGAGTCCATAAAGGGTGTTCTACAAATGGAGGGACGCTAGTGTATGTATGGAAGCCTAGGGATGAGCAGTGGCGAAGCCACTATATGGCCAAAGGGGGCCATGGCCCCCCTAGCCTTTTGTGTTTATGCAATTAACCCCCTTTCAAAGGTTTTTACAAATTTGTATTTTTATTATAGTCCCCCCTTCACTTCTCAATAGAGTAATAAATAAAATTTCTTATATGGACTTTGTTTTAAAAAGGTTTCAATAATTATCTAGAAGCGTGCAAGATCAATTTGGTCCGCTAAGTCCAAAACTTGTTTATAAATTGTAAAACGAAACATAATTCATGTGCAAATTAAAAAAATTTATTTTCATAAAAAAAACTTATTAATGGGTGTTATCTTTTCTTCTCATTACATGTTGTCTTCTATATTTTAAATTTGAACGAAAAGATTGCATATTTAAATTTCATTAAGCTAAATGTATCGAATTTACACATGTCAAAATGGACATATTTGGACGATGTTTACAGCTGTATGGGAACTAAATTATAAGGTGAAAAAGTATATTGGCTTTGCTCTTGGATAATGATACACAAAGTAAAAAATGCTAACATATTTTTAAAACCCTCACATGTGGCGCAAGGAGATCACTCTCTTCTCTCTCTCTAACAAAATACTTGGATCTATTCACCACATGTGTGGGCTTTAAAAAGTAGGTTAGCATTTTTCACTTTGTGTATCATTATCTTTATAGAATTGAAGGAAAATAATAACAACACATAAATCTAATACGACACTCAAAATTACATAAACTCGCAATTTAATTGGATTATTTTAGTTTGATATAATCATACTAAATGGAGTTCAAAAACAATAATCGTATTAAATGAAAACAATATGCAGATGCTGATAAGAGGTGTTGGTAATCTGTAAAACAATTTACATTCAAAAAGATTTAGCATATTTTATAATTAACACGACTTTATTTTAATTTCAAAATATTTTATATCGAATAATCTTTTAGAGTACATCGAGAGTAACAACTGATTGAAACTCTTGCACACTTTTTAAGTCTTTACTTGGCCCCCCTAAAGCTGTATTCCTAGCTTCGCCACTGGGGATGAGTTTGGTTGCAACAGAAGAGCCAAAAAGGACTCCAAAATGCACGTTTTTGGGAGGAAAAATCCCAAAACCGGGATTCTTAGGTTTTTTTGTATATTTTGGTATGTTTTCTTTTTCCTTTTTGAATTTTAATTAGTTTATTTATGTAAGTTAGTTTCCTTATATAATTAGTTTCCTTATGTAATTTATAGTTAGTTTCCTAGCTCGAAAAAGTTTAGGGTTTTTCTTGTAGCCTATATAAAAGAGCCTCTTTGATCTAATAGAAAGATAGATGTTTTTTGATCAAGCTTTTCTTTTGTGTTATACACGTTCTGTTAGAACATTGCAAACTTGGATTAGTTTGTGTTAATTCCATATTCTTGGTTCTTAACTTAACTTAGTTAGGGGTAGGGGTCTTGAATCTTCGTACCAAGGTTCTTAATTCCATTGAGGGTTAGGGGTTGAGGTCTACAACAGATTGTTCGCAAGTCCTTGGATGTACGTTTTCTGCAAGATTGTCTTCTCGACGTAGGTTCCAAATTCCAATAACTTGTGGGTTCTCGTTGGAATCACATCATTAAGGAAAGGAGAAAGTAAGGTTTTGGGGTCTCCCAACCTGTGGCAGTTAAGGAAAATAGCGAGATGCAACACCTTTTTAAAGTAATGTGGCAATGTTTACCGAAAAATAATTGGTCAACGTACAATGGCAAAGGAGACCATATTTTTCCAATTATCAAACAAACAACTTAACATAAACATGCTAGTAAAATCTTACTTCTTAGACAACTACGGATGGTAACCTATCTATGATGACAGCAACAACAGTAATAATTTTATGATAAGATTTTAATTATAAAAACTGATTTAATGATTAGACGTCATAGGCACTAAATGAAGCCCCCTTAATATGTTATACGCAACCCCGGGTAAAATGACTATTTTGCCCGTCTCTATGTATAGAAAAATTTTAACACAAACCCTCACTTTCATTTTCAGTTTCTCCCTCTAAAAAGAAAATTTTATGTTGTTATTGTATTTTAACGTACATTGTAGCAAAAACAAAAAAAGGGAAAAAATCTTGAACATGAGCCAACGGTAGGTGCCAACAGGCGTGTTGGCACGTATTCAAGAATTTCCCAATTTTTTTGAAAATTTACACTTTGCCCCCTTGAATTTGTAAAGTATAAATTTTCAAAAAAAAATTTTTGAGAAAATCGGGTGACATGCGCCTACCACCGTTGGCACATGTTCAAGATTTTCACTTTTTATGAAAATTTGCACATTAACCCCTAAGTTTGTTAATTTGGTTTAATAGTTTAACTAAACAATTTCATTCAATTAAACCATTTAACAAATTAAAAAACTCAGGGGGTAAATTGTAAATTTTCAGCAAAAAATTGGAAAAGCCTTGAACATGCGCCAACAATAGGACATGCGCATGTCATCCGATTTTCTCAATTTTTTTCTTTTTTCTTGTAACACTGAAAATAGTTAGTAATTTTGCCGAAGGTATTTAGGGGACTGCGTTTAGCACCTCCATTAGGCATAAGATAAGGAATATTTGAATACTGAATAATAAGGATATGAATCTTTGAAATTTTGAAGTGAATCCATGGAAACAGACACGGGTTAATTGGGTCATTTATCAATGCTACGGAGTATAATTTATCACTAAAAAAATAGGGAAATGGATAGATATGTACCTTTCTCGCCAATATAACCTCGTTTGCGAAGGCCTTTCTTAGAGGAACGTCCAACACTGCAGAGGGAGTCAATGTTTTTAGGGGAAAACCCTCTCTCATTGTTGAATAAGAGCAATGTTGCGGTAGCTCCAGTAGCCGTTATGTCCTTTGAAGTGATCACAAACTCCAGCGATGGGTCCACTCCTTCCAAATACTCATTATCCTCCGCATTCTGTAAATATCATATGTAACCATCACAAAAAATAAAACAAAAAACTTAATTAATAATGAGTAATTCAGAATTTCACTGCGTGAGCGGGAAATACTACCGATCAATTAAGTAGATTAATTTTCATGGACGGACAGACAGAGGTAGAGGGAGAGAGAAGGAAGACCTGGATGAGTTCCATTAGGAAATGAACATCTTTGGCATAGAGTTCAGCAGAGAGGTTCTTCACGGCCTGGTGTAGATCCTCCGTTAGTGGATTCGGTTCGCCTCCTATGGAAAATTTCTTCCTCCGTATCTCCTCAACGTGCTCCTTCGCCATTAATCTCCGATCACCGAAACCTAGCTCCTATGTGTAAACAAGACAGAGAGAGGAGGAGGAGAGAACTAGCTAACTAGCAAAGTGTGATTATAGGGAGGAAATTAAAATAGCTTGGGAACTACTAGTAGTAGTTGTATTAAAAATAAAAACAAAAACAACTGTGAGAAATTGTAGCAAAATTAAAACTTCGGGAGGAAGGAAACAATTAAAGTGGTTGGTTTAGACTAGGCCCTAGGGGCCTTTAGGATTTGATTGGTCTGTTCAGGTCTTTGAAAGGTCTCTCTGTTTAACTTTTTTTTTTTTTTTTTTTTTTTTTGGGGAAACTACACAAATGGTTCTAATAGTTTTAATATTTTTTTGTAATTGGTCCTTACACCTCGCAAATGGTCCCTATACCGAGACATTTTACTCAAATGGTCCTTCTGTTAATTTCTGCCGTTAAGTGTGCACACTTGCCACACACGTGCATTTGTGGATAGGTAAAATATTCATTTCATCTTAAGAAGTACAGGGACCAATTTTAAAATGATTAAAGCCAAAAAAAAATCAATGATTAAAGCCAAAGAAAATCAACTCATCACTGTTCATCTTATTCTCAACCCACCACCACACATCACTGTTCACCCGGCACCCCTCTCTCTCTCTCTCTCTCTCTCTCTCTCTCTCTCTCTCTCTCTCTCTCTCTCTCTCTCTCTCTCTCTCTCTCTCTCCACTCCATGCAGTAAGTTTGGTAGAGCAAACTTACAGCTTCCGAATAACATTTTGAGCACCAACAATTGTCAATAATAGTCCACAACTTCTTTTTTTTCAGCAACCATGTGTTTTCAAATTTGAATCAGATGCACAATCTCAAAATGAATCAAATGCACAATCCGACAATCTCAAATTTGAACTACTTTTTTGAACTAATTTTTTTTTTTTGGAACTATTAATTCAGATGCACCAACAATTGTCAATAACAGTCCACAACTTTTTTTTTCCTAGCAACCATGTGTTTTCAAATTTGAATTCAGATGCACAATCTAAAATTGAATCAGATGCACAATCTCAAAATTACCGAAAATCTCAAAACAACCATTTAGATAGGGAAGCAACATTTTTGCCGAATTCCGAATCCATAATCCTTAATTGCCAAATGCCATTACTCGAACAAATATTAGGAAATAAAGTAAACATTACCAAATCAAATAAAATATTCAATCTTTACAACTGATTTCTATAGTCTCAAAAGCAAAAATATATATATATATATATATATATATATACAGAAATAATTCGGTGTAAAATGAATTTAGTTTGAGCGGGGTTTTACTGGAAGGAGTAGGAAATTGAAGGGAGACGTAAGTGTAGAGTTCAATGGAGGTAGCGACGGCAGTGGATCCATGGACGACGCGCGTGTAAAAATAATCACAACCATGTGTTTTCCGGCAATTTTGAACTATTTTTTTTTCAGCAACCATGTGTTTTCTGACAATTTGTACGGCGCTGAATTTCGCGAACACCGTCGTGCCCCTTGCCACACAGCGTAGAGGATCACCATGGCTTGTACTAGTTTGCAATAGAGATTTTGGACGTCTCTTTTCGTTAGTGATGAACTATCATATGGAAGAAACTGATTGATTTGCTTTAAGTCTTATAATCAAGGGGTTTTTCAGGTGGATTAGTTAAATATTGGGATATTATGATGTAGGGTAAGGGAGGGCAAAAGTGTTACCCGAGGTCACCATTGCTGGAGAAGATGGCAATGGGTGGCCGAATTATGAAAGCAATGCAACGTATACACCGCAAGTAGAGAAAGGATGAGAGAGAGAGTAAAAATGGTTTGAAGAAAGAGAGCCAATTTTACAGTTTCACAATTGGTCCCTGTACTTCAAAAGTAAAATGACTATTTTACCCCGTCCAAAATGCACGTGCAATGCACATGTCAAGACTTGACGAAAAAAATATAACAGAACTAGATGGAAGGACCAATTGCGTTCAATTGATTTGTACAAGGACGACTAGTGAAAAATTTTTTGTACATGGACAAATTGCAAAAAACACTAAAACTACAGGGACCATTTGTGTAGTTTGCCCTTTTTTGGTTTTTTTTTTTAGGATTTAATTGGTCAGTTCAAGGTCCTTGAAAAGTCTCTGTGTTTCAACTTTTTTCTTCTTTCCCCCCATTCCCGCAGTACTGCAGCGCGTTCCTTTGTTCATTTTCATTTTCCAAAAAGCTTGTCCTGAAGCTATTACCTGTCAGAAGTCGATTGGTTGTAGTTATTTGACCCGATTACTATCCAAAACCGCAATTACTAGTACAGTAGTACTCCATTATTTAGGGAGAATTACATGTGGGTTCTTTTTGGTACATTTGTAATTGTTTCGGTCTATTATATTTTTTAAAAAACTAAAAAAATGTATCTTTGGGAAAAAAAACTATTATGCCATTAATAAAATATTTATTGGAGAAATTTTATCATAGTGATGTTTAATTGCGATGTCTAATTTCATCATCGCTATGTTTAATTCCATCATCGCGATGCCTAATTTTATAATTACGATGCAGCCAAATGAAGATTTATCGGAGAAATTTTAATAAGTAAGAGTCCGTTTGGTCGAGTGTTTTGGCCAAAACACAGGGATAAAACGCAGCTTATTTGTAAAAAATGTGCTTCAATACTGCGACAGAAAACGCGGCGTTTTCAAACGCTGCGTTTTAAACGCGGAATTTCTTTTCCCAAAACGCAGATTTTAAAACGCTACTAGGAAAAAAAGCTGCGTATTGAAGTGATATTCCAAACGTATTTATAAGGAAAGACCTCCGTTTTTAAAACACTGCGTTTTGTAAACGCTTCACCAAACGTGCTCTAAGATTCACTAGAGAAATTTTAGGACTCGATGCCCAATTGCGATGTCTAATTTCATTTATGTCTAATTCCATCATCGCGATGCCTAAATTTTAGTAAGTAAGATTTACTAGTGTTCTATTGGGATGGAAACAGAGGTTATATATAAAAATTAATTTTCTAAATATTAGGAAGAAGTTATCTGGAAGATTGGCCGGAGAAATTTTATTAAGAAATGAAGATTCACCGAAGAAATATTAGAAAAAAGTTATTTGGAATATTGGCCGGAGAAATTTTAGGAAGAAAAAAAGATTCACAAAAGAAATTTTAGGAATAAGCTATTGTATATGTTATTGTTGGGCATTTTAGGAACAATTTTATTAAAAGTAACTTTTAGCGGTTAAAAAAAAATGGTGGACTGAAAAGTTATTTTATTAAAAGTGACTTTTAGTGGTTAAAAAAAATGGTAGACTGAAAAAAATAAAAAAATTTCAAAGTAGACCGGCTAGCAATTTCTGTATTATTTATATACAACTCTCGATTAGATGAGATCATTAAAATAAATATAATATTATTTTTATGATTATAAAGGGTTGATAATCTTAGATTCTAGCAACTAACTAATTAAAAATAAAACAATTTTCATTAGGAAACTCAATCAAATCAAACAATTTATATTGTGTGATATCATCTTCTGAACCTTCCGATATTTTGATATGCTCATCATCGTATTTTCTAATTATTGCCAAAATTGACACTCTTTGCAGTTATAGGCTAAATTAATTTGTTTGTACTAGTAGTTTTTCTTGCTAGATAGTAAATACTATTACAGAAATTCTCGACTCTTTTTATTTTGAGATTTTGTTCCACATAAAGAGTCCGTTACGTCAATATTTTGTATGAATTTCTTTTTATTTTTATTATTTTTAAGTTTAAATATCTTAATATTTTCACATTTATATAGTGTCGGATATAAATATTTTCATCATTTTTAAGTCTCGATAAATATTCCTACTTTTTATTCTGAGATGTCCCAATTAATGTTACTAATGACTTTTGATATAAATATTTTCTACCATTCTTCCCAATATACCCTAAAATTTCATTTAATATAGCATATAACCCATATATTTAGAATAGTAGAACTCAATTAATATTCATGAGTATTATCGTCAGAAAATATTTTACAGCACATCATTAATTACGTTTCTTAATTCGTGTGTTTTGTCAACTAGAAACATTTATCTGGGACAGAAGGAGTATTATTTTTATATTATTACCTATTTATTAGTACAAAATAATTATAGAATAATAGCCAAATGAATGAATAATTAAGCATACATATTCATATGTGTGTAATTACATTTCTTATACTACCAAATACTTTTTAGAAATTATCTTTATGTCTATTTCAGTAAAATTTCATTACTAGTAATGAATTCCGCAATATCAATTATATTTTCGTGTACCAAAGTAACATCGTATCATATAGTAGTATATTCAAATCCAATCCCGATAGAGTTTTTTCAGAATTTTAAAATTTTAAATTGAACTTAATTTGAGGACAAGCTTTCTCATCGGTTGCTGTAACATTTTTTTTGCAAAAATAAACAAAAAATAAAAAATTACTAAAATCTGTACATCTTTAGTTTTAAAACTAGATTGCCATATATACTCTAAAGTTTACAAATTTGTTAAATATATACAAGGTCAATAATCTCATAATCAATCTAACTAAAAACTAAAAATTTGTTGTACCTGTGAAAGGTATAACTACGGGAAAAAAAATCATTCAACCAATTAAAGATAAACCATTTATCTCCAGAAAATCAAACACAATATATATAACTAACCAAGCCCATGATTATTGATGGTTATTGTGCTTATCCGATATCTTTAACAAGTTCTAATAGTTCAAATTAAATGCTGTGTGATGTGTAACCCTGTGTTTGAAGAATATGATTATTCATTTTAGTATAGTATTTTGTTCACCTTAAGCTAAACCCATTTAGCAAAAACTTAAAAATTATCTCTAAGACGAAATTTTTTTTACGTGAGACTCTGTTTTACGAATGAGACCTACCCAACCCATGTTTTTCTCTCCATAAATAATCCGACCGCCACTAATTAACAGTACAGTGGTCACTGATCTTTCTATGTTTGAATCAAGGGTGGGTTCCTTAGAAAATGATGCTTTGCTTCCCATCAGATCCACCAATATCCAAATCTGTTCTCGACACATTATTCTATTCTTTAATTTGTGAATTTTGCAAATTAACATTTAAAAATCATCTGTGAGTGAATATATTTTAATGACATTTATATAAAACACGAAATTTGCTTGTCATTGCATCGGTTTAATTATAATAAACATGTTACAGACAATCTCAACTCTCAAGGATTAGTTCAACACCATTGGTTATGATTGAGGGTCATTCTTTTAATTTCTTTTTTTAGCTGTAAATCTGTAAGAGTTAATTTCTCTTTACGTGGCAAGTCTCAATTTTAGTCTTCACAACATCGATCCTCGAATTTAACAAATTTTAATTTAGAGAATTGATGAAAATATATTTATTTCTACGCTTGTTTCTTATGGAGATTAGCACGTTTGACCATTGATGAATATACATATCCTTATATATATAGCACTCAAGCTAGTACAATGGAAAGTGTTGGATTTTAGAATCCACTCAATCATTGATTATTGTCTTTTTGGTAAATTGATAATTGATTGATTGACTAATTAGTTTTGCCTTTCTTGGTGAAGTCTTGATTAATCAAAAAGATAGTGATTGATTCAATCTCGACTACTTAGTATATTTGGTAAGATTTAAGATCAATCAATCAAGATTGATTAATGATATATATGGTATATCTTGATTGATTAGATAATTATATATGTGATGATTTAAGTATATATGGTAGTTATTATTTCTAACCAATAACATTCTTTTATATAGTGTATTTCCTTATTTTGTAGGCCTCTTGGCTGCTTTATAAATAGAAGTTCATGATATGTCATTTAATACTGAAGAAAACTAAAATAGATCAATTTTAGAGATAAAAATCACACAAGTCTAAACATAGCTGAATGTGGTCATTAATGTCACGACATCATCTACCACATCCAGTGAATAACAGTGCTACTTCTTGAATCTCTTTTTCATCCATTGTTTATATATTATACAAGAGAGTCATACAGACATACACTGTCTTTGTATGGATGAGTTCAAATTATAAGTTTTTTCTTGAGAAAATTGTCATATTGACATATCTACAAGTGTTATTACTTGTAGATAAAAGGTTTATTTCGTGTGTTTTTATTTATTATTCTGTTGCTTTATAGATGTCACGCAGTATATGTGATCACATTCATTGATCACATTTACAATCTGTCTAAAACACTTAAGTTCCTCCGAGCTACAAAACTTTCAATTGGTATCGGAGCCTTCACTTGACGACACTAAGGAGTCATTTGGTGGTCAGGATTAAGGCCGAATAGGATTAATAAGCCGAATTGTCGGATGTTTGGTATGCAATAGGTGGTCATGACTATTAGCACGAGTTATTCGGATAAGGTCTTTATCCCCTCACTAATAATACCAAGATAGAGGGTAGTATTATTAGCGCTTTCACTAAAAAAACACGTGATTAATATTTTTAATTCTAAAATTACCTCCTATATATAAGTAGGGATTAATAGGAAATTAATAATAATATTTATCCCTGTCTAACTACCAAACAACCCCTACTGTTGATCCTATTTGTAGCCATTATGGATGTTTAAAATGTTTTTGTTTTTCTCAAGTTCTTCTTTATACTCTAGCCTTTAGACATTGGAACGACAGAAGAAAAACATCAACAGGCCCTAACATAGCCTTGGAACGCGCGACGACGGGCCAACACGCCAAGGCGTTCCGCTAAGGCACCCGATACTCAGATCTTTCACTTCTTTGAAAACTTTTGAATATCGCAAAACTGTAGGAAGGCGTGCACTGGGGCGTGGCGTGAGGGCGCGGTGCGCGAGAGAATATTTTTAAATTCTTTCTTGCAACTTTGGCCTTTTCCACTCTAATCCCTTCAAATTTCCAAAACAGCCCCAATATGTTTTGTTTTTGCACATTTGCTTCCAAGATCCCTGAAAATTCATAAAAATACTAAAATCCCATATTAGATAACAAAAACCCTGAGAATTAGCAAAGATTGGGTTTGAAAAGTATCCAATTGAATGAGTAAAATACTCATACATAGGAATATAAGGAAAGATAAGAGGCATAACTTAATGCTTCCTAGAATCTTGCTTTTAACATCAAAAGGCAACCTGTGTGTGTGCGCGCGCGCGCGCGTAAGTGAGTGAGAAAGAAGGTAGGGGAAGCAAAGCATTATACTCATTCATCAGCTTTGGAAAAAGAAGTCACTTTTGAATAGAATTAAGGAAGAGTATCAAAATAGTAGTTAACATAGTAGTTAGAATCAGCTAGCGAGAATATATGCACATCTCATATCTCCATTTGTTTGATGTTTGGAAAAGTGAAATTCCTTGCCCAGAAAATTGATTCTCAAGTCTGGGGTAGCTAGTTCTACTTCTTCTTCTTTTTCTTCTTCTTTTTTATTTTATTTTAAATAACTTTGAAAAAACATCACCTTAAAAGGGTACATTATACCCTTTTTATGGAGTTAAAATCCTAAGAGAAAAAGTATCTCTGTAATTTGACTTAAGACATATGATTCGTATTTTATTACACTGTCTTATTTTACTTTAACTACTAAGTTATCACCTCTTACAACTTAATTAAATTGTGACAATCACTTTTTCTGTTTTTTTTAAGAATTTTTTTTTCTTTTTTTGTCCCTGAAGCTTACTCTAGAGCAACTTTGGTTTGATATCATCTCCAAACAAAACAAACCTAGCTAGGCTAGCCGTGCATGTCAACACTCTTGATTCTCTATTTTTATTTTTATTTTTAAGACAAAAATGAACCTACAAGTTATATATTACTCCCTCCATCCCTAAATTATTGTCTTTCTTTCTTTTTTTGTCCGTTCCAAAATAATTGTCTTGTTTGAAAACTTTCTTTTTTAGGACATTACTTTTATCATTTTACTCTTATTTTTTTTCATACTTTAATTATGGACCACATATATATAGGCATTAAAGAAAATTACACATTATACTAATATTAAAAATTAAATTAATTATTTTTTCTTAATCCATGTATCAGGTTAAACAAGACAATAATAAATAGACTTAGGAAGTGTTGCTTTATGGACTTGTATAGCATGAACATGTGGCTTGTTTAGATTCATTTTCAGTGGGGCCATAACACTAACTCCTAAGAGCACTTTCAACGAAGTCTCTTAAAGTCTCTTAAATATCGCATAAGGGGAGCTTACAATCCAACAAAGTATCATCACGATAGCTTGGGAGCTTAAATTTGGATTGGCTAGCTTATTTTGCTCCCGAGCATAGCAAGGAGCTTACAAAAAAAGCATTCAAAACGACGTAGTTTAGGCTCAAAAGAGCCCAAAACGACAACGTTTTTCTTCCGTTTTTTTAAAAAATAAAAATTTCCCTGATAACAATACTGTAGCTTCATTTTTTTTCCTTGTTTGTGGTCATTTTCGATTATTTTTTAACCAAAAAAAATATTTTTTATTTTTTGTATTAAAGTATACATTTTTCTCTATAAATAGAAAGTTGGTTTGCTTCATTTGGACGTCAACTTATTTATTTACAAATTTTTCATGTGTTTCTCTATTTTATATAAAGATATTAAATTAAATGGAGATAAAGATGGTGAAGTATATAAAATTGTTAGAGTTTGTGCATTGTTGGAATGGTGTTTTTGTTGGGTAGCTTAAATGAATAGCTTAATAGTATTTTTGTAATAATATGGTCAAAAAAAGGGAGATAAGCTCCCCACATTGGGAATCTTCGTTGTTCTTGCTCTTGACCATGAATAATGGGGTAGCTTAAGGGGAGCTTGGTGAGTTTCTTTGATCCAATGGAGTAGCTTAAGGGTTGCTTATTAAGCAAAAAGGTGTTTGGGTAGCAATATTTGCTACCGGAGCTTAGCTCGATTCTTCAAAAAAAATTCTCCAAAACGACGTAGTTTAGGTTTAAAAGAGCTCAAAACTACGCCGTTTTGCTTAAGTTTAAATAAATAAATATATATATATATATATATATTCCTGACACATACTGTAGCGCCACTGTTACGCACTATAGCAGAAATGTTTTTAGCTATTTTTGGTCATTTTTTACCATAAAAAATCATTTTTTTATTTTTTGGTATTAAAGTACACATTTTTATCTATAAATAGAGACTTGATTTATTTCATTTAGACACTAAATCAACTTTTATGAATTTAATATATAAATATATTAATTAAATGTAGATAAAGATGGTAGAGTACTAGAGTATGTAAAATTATTAGAGTTTGTGCCACCATTGGAAGAGATTTTTTGTTTGAGTAGCTTATGGGTAACTTAAAGGTATTTTTGTAATAAATTTGGATAAAAAAGGTGGGTAGGCTTTTTTTAAGCTCCCCGCCATTGTTCATTAAAAAAATATTACGTAATTCTTTTTAATTTTAAAAGACATTTGAAACATTATGCAACACATATTTGATCAAGATAAGTAGGCTTTAATTGAATACATTTTCTCAAACAAGAAAATAGAAAGAGTAGGGAGTTAAGTATACTTCTCAGTAAAGGGGTTTTGATTTGTTTTGTTTAATGGGAGCCTCAGTAAAATCATTAAATTTTACACAAATAGTCCCTATACTCTCCCTTTTTGGGAATTGGTCTTTACCCCATTATTAGGTCTCAAGATACTCAAATAGGCTAGAAAGGGGGGATGGGGTGAATAGCCTATGTCCAATTTTAGAATGTTTAATAAAATTACTTCACAACAAAGTTAGAAAGTATTTTGCAGCGGAATAGAGTAAAGTAAAGGACAAGTTCAGAATAACTGATCTTGGATAGCCAAGATCAACTGTTCTCTTATCAGTGTTGGAAACCGGAAGACTTCAAGTAAATTAATCAAATTAACAAAGTAGGAAGTAAATAGACAAGGTTTTTAAAGTGGTTCATACGAGGAATAAGTGCTACGTCCACTACTAAAGTGGTTAGCTTTGGATTTAAAAATGTACACTATGTTTTTCACTAAAATAATCACAAAGATTACTAATGAATCGTGTACAAAAAGATTTTAACCAAGTGTTTATGGTGAGAGTATAAATCTAGACAGATTCAACTCTCGAGTGCTATGAATGTAAATAATTGCAATCAATGAAGAGCAATAAAAGACTAGGAGTCTAGGTACGGAGCTCTTTAAATAATGTTTTACAGATTAAAGCTTTAAGGCACTAGCAGTAATAAAGATGAAGATTTGCAGAATTATAGAGTTGTTGGGCAGCCTTCAATGCTTCATCAAAGTCTTCAATTTAAATTCGGGGGAGTTCTTGTAGCCGTTAAGGATGTCAGTCTTGGAGTAGGTTTGAATTTGGTACATTTAATGCAGATAGACGTGCATTAAATGCCATAGTTCTTGCCGAAACCAATCCCAACGGACTACATTGATACTTAGTGGTTGCAATTAAAATGTGAAATAGGAGTTCTTATTTTTTTTAGTAATTATCACACTTCCAACCTTTTACCAATTAGTTCATCTTTTTATTCTATAATTTCAACCCATTTGCTAGTTTAGAGAGAAGAGTTGGTGGTAGTCGTGGTGGTAGTCGTGGTGGAATGGAGGGGAAGAATGTTGGGAATGGTGAAGACAGTGGTGTAAAAATTATGATTTAATTAATTACATCAATACTCTTATATCTAGTTTTGAAGAAATAAAATATTAAGGGTATTTTTATCTATCCAAAATAAAAGAATGCATAGACAAATTTATCCTCGGACAAAAATACGTGAGAGACACGTCTGCGTTTTTAACAGCAAAATACTAACGAAATTGGATAGAATGACCAATTGCATTTTTTTGGAATGTAAATGGATTTAATTTTTTTTGAATTTCAGTACAGGGACCAATTTCCAAAAACCCAAAAAGTTCAAGAACCACTTGTAAAGTTTGTCCAAAAGAAATAAAAGATGACTTTTGTCCGAGTATGTTTAACAAAAAGAAGGGCAAATTACACAAATGGTCCTTGTACTTTTCGGATTTTTTGGGATTGGTCCCAACCCCACGCCAGAAGTCCCTAAACTTAATTTCTTGACGCAAGTGGTCCTTCTGTCCATTGCCGTCAATTTTTTGCCGTTAAATGGAATCACGTGCATTAGCCCAAGGGTAAATTAGTCAATCTAAGTTAAAAAGTACAGGGACCTTTTGTGCAACCAATTAATTTTCAACAGTACGAAGGGATCAAACATCAACTTTCAGAATTTAAAAGGGGCACACTGTATCTCTTTTTTTTTTCTTCCAGCCGCATACCCCAATACCCCATCCTCTGATCAACCTCCAATTTTTTTTATTTCCTTGAAGCTTTTGTTCCCTCTCTCTTTCCTACGCCACCTCCCTCCCTCACTTTCTTTTCTTCTTGTATTTTTCTCTACAGGGACCTTTTGTGTAATTAGCACAATCTCTCTCTCTCTCACACACACACACACAAACACATACAAACATCACGTGATCTCCTCAATTCATCACCAAACACACAGTTTAAGCACACATTGCTTAAACCCCCCTCTCTCTCTTTCTTTTTTTTTTCTCTTTCTTTCTCTCTCTCTCTCTCTCTCTCTCTCTCTCTCTCTTTCTCTCTCTCTCTCAAACACACACAAACATACACACGTTACATGACGGCCTGTCCTGACATCCCTTAAAGTCCTATTGATCCCAGAAATCCAAGAATCGATACAATGGCTAGTGCTACTTTGTGGCGTCTCGATTAGACGAAGATTTTTAGCCCAACCTTAGTCCCTGTCGAATAATCCCCCACGAGGGCCGCCTTGCCGTTTGATTTCAAACCCCGATTTCTCAAAATAAAGATTTTATCTCTTTTACCCCGATTTCTCAAACCCATTACCTACCTAGTACTATTTGTTGGATTTGGGGTTTAGGGTTTTGAATTTTGAATTTGGAGTTTTCTGAGTTCGACCCCCTCGCATATGCTAGCTCAGCACTGTGGAAGCATGGTGGATTTGGGGTTTTGAATTTTGAATTTGGGGTTTTCTGGGTTTTAATTTTGTGGTCTCCAACTGATGGATGAGTTTTATACTCATCAGTGGGGTATTTTTTGGGCTTAGATTTAGCAATTTCTCGAGTTTTTATTTTCTAATATGGGTTGTTAGTGTATTTTTGAAGTTTCAGGGACTGGAGGAGACATTGATGAAATTTGGAGGTCTCAGGTGCTATTGCAGAATCTTCAGGGTTCAAAGTGCAAAGCGAGGAAAAATTGGCAATCTAGAGCTATGCGGACGCATTGAGTGGCCGCATATATTCCAGAATAGCAAAGATTTGGATACGAGCTCTCGCTAGACAGCCGCATGGTTTTGCGATAAGCTATGTGGACGCATTAAGCGGCTGCATAGCGCCGTGTATTTTGTTGCCCTATTTTGTGGTTAAGTGTTTTATTCAGCCGGGAGAACTTGATATATAAGCAACCCTGTAGGTCTTAGGAAATGTGTGATTTGTTTGGGAGGAAAATTGTTGGGGAAGAACTTGTAATCTTTTCTTTCAAGAATTCAAGGATGGATTATCAGACTATTTTGGTTTTTGTTTCGATCATGAGGAACTAACCTCATTATCTAGGAATTGGAGGTAACTCTGTATCAAAGATTTATGCTGTAATATAGTTCTTATTCAGTTCAATAGTTCTAGTCATTCATAAAAGTATTTTTATCGAATCTTCCTGTGTTGTCTTTGCGTGTAGGTAATTACAACTGTTAGATTATCAGGGTATGATGAATTGCACGATCCGAATGCATAAGTCATATGTTTGCCATCTTTTATGAATGTTCTTTCTTATTGATTCATAATCTTGCTAAGATAAGAGAGAGATTAACTGTTCTTAAGATCTTAAAGGATCCCTGCTTGTTATATATATGAACCGATCAAGAAAGTATAACAACTAGGGATACTAAGCCTGCAAATCGTGATCCAAGCGTCCCAGTCTTTACCTTTGTGAACCAATCCTAGAACTGAACTATACTTAAATTAGAATGGCATAAATCCAAGATACAGAGTGAATCTCAATTCCCAGGTCTCCCAATTCTTGTTAAATCTTCGGAAAAATACTTGCTTGGTAATTAGTAGTAGTTAATTGCTGTTTAGTTAATTTACTTAATAATTTCAAACAATCTTTATTTACTTCTTTTGTCAATCAAAGTTGGTAGTTAATTCTCTAAATCAAACTCAAGTCTTCGTGGATCGACCCTTGTCTTGTGCCTATACTCCGGTATACTCGTGCACTTGCGAGGTAAATTTTCATTCATCAAGTTTTTGGTGCCGTTGCCGGGGACTTGGGTTTTCCTGATTTAGTTTAATTAGCTATTAGCCTTCTGGATTCTTGCAGTTTATGCACGGTCGTCGGTCACTTAATCCCACTCTAGCTGAGATTAACGACGACATTGATAAGTTAGGTAAGAACAAGAGAGTAGAAGAACCTGAAGGTGGACCTTTTCTTTTCAAAACTGAAATTCCCGATTTAAAACAGGACCATCAGACAGTCACAATGGGAGAGCCACCTCATCCTATGAAGGACTATGCTCGTCCTAAGATTAATTCTTCACCCTCTTGTATTGTTTTACCTACGGCTGCTAGGAATTATGAGTTGAAAAGTCTTCACTTCAACATGCTTCCGTCCTTTCATGGGATGGCTTTTGAGGACCCTTTAACATTCATCCGTGACTATTTTTCAACTGTTCAAAATTTTCCCTTGGGAACTTTAACTGAAGACCAGTTACGGATGTGCTGCTTCCAATACATTTTGAAGTATGCAGCAAAGACCTGGTTCATGTCTTTAGCTTTAGGCAGTTTGACCACGTGGGAAAACAAATATTACCCTCACCCCACGTTGACAGAGATGAGAAAAAAAATAATAACTTTTCAACAAGAGCAAGGTGAGGCATTCCATGAGGCATGGGACAGATTTAAAACATTGTTAATCCAATGTCCTCACCATGAATTTTCAGTACACTGCTTGAATCAAACTTTTTATGATGCACTAACTCAGAGCTGCCAAGCTATGGTAGACAATGCTGCAGGTGGTGCAATGGAAAAAAAGACACCAGCAGAAACTACAACATTATTTAAGATGCTTGGTGCCAATTCCTAATAGAAAAGTGTGAGAGGTAAGCCAAGAGGTATGTATGAAGTGAACTCCAGCAGTAATATGAATGACAACATGCTGATAAGAATGGCTGCTCAGTTGGATTCACTTGTTTCTAATTCTAAAACTCCTGTAATCAATAAAGCATACGCGATTTGTGGTATATTTAATCATGCTACTAACATATGTCCTTCCAGAGAACAGTTTCCTGAATACTTGCAACAGGTGAATGCAATGAATTCCTATCCACTAAAGGGGCGCAATGATCCATACTCAAATACATACAACCCTGGGTGGAGGAATCATCCAAATTTCTCATGGAGTAATTCGAAACCTCTTCATCAACCTCCACCACAACCGCAGCAGGCAGCCGTTCAGCCGACTCAAACCCCTTTGGAAGAGATGTTCCAGAACTTCATGTTTGATAGTCGGAGAACCCAGGAAGACAATGAAATGAGGTTCAAGCAGAATGAGCAGATGCACAAGCAACATGAGGCAGCATTAAGCAAATTAGACAATCAAATTGGGCAATTGGCCAAATCACTGCAAGGCCACAAGCAAGGAACTTTCCCAAGTCAACCAGAACAAGCCCAGACAGTCACAGTGCTTCGCAATGGTAAGGTGATAGGTAGTGTGGTAAACTCTAACCCTATTCCTGGGATTAATTGTGAAAAGAATGTGGAAGTAGGGAAGGAACAAGCTGAGGAAATTCCACAAGAAACTCCAAAATCTCTTCCCCTAACTCCATATTCGCCACCTATTCCCTTTTCTGGCAGATTAATGATCAAGAATAAGATGGACAAACAGTTTTTAGAAATTTATGAGATGCTTTCCAAAGTAAACATAAATCTTCCCCTGTTAAATGTAATCAAGAACATCACATCTTATGCTAAATTCTTCAAAGATCTCACTACCAGGAAACATAGGTATGAGAAGAATGAAAAGGTGATAATGTCTGAAAATGTTAGTGTCGTTCTCCAGCAGAACCTCCCACCTAAACTGAAAGATCCCGGTAGCTTCAACATCCAAATTTCTTTGGGGGATTCGAAAAAGGTGAAGGCAATGCTGGATTTAGGTGTTAGCATTAACTTAATGCCTTATTCTGTTTATGAGCAATTGGGTTTCGGAGAACTAAAACCCACCACAATGTCCTTGCATTTGGTTGATCGTTCAGTAAAACATCCTATGGGCATTGTGGAGGATATTTTAGTTCAAGTTAATAAACTGATTTTACCTGTAGACTTTGTAGTCTTAGAGATGGAAAAATAGGTTAGCGTTAATCATGAAGTGCCTATTCTCCTTGGGCGACCCTTCATGGCTACTGCTAACACGGTTATCAATATGAAAAATGGTGAATTGTTCATGTCTGTTATGGATGAAACTATTGAAATCTCTGTGTTTGATGCCATGAAAATACCTAATGATAAGAATGAATATTTTTTCGTTGATAAGTTAGAATCTATAATCTCTGTGATGAAGAGAAAATTTCTAGTGACTCTCATTTTTACCCCCTAGGGCATTTCAACACAAAACTTGTGCCATCTGTTGTATCCCCTCCTAAGTTAGAGTTGAAACAATTGCCTAAGACATTAAAATATGCTTTTTTTGGGGAGGGGAATACGTTGCCTGTTATAATTGCTTCTGATTTAACTAATGAACAGGAAGAAAGGCTTCTTTGTGTTTTGTGTACACACAAAGAGGCCATAGGTTGGACTTTGGTTGATATCAAGGGAATTAGCCCGGTCATGTGCATGCACAAGATAAATCTTGAGGAAGGTGCCAAGCCTTCGAGGGAGCACCAAACAAGACTTAACCCTTACATGGAGGAAGTAGTAAGAGCAGAAGTGCTCAAGCTACTTGATGCGGGTATTATATACCCAATAGCCGATAGCAAGTGGGTGAGTTCGGTACAAGTTGTACCAAAGAAATTAGGAATCACAGTAGTTAAAAATGATAAAGAGGAGTTAGTGCCCACAAGAACAATTACAGGGTATAGGATGTGTATTGATTTGCAGAAATTAAATGCCGCCACTAAAAAAGATCACTTTCCTTTACCCTTCATTGACCAAATTCTTGAGAGATTGGCAGGACATGCTTTTTATTATTTTCTAGATGGTTTTTCGGGATATAACCAAGTTCCCATTGCACCAGAAGACCAAGAGAAAACAACCTTTACATGTCCTTTTGGCACTTTTGCATATCGAATGATGCCATTCAATTTGTGCAATGCTCCCGCTACCTTTCAGAGATGTATGACTTCGATATTTTCTGATATGATTGAAAGGTGTGTGGAAGTATTTATGGATGACTTCTCAGTTTTTGGAGATTCTTTTGATAATTGCCTTAAGAATTTGACAATGGTACTTAGACGTTGTTGTGAGTCAAATTTGACCCTTAGTTAGGAAAAATGTCATTTTCTAGTCAAGCAAGGTATTGTGTTGGGACATATTGTCTCACAAAAAGGGATTGAGGTAGATAAGGCGAAAATAGAAATTATTTCAAAATTACCTCCCCCTGTTTCTGTTAAGGGTGTCCGCAGTTTTCTAGAGCATGCATGTTTCTATAGGCGATTTATAAAGGATTTTTCTAAAATTTACAAACCTTTATGTAACCTGCTTGCCAAAGATACTGAGTTCATCTTTGACAAAGATTGTCTCAATGCCTTCAATCTGTTGAAGGAAAGGTTGACTTCGGCCCCAATTCTCATTAGCCCTGATTGGTCCCTGCCCTTTTAAATAATGTGTGATGCATTTGACTTTGCTATTGGAGCTGTTTTAGGGCAACGAGTTGACAAATCACCGCATGTAATTCATTATGCAAGTAGGACATTTAATGATACACAATTGAACTATACCACCACTGAAAAAGAATTTCTAGCTGTTGTGTTTGCATTGGAAAATTTTTGTCCTTACTTGCTTGGATCAAAGGTGATTGTTTACTCGGATCATGCTGCCCTAAAATACTTGCTAACAAAGAAAGATGCCAAACCTAGACTCATTAGGTGGATGTTACTGTTACAAGAATTTGACCTAATGATCAAGGACAAAAAGGGGACCGAAAATGTAGTTGCCGATCATCTGTCTAGGTTAGAAATGTTGCTTCTTCTTGAACAACAATTTTTAAAGAATGTGAATCCAGTAAATGAAGATTTTCCGGATGAACAACTGTTTGGAGTTCAAATTAGAGAACCATGGTATGTTGATTTTGTGAACTATATTGTTGCCAACATCATTAACGCCGATTTCGGTTACCATGAAAAGAGAAAATTTTTGTCTGATGTAAAGCACTACATTTGGGATGATCCTTATATGTTCAAACTATGCCCGGATAGGATGATTCGTAGATGTATCCCTGAGGAAGAACAAAAGAGTGTATTGGCATTTTGTCATGAGCTCCACTGTGGTGGACACTTTAGTAGCCAAATGACAGCACGTAAAGTGTTGTAATCTGGTTTGTTTTGGCCTTCAATATCCAAGGATGCTCATGACTACTGCCAACAATGTGATAGGTGTCAGAGAATAGGGGGGATAAGCAAAAAAAAGGAGATTTCCTTAGTGAATAATCTGATTGTTGACGTTTTTGATGTGTGGGGCATTGATTTCATGGGCCCTTTTCCTGTATCTTATGGTTTTACATACATCTTGGTTGCTGTTGATTATGTGTCCAAATGGGTGGAAGTAATTGCCACTCGTACTAATGATGCTAACACTATTATCAAGTTTCTCTGTGATGTTGTGCTTAGCAGGTATGGCATACCAAGGGTTATCATCAGTGATCAAGGGACTCATTTCACGAGCTGGATTTTTAACTCTCTTCTGAAAAAGTATGGGTTGGTGCATAAGTTGGCAACCTCGTACGATCCTCAAACATCCGGCCAAGTTGAAGTAAGCAACCGTCAAATTAAGGGGATACTTGAGAAAACAGTTCGACCCATAAGGAAAGATTGGGCGTTGAAGCTAAGTGATGCTCTGTGGGCTTATCGTACGACTTATAAGACCTTAATCGAAATGAGTCCGTACCGGATTGTTTTTGGGAAAGGATGTCATCTCCCTGTTGAGCTAGAACATAAAGCTTTTTGGGCAATCAAAGAACTCAACATGGATTTGACATTGGCGGGCGAGAAAAGGATGTTGGCTTTGAATGAGTTGGAGGAATTACGTCAAGATGCCTATGAGAGTCCAAAGCTCTACAAGGAACGCACAAAGAGGTATCATGACAAGAAGATCGAGCCCAAGTTCAACCGTCCAGGGATGAAAGTGTTGTTATTCAACTCTCGGTTGAAATTGTTCCCCGGAAAGTTACAATCCAAATGGACCGGACCTTTTGAAGTGGTTCATGTTTTCCCGTACGAGGCGGTTGAGCTTAAAAAGTTAAAAACGGGGGAATGATTCAAAGTCAACGGGAATCGAGTGAAGCCATATTATGAGGGGATATCAATCTTGGAAGCAGTTGATACGATAAGTTTGGTTGACCCTGAATAGTCTTGGTTTCACAAGAACGTCGGGCAAACGACGGTAAACAAATGCGCCTGTTGGGAGGCAACCTAACTAGGCACGTTTTTACTTGCTTTTGTAGTATAGAGAGTCGCATCCATTCATAGATTTATGCATATCGAGTGATGCTTTGAGGACATAGCATGTTTTAAGTTTGGGGATGTGCGTGTTTTAGTGTTGTCTTACCCGTCTTAAGTCAAGTTAAGTCACTCTCTTGGTGAGGTCTCCCCGAGTTTGTGGGTTTCTAAGGGAGTGTTTATAGCATCACCCTCCAAAAATTTTTTTTTGTAAATTAATGCTTTCTAACGATAATTGTGGTATTAGTGTTGTTATGTACAAGTTTTGAAGGTAAGTAAAGCTATTCAGGACTGGAACGAAAGGAGAAAGAAATAGCAGGGGGTTGAATGAAAAAAAGATGAAAAGAGAACCATAGCATAAAAAACAGAATATCAAGAGCTCCCGTTATGCGACCGCACACTAGCTGAATAGATCGTATGCGGACGCTTAGTGCGGCCGCATAATAAGCAGAAACTCAAGAGTTCGCGTTATGTGACCGCACAAGGCCTGAACTGCAAATATATATATATATATATATATATATATATAAAACGCAGCTGGTTGCCCTAAACGAGCGCATAGCTTTCTTCTTCAACTCCCGACCTCTCTCAACTCCCGTCTCTCAGCAAGAGGCCACCCCGGCAGCCACTCAGTACAAGCCACCACCAGCCGTTGCCGTACCCTGCTCTCTCCCCCCCTCAACTTTCAAAATTTCCAGCAGGCTTCCGCCGTGCCCTAAGTCCGACAGCAACAGCGCAGCAATTGCTGGCGGCTCTTCCATGAATGCTCAAAAATTGATTCTTCATATCCAAGGTTGAGGTAATATCTTCCAATTCTCTTGCATTTCATTGATAAATTATTGTTCAGTAGGTTTGAAGTGGTGGTTTTTGATTGAATTTGGGAATTTGGGTGTAGTGTGTGAAATTGTGTGAGTATACAATGCCGCCTAAGAAAAAGTCTAAAGGAACCCCGGGACCGAGTTCGAGTTCGAACACCTCTGAGTTTGACTCAACCCGTTTCGAATCCCTAGAAACACATGTAGCCTTCACAAAAGGGTTAACGAAATCCCTTGTTCCGGAAAAGGTTTTGGCAGGGCCCCTGTTCCGGTAGTGGTCCCAATTGTGAGAGAATTTTATGCCAATGCTACCGAGAGTTGGCAAGAGGGGCATGCATGGGTGCGGGGTAAATTTTCATTCATCACCGACGATGGTAGTGGTGGTGGCAGCACGGTGGAACGGTGGTGGAGGGGATGGGAATGGAGAAGAAAGGGTTATAAAATTATAATTTAACTGATTTTAGTTAATTACATCAATATCCTTTATTAGGTTTTAAAAATTAAAATATTAGGGACATTTTTGTCTATTTATAAAAAAATAATACATGGACTATTTTACCCTTGAGCAAAATCACGTGAGAGGCACGTGTATATATTTAACGGCAAAAAATTAACGGATCTGGACGGAAGGACCAATTGCATTTTACTCATTTAGTAAAGGGACCTAAATTTTGTAAAAATTAGTTTAAGGACCAATTCCAAAAAATTTGAAAAGTACAGGGACTATTTGTGTAATTTTCCCAAAAAAAAAAAAAAAAAACTTCACTTGATTGCTTAAAACAAAACTTAATAAACTTATTCAAACAGAACATTGTAAACTAATTTAACAATTAGCAAATTAACACTGTAAATACAAGAAGTCACGCATACTTTCAAAGCACAATTTCGAAACTTAAAACATTTCAGCCTCCCTTCCTTTATACCTTTTTTTTTTGTTTGGGCGGGGGGGGATATATAGCAAAAAGATCCAAAGGAACCTCTTGTATTAATGATTAGGGGTGAAGGTGATTCGGTTTGAGCCAAAATTGCAAATCGAATCACCCCTTAACGGTTTCACATATTTTAAACCGAACTAAACCGCCACAAACTTCAAACCGAACCGATCGGTTTGGTTCGATCCCGAGGTTTAATTATTTAAATATTTCAAAAAAGAAAAAACTTTTAAATATCAAAAAAATAATTTTAACATAAACTAAATAATTAAAAGTCAAAAAATTAATTTTAAAATTACAATAGTTCAATCAAAATGTAGGCAAACAACAACAATTTTCTTATTAAATTCAATTACTAATTACTAATTCCTAAATAATATATATATATAAATAAAAAAATAAAAATTAAATGGTGGTGGTTCGATTCGATTCGGTTTGGTTCGATTTGGCACAAAAACCGTAAACCGAACCAAACCGCTCGGTTTATAAAATTTCCAAACCTAAATCAAACCGTCCTAACCCAAAACCGAACCGAACTGGCCGATTCAGTTCGATTCAATTCGGCGATTCAGACTTACATCAACTATAAATCAAAAAATGAAAGAGAAAAACAGAACAACCAACCCCAAAAATACATCATCTTCTCAAATCAAAAAATTCATAAAATTGGCTCCGAAAAACAGGGCAATATATTGGTGGTATAGAGGACATTCTTTCTTTGTAATAGATAACATTCCACCACTCTTTGAAGGCAGGGCAGAGTTGATCCTTCCAAATGTACAAACATCTCTAAAAACAGGGGATTCTCATTCAATTCAAGTCAACATAAACCCCTTAACCACTCCTCCCTCAAAATTATTAAGTCACGTGTCCAAACTTCTCCAAAACCAACGGTAAACCCAAACACTATTCTCTTCTTCCTCTCTTTGTTCTTTGCCTTCCATTTTGACCCTCTCTCTCTCTCTCTCTCTCAATGGGATGTGGGGTTTCAAAGTTAGAAGTCCCGAACGGCATAGCAACAACAGCCAGACTCCACCCCCACTTTCACCGTCGTATTGAAGATTTTAAAAGAAGAAGGCATGCCCGCTCTCTCAACAAAGCTACCCCTTCCAAGAAAGTATTGCTTCGACATGGTCCAGATGAGGACGTTGGAGAAATTACTCTCCATCGTATAAATCCTCTCTTCAACAATATGCAGAAAAACACATATTCACCAGAGGAGGACGAGAGCTGTGTACCATCCGAGGGCTCTAAGAAGCCTTCAGAAAAAATAGAAAGCTTGACAGTGAAGGATAATGAGAGGATAGTAGTACAGAAGGTTCCCTTAAAAGGGACAATTGAAGGCAAAGAGGGATTCAAGAAAGTAGAAAAGGCCAAGAATCAGAATGCTGAGGATGGGGACGAAGAGGACGAGTCAAGGGATGACAATAATGATGAGAGAAGGATAGGCCATGACAAGGGTATTTTTCCAGGATCACCTAGTTTCAGAATATACTACACTGGAAATTCGGATGATGACAAGAATGAGAGTGAGTGATTCCTGGTCGTATCAGATTCTTAATTGTTCATATTTTGGTCTCTGTAACAATTACAAAATCAAGCAGACTGTCAAATTCTCATCAGTAACAAGAAATTATGCAATGCAGGTGACAATGAAGATCAATCCAAAGAATCAACTTATTACGTACAAAAAACTGCTCAAAGCAAAGTAGCACTGTCATCGAAGGTACGTTCCACAGATTATTATCTTCATTTGGGCAGTTAGAAACTAGAATCACATATCTAATGAACATGCACCATTTCACTACATTTGCTGCCTCGTGAATCAAAAATTGAAACCATCCAACTCAAGCCCCTAATATCTGACAAGTCATAATAAAATTATCCCAAAAATAGAGAGAGAAAAATATTGTTGGTCTTTCTTACAAGAAAACTGTTGATAACAGGCAATAGAATTAACGTACACTAACGCTTTAGACTGCAAGATTGTCAAAAAGCATAAGAATTATTGTCAAATCGTAAAAATCAGGGGAATGTGTTTCAATATAGAGCTCACCAAAACAATCATCAGTGGTAAATGGGGTTTAGGGGGTGGCAACTATGGACTTCATCCCACATATTGCCACCACCAACCAGATTATTGTTTGAATATATGTTGGAAACAGTTTCCATCTTCGAGCTTTAAACAGAACTAAAAATGTAGCGGAAAGTGTAAAAGTCTAATTACGACCATCGACCACCGACCAGTTTGTTGTTGTAGGTATGTTGCAAACAATTTACATCTTCTAGTTTTAAATAGAAAATTAACATTATAACAGAAGGCCTAACAATCTGACGACCCAATCCTGTCCCCCAGTGGAAATCCTCCAAGTTTCTGAGACTTTTGCTGATAAAAAACAAGCACTAGACCAAAAATTGACATCAAAGAAGAATGAGTATCAGATTTTTTAACCACATATGCTCGGCACCACGTGCCCTTAAATGTAAGGAGGACACTGATCCTCAGAAGGTTAATGCCAGTTATAACCTAGAGGACGAAAAAAATGATCTGGTCACTAATCTCCCTGTCTACCTTCAACTTGATGGATGCAGACTTACTCCTGAGAATGGTCATTTCGATCTACTGAGACAGTCTATCAGCTCCAACATGCCTTCTATGGGGTTCATCTCAATATATGAGGGGTAATTTGGGATTAACAAATATTAGTAAAATGTCACAGGGTGGATAAGCATATTACATCAGTATAATATGCTCTCCTGGTAATACTGTGTCATTAGGTTAGGTGAAGAATAAAAAAAGATCTTAAGTTGATTATGAATTGTATAATCATTGTAAACGGTGTAGCATTATCCAAATTATAGATTAAGAACATAATAACAAAAATATAAAAACAAACAAATTTCCCAAAAATGTTGAAAAACTTGCCAAGCCATCTACCATAAGATTCAAAAAAGTAACGTTAATATAAATACACTCTACTTATATAGCCAAAAAAACAAATTCAATTAATTGTCTTATATTAACCTAATTCATCCAACTCACAGGACTCAACAACAAGGACAGCAATGAAAGACGGGAAAACGAAGGTCTTCAGGAAGGTCAAAATGGGAAAATAAGCTGCTATGAAGAGTCTACAGGGTTTAATCGTGTTAATCCTCAGCTAACTCTTCATATATACGGCCACAAGCTTCTTACAGAAAAAGCACGTGACTAAAGGCCTGTTTGTTAAAACTGAAAATTAAGCACTGAAAACTGATGTCTGAAAAAGTAGAGCTTAAAATATTAAGACATCATCTTTTAACTTAAAATTTTGGCTATTTTTAAGAGATACTTAATTTATTAAGAGATATAATATTGCATTATCAAACAATCTTATTTTTAATATCACTTAAAACTTTCCTAATTAAGCTCTTAATTGGGTTACCAAACATGCCCTAATAAGAAATAGGAAAATAAAGAAACCTTTAGCTCATAGAATGAATGTCTTATATACAGTTAGGAAAACTATATGGCCGGTCTAGATTCATTTTAAAACATAATAAATGCATGGAGAATCGCTTTTCGCTTAGATGTGTTTATCTTACGTTTGTTGACATCTATACTTTTTGTTGCTTTTGGTATAAGTGGCATATGCTTACATGACAAGAAAACATGACAAAATTTTGAACTTCGAACAGCGCATCTAGGTACCTACTGAATATCTTTCTCATTAAGAATAATAAGAGACAACAATTATAACAAAATGATTCCAACATCACACTACTTAAGACAGCATATCCAAAAGCAAATACACTAAAACTATTGGTATGAAGAGTTTATAGGCTTACAGAATACCTAATCAGAAGGGAAGTTGGTAGAGAGGTAGTCTTGGTCCTCCAAAAAGATCTGCAGATTCTTCTTCCGCATCATGAACTCAACAGCAGCTTCATCAAACTCCACCAGAAAACCCAACCTGATCAGTTCACCAAGCCGCTCAACAAGATCATCGTTCTCCCATAACACACCCTCAGCTACTACTTCAGAAAAATGTGAAGCGTACTCAATAACATTTTTATGTCCCCCAGACCTGTCTAGCTTCTTCATCAAAAACTTTGAATCCTGTCTGTCCCAGCGTACCATTTGGCTTGCACTCACATTTATAACATTCCCAGAGGAAATTGATAAGCTATATCCCTCTATAATTGGATCCAATGTCTCAAATACAGCAATCTTGAGCAGCCGGCTGACATTGATCTTGTGCCTCATCTCTGCCTCAATTTTTAGAGCAGGATCAGCAAGAAAGCCAAGAATGAGTCTAAAAAGACCCCTTTTGAGGAACACTTCCCTTGGATTGACCAGATATTGTTCATTGCCATGGACAATGGAGACATCTTTCTGTACTGATTCAGACAAAGTTCGAACACCAATTTCGCCAAAAATTTCTAGCAATTTAGTTTGAGGCAAGGACTTCAGGCTAGGCTGAGGGTACCAGACAAATAATGGATGAGAAGTCGAGCTTTCGAAAAGATCCTTCAAGTAAAGATCATCAGCTATGAAAACATCATGTTTATCAACCAAAGAAATTCCATTTCCACAAGAACTCGAATGAACTGGGACTTTCAACAAGTTCTCAGCAAAAGTCTCCACTGTCTTTGGGTTCCAGTTGTTTACAACAAACTCCCAGAAGGCACAGCATTCAGTATGTGACAAGTTATGTCTTGAATCCTCCCATTCCTTCCAAAGCTTGCAGTAATCATCAACAGACGGATGTACTTTAACTAGAAAAATCTTGCCAAAGAAGGCAAGTAATTTCTCCTTATAGTATTTCTCCAAGATATGCAGCTGCAGACCAAAGAGATTGCTCTTGTCATAAAGAACACATTCTTTAGCACTTACCCACTCTCCATTGTCATTCCCACTGGGAATCCAGATTCTTTTGCAGTCTTCATTATCATTCTCCCATTTGAAATCAAACAAGCAACTGTAGATTCGATCGATAGTACTGAAATCAGAATGGAAGACAAGGTGATCCACAAGCAATTGGCAACCCTTTTTAATATCAACGGTAACTCCTAAAGCATTCAGATCTTTTTAATTTGTAGGAGATAATGTCAGAGCCATAAAACTCATCATCAATGAAAGGACCATCACCAAGCTTTAAGGAAGGCTTCCAATCAGTATCGAAGAGCAAGCACTTTTCTGGAAGCCTATAACCGGATCGAGTTTTCAACCATTTTTGAGCTACCTTTTGGTAAAATACATCAGGAAATTCTTCCCTATTCTCTTTCAAAATCCTAATGCACTTCAACAAAGAGTATACACTTGCTGGAGCTATTTCGCTTGGACAAGGAGGTAAATAGAGGCCAGCAGCCACAAGCTTTGCACCATCTTTGAGATCAGTAACAACGCCCATACATTTCAGCTCCTGTTTATACTTGTGGATGACTTTACCTAAGCAGTTCTCGCTATCATCAATAGAAGGAAGGAGACAGATTTGAGAGAGAGATTTCCAATCTGCACTAAACAGAATACACCCACTTGGTGATCTGTGATCACCAAGTCTAGTCCGCAACCATTTTGACTCCCTTATGCACTTCTTGAGATCTGAGGGAAATTGAACTTCCATTTTCTTAAGCTTCCTATAACATTCCAAAAATGAAAGAACATTCTCTCGTTTAAAGGAAGACAATGAAGCCAGCTGCTTAAAACTGCAAGCAAACTTATTGGATGCTTCCTCGATATCCACTAGCACACCTATTAGTTTCAGTTCATTTTTGAATGACGAAATGCGGCTTCCATAGAACTTTTCATCAATAAGAGGGAACAAGCTGAAAACCTGAAGAAGACAACCCCATTCTGATTCTGGATCGAACAAAAAACATTCAGGTGGACATCTGTAGCCTAAGTTTGTTTTTAAGCACGTCTTGTCTTTGAGCACCTTGATGAGCTTGTCTGGTGAGTTTAAATTACGCAGACAACTCAGAATTAAGAGAACGGCCTCAACTGACAGACAAGTTAACTGCGATGAAGGTTTCAAATTGTCAACCACAAGCTTGTAATTTTCTTGAAAAGCAACTACCACACCAAGAAGCTCCAGTTCTGCCTTGAAAGATAGAACTTGCTTGCCATAGTAAGCTTCATCAATAAATGGAATGGTGCTTATTTGTGAAGCAGCATTCCATTCCAGGCTGAACAAAACTGCTTGGCCCGGTGTCATGTCACCTTGAGAAGTTCTCAGCCATCGTCCTCCTTTGATACTTTTGATGAAAGATTCAGGGGAGAGATAATTATCTCTCAAAAACTTGATAAACTTCAACATGGAAAGAACATTGCTTCTGGTTATAGACGAGGAAGCCACCAGATTCATGAGATGCTTACCAATGTACTTACACGCTTCACTATCTTCAAACATAACTCCGATCGTTCTCAACTCCTCCTTGTACTCATTAATTTCATCACCATAAAATTTCAGATCAATTAACGGAATATCGACAAGCACTGATCCATTTTGGAGAAGACGCCCCAGTGATGAGTTTAACATGAATGACTGTGAGGGAGGCCTGTAGCCAGGGCTGTCACCCAAAGAAATCTTCAACCAGCTTCCAGTTTCAATCGATGACAAAAACATTACAGGCAGGGGGATCCCTTTCCTTCTCAGATTACGAATCCAAGTAAGCAGCAAAAACACATTTCGCTTGGTCAGTGGAGCAGACATAGTAGGAATTGCAGCGTTAGCAGGGACATCGGAAGCTGCAACATAAGTTTTGACGAACTTAATAAGCTCCTTGTCTGGCGTTACTATGCCTGCATAGCTGACTGAACATAAATATCTTTCTCCCAGCTCAATATAACCTTCTTGCTTCCATGGATTAGAACCAATCAGCTCCACCCATCTGCTTCCCTTAGCCGGGACCAGAACCCCTCTCCTTTGTTTGCTCACCTGCCCATAGTTATCGACAAGGGGCATAGCGCTACATAAAGCCTTGACCTGATGCTTAGACAAGAAACTCTTTCCAAAAGAGTGATATAAGAAATGAGCATAGGCAACAACAAGCCTCCGATCACCATGGAGTGCCTCACCAACTGAATTTGCATAATCGAAGACATCCACAAATTTCACACTCACCTTATCTCTAAGCCATACTAATAAGCAAGCACAGTGCTCAGTTGCTTCTTGAGACATTTTCAGAAAAAACCAATTATTTGCAATTCCGAATTCCCGGTTCCAGTTGACCAACCATGAGATGTAACGAGACTTAGTAAATAGAAGAATCTTCTTACTACTTGCCTGTGATACTTCACTTATACTACAAAGAGACACATTCCCATCAAGACCTACGTACTTCAAAAGGGGTAAGTTCTTCATGTTGGTTTTCTGGAAAGTGGTCATCCATCTCTCAGCAATAAACTGCAAAAGCTTCACATAAACATCCTCCACCACACCCATGACAAGATTAGTACTCTGGATGCACTTTGCATACCAATCATCATCAACAGTTTTAATTTCCAAAAAATCGAGAATGGCATTGTACTCAACTTTATCAAATGAATAACATATGATATATACTCCGTGTGAGGAGATATTGCTCAGGCTCACCCCATCATTCTTCGCCTTATTCAAAATACTCCAAAAATCTGTCTTCAATCTACCAACTTCACAGGGTTTACGAAAAATCTTCTGCTCCATGTATGACTCACACGGGACAATTGTCTCTTTCATCAAATTTTCTTTGATCGACTTCCTAATGTTATTAAGCTTTGGATGGGTAGATTCATTGGCTGGTAAGAACCCAAACATGCGAGGCAGACTGGAAATTGGAGCACTTTCAGTGCACTTCACAAGTGAAGTGAATGCATCAAGGAAAGCAATGGGCACGCAGTCAAGAATCCCTTGGTTCCATTGTTGTCCCAGAGAATATTTTCTCTTGACGAGGCTAAAAGAAAATCTGCCTGGATTATGAAAGGAAAGTTTGTGACTGTGTCGGTAGGTAGAAATGCATAAATTCCAGGTGAGCCCCCTCCTCTATTCATTCGCTTTTCATTTGGGAACGCCAATGTGATGACCCACTCCTCTACTTCCATTCTTACGTTAAATCTATTTTCCGGCTTCACGGGAAATCTCTGCCTCCACATATGGTAGCCACATTCTGTATCTACTTTCTCACCAACTTCATCCGCAGAAAGAAAGAGCATGTAGGACTCGGCATCAATGTTCTTCCTGGTAATGAAATTTACCTCACTTGTAATAGATATAGCACTCACAGTGTCGAGCCTGGGATCTTCGTTGTCAACCCTGACTGAAAGCCGCTTTATCTTAGAAAGAAATAAAAGAACTTCAGGTTGAAGGCCTGAAAGTTGTTCCTTTACAGATTTGACCTTGTCAGGCTTCAATGGCAATACGACCGTTGTAGTCGGGAGGGGAGTGCCAGTAGTACCATATATGCTTTCTATGACTGAAAGAGTTGGGTTCAGTTCTACCCATTCAGGGACAATGTAGCCCAAATTGCACTCTGGGCATGGTTTCTCACTAAACCGTATCTGATAGCCATTGCTGAATATGTAAGGCTGAGCTGTGATAAGAAAGACACTCTTGAACCCAATTCCTGAAATTATAGACATTTAGTTAGAGGCATTTTATTGGAATATCACTTCGGTTCTACCTTGTATAACTCTTCCCTTCTTTACTCATGGTTTTAAAATATCTGGGAAACAATCCAATCCCCCACGAAGGAAAAATTAAACAAGGAGGTAGGAAAGTTATACTAACATCTTGTCTGGTGACTTATTAACATTGTATTTGTAGCCGCGGAAAGTGAAACAAAAATAAAATTGCTACAACAACAGAAATTATCAACAGAAAAATGAAAAAAATTGTTTGATATAGATTGATTGTGTTGATATTTTCTGTGGATGATGTAGTATTACTCATACAAAAAAAAAAAAAATGTACTTAATGACATCAACATCTTTATCAAAGTATAATTCTTACTTTCAAGGTAGCTTTACTCGTACAAAAACAATACTTAGCCACTTCAATATCTATATCCAAGTGTATATTTTCTTAAATGTTTATGATAGATACTTGCTGAATAACAAACACTATGTTAAAAATTACTTATACACCTCTAGAAGAATTCAGGGTTCGCAACACTTGCAATTTTGATTGATGAAATGCACTCAGCTTACCGAACTTATCCCTCCAAGGTAATGCCACAACAAGTTCTTATTGGGGGGGGGCATATGCATTTTAATAACTGTTTCCCAAGGCTGTCTTTCATGGATACAAGGTATTTGCCTCGGTCAAGGTGGTCAAAGGCTAGTATTTTTCTACCGGACATAAAAAACAGAGCCGTAACATTAATCCAAAATGTTGGGGTGGCACCTGGATAAGACCAACCTATAGGGGTGATATTGATTATGACCAACATTGAGGGGTTACAGTGAAAGTAACTCTTTGCTTAGCTCCGATCTAAACAAGAAAAAGACTTGCAATCCTCTTTTTTTTTTTTTTTTTTTTCCAATCTTCCTTTCCTATCCTCTGAATCCACTATATCAATTACCAAGGGAAAATGTTCATTTTCTTACTGTACGTTGACTAATTTTTAAATTGCCACTGTACAGTACGATCATCTGGTCCACATTGTCACTGTAATTTGTAGAGGGGTTGCAATCAACCCATTTTTCCTATCTATAGTCTAATTACTAATGGAATTAATTTTACTGCTCACACCTAAGGTTTTGGAAATAGGTTTAGAGGCCCCTGAAAACAACTGACCATCAATGAAATTGATGCTACAATTTTCTTTGCCATTTCTTAATAATAAAAGTTTATGTAAATGTATTTTCTTATTCAAATAAATTATCTTAAGATATACTCCCAAGAATAAATATTATAACAAAATCTTTAAAAATGATAAAAAAAAAAAAACAAAAATAAAGCTTATGAGTGAGTCATGTTGCATAACAAAAATTAATATAATAAGGATATTTTTTTGTCTACCAAACTTTGAGAAAATACGTGAGGATTGGTTATTGAAATAAAATATTAATAGTTAGATTAAAAGGATATAACTGTAAACATTTAATCCAATGGTAGAATCGTAGTGTGATATAGTATCATAAGATATTTGTACCTTTTGCCTACCTATACAATTGATTTAAAATTTTAATATTGAGTTGATTGAAACCAATAATCAATTAAATACCAACCATACTGTTGTTATTGAAATGATTTTGTAAAATAATATTATTTAAATTAAATTAATTTTTTTAAATTATCCAATATTTTCTAAAATTTTGGTAGGCAAATGCCTTAATTATATTATTTTTTTGATAATGGAACATGAGACTCAAGTTGTAAACACAATTGACTAAACATATATATATTGGAAAAAAAAAAGAGAAAATGAATAACTACCTTATTTTTTGATGCGTTAAGAATTAAAAAGTAATTTAAAAATAAAATATATTAAACCACTTCAAATGACAAGTATTAAATGGTAATTATGTCCAAACATATATTAGTTTAAAGTAAAAATTAATGATGTAAAATATGTATAAAAAAAAGTACGCCATCCATATAGAAAAAGACAAGAAAGTATGTGCTAATGTCAATGTCTTTGGTATATAATAAAATATTTATGATTTTAAATCTAATATTTTGTTGTACTTTCTCTTTTCCACTCAATCAATCTGTGTTTGAAAAGCCTCATATTTAAGGGTTATATTAGTATCATTAGAGTTGATCATAATTATAAAAATATTTAAAATAACCAAAATGCTTATAACATTTGTGGAGGTAAAATTGAAAAGATTATGAAGATTGAAGGCGTAATTTTTTAAAGTAAAATATTTAAATGGAATATCTCAAAATTGAATAATGAACAATTTGCATGCAAGGAAGAGATTAAAGTTTAGTAGAAGAAAGTTTAGAAGATACTCCTTCCGTCCCAGATAAATGTTCATAGTAGATAAAATACAAAAATTAAAAAATATAATTAATGATATGCCGTAAAATGTGTTTTGACCATAATACTCATGAACATTAATTAAGTTCAACTATTTTAAATAATTGAGTTTCTTTAGAATGTGTTATATTAAATGAAGCTTTAAGGGTATATTAAAAGAATGGTAGAAAATAGGTAGATTAAAAGTTTTTAGGAACATTAATTGAAATATTCTAAAATAGAAAGTAGGAATATTTATTCGTGACGGAAGGAGTAGTACTTATCAAAAAAATAAAGTAGAAGAAAGTAGAAAATGTAGTTTACTGAATTGATAGTTTAAGGAATGGAGAAAGTAGGGTTTTAGGGTCTCCCAACCTGTGGCAGTTAAGGAAAATAGCGACATGCAACACCTTTTTAAAGTAATGTGGCAATGTTAACCCAAAAATAATTGGTCAACGTACCATGGCAAAGAAGACCATACTTTTTCAATTATCAAACAAACAACTGAACACAAACATGCTAGTAAAATCTTACTTCTTAGACAACTTGGGATGGTAACCTATGATGACAGCAACAACAGTAATAATTTATGATAAGATTTTATTTATAAAAATTGATTTGATGATTAGGTATCATTGGCGCTAAATACAGCCCCCTTAATATGTTGTACGCACCCCCGGCAAAATAACTATCTTACCCCTATCTCAATGTATAAAAAAAATTTAACTTAAACCCTCACTTTCATTTTCAGTTTCTCTCTCTAAAATTATATTTTATTTCTGCCTCTAAGAGAGGGTTTTCCCCTAAAAACATTGACTCCCTCTGCAGTGTTGGACGTTAAAATAAATTATATTTCACTTTCATTCTTAGTTAAATTTTGTGACTCCACTTAAATATTTTTTTGGATCCGCCACTGCTTAGAGGAACGTCCAACACTGCAGAGGGAGTCAATGTTTTTAGGGGAAAATCCTCTCTCATTGTTGAATAAGAGCAATGTTGCGGTAGCTCCAGTAGCCGTTATGTCCTTTGAAGTGATCACAAACTCCAGCGATGGGTCCACTCCTTCCAAATACTCATTATCCTCCGCATTCTGTAAATATCATATGTAACCATCACAAAAAATAAAACAAAAAACTTAATTAATAATGAGTAATTCAGAATTTCACTGCATGAGCGGGAAATACTACCGATCAATTAAGTAGATTAATTTTCATGGACGGACGGACAGAGGGAGAGGGAGAGAGAAGGAAGACCTGGATGAGTTCCATTAGGAAATGAACATCTTTGGTATAGAGTTCAGCAGAGAGGTTCTTCACAGCCTGGTGTAGATCCTCCGTTAGTGGATTCGGTTCGCCTCCTATGGAAAATTTCTTCCTCCGTATCTCCTCAACGTGCTTCTTCGCCATTAATCTCCGATCACCGAAACCTAGCTCCTATGTGTAAACAAGACAGAGAGAGGAGGAGGAGAGAATTAGCTAACTAGCAAAGTGTGATATAGGGAGGAAACTTCAATCTAGCTAGGGCGGAAATTAAAAGGAATAGCTTGGGAACTAGTATTGGTCAAGAGCTGTTAATCGGGCTGGTCCTAGCGGTTTTGGGTCAGCTCTAGCGAGTTTCGGGTTAGACGATCCAATTTTTTCGGGCCACTAATACTGCTGAGCTAACCCTAACCCTGGCGGGCTTCGGGCTAAACGGGCCACTAACGGGCCATGATTAAAAAAATAAATATATCACAATCTAAAAAAAAAACTAAAAAAATTCTTAGCAAACAATAAACATAATAAATACTAGTACTAAAGTATAACTTGACTTAAATCTAAAAGTCTAAAAATACTAAAAATATCATATGTTCAAAAACATAACAATAAACATCTTTATTCATCATCTTCATTCGTCACATTCGAGCCTTCCGTAGAGAAAACATCTTCTTCCAAGTGCTCTTCAACTACTTCTAAAGAAATCATCACATCCAGAACTAGAAATAGAAACAAAAGAAGAAAATCTTGAGTATTCACAGTCTTACTGCCTTAAGTTACAGTGAATTTGAGTATGCTAACAGTCTTACTGCCTCAAATTAGAATGAATTCTACTTTGTGAGGCTTACCATTCATCCACCATAGAACACATATTGCATAAACCCAGTTCCACTTCTCACCAAATACACACAATTATAAATTAAAACATCAGATAAAATTCATTACACCACTCCGCACCTATAGCATTCCAATCAACGGTTCCAACCTAATGATAATGATTAAACCCAAAACATGTTCTTAGGCCCAACTGCAAACACACGATAACACGGAAACTAATCAAAACTATCCAATCTAACATTTCCAATTTTTCAAAAGGGGGGCAAACTAGCTCATATTAGCTAACTCATAATCAGACAAGTATCTATTACCCTATATCTATAATATACACAAACATATAAACAGTAGGCTCAATCATTTGAAAACGCCATTCATTGGTAGAAATGAAAACTTGCAACTAAAAGCACCTATAAAGAACTTCAAATCCGAGTCAACTCGGTCCAACCAGGAACCTAAAACAGGAGGAACTAAACCCAATACCCAATTCAAACAACTCAATAAAACAAGTTCGTTCAAAATCTAAAACCCACAAAAATCTTTACTCAAAGAACATACCTTTTTTACTTCAATTACGAAAGGGCATAATCTTCATCAATCCCAGTTGGTCAAACCGTCAACGTACAAACTAGGCTTTTAAATCAGGGATCATAAACAGGGAATTTTTGAGGGAGAGAGAAAATCTTGTGAATTGAAAGAATGTGTAGTCTTGTGTTGCAGCCTTGCAGGTTAGCGTGCTATTGCCGCCGGTGCCGCGATCGCCGGTGTTGCGAGCTCGGCGATTGCGTGCCAAGGCCGGCCGCGACCGCCGAGGCGACTGTGTGTGAGCTGTGAGGAACTGAGGCGCGAACTGAGCGACGTACGTTAAAAGTAAGACTGAAGGTCACTCAAGGAGTCAAAGGGATCGAGATTCAGGGCCTCAGGGGTAAAAAAGCTAGGGTTTCAAAATAATTTTAAAATTATTCTTTTGCTCCTCACCCGCAGGCCAACCCGAAAGCCAGGCGGGCCAGCCCGTGAAACCCGCGGCCCTATAGGGTCAACCCGTTTAGCCCGAATTCTTAAATGGGCCAAAAAATCAACCCTAACCCTATTTTTTTTGGTTTAAACGGGTCGACCCTACGGTTTGTGAGCCTTTTAACATCTCTAGTATTGGTGTTACAAATACCGTAGTAAAAACAAACTGTTGGAAACTGTAGCAAATTAAAGCTTCGGGAAGAAGGAAAGAAACATAGGTTTCTTCGTAAATAGCCTAGTCAAACCCCCTAACATTTTATATGGCCTAACTTATTTCAAAACAACTTATATAGCCTTTTTTTTACTTATAAACCCGAAAATACCCTTATTTTTTGAACGACTCAATGCGTAGTTTAAACTATTCACAGAGTCGTTTAAACCATTCACGGAGTCGTTTAAACATAGTTCGGCATAGTTTAAACAATTCACAGCGTAGTTTAAACTATTCACGGAGTCGATTAAACCATTCACGGAGTTGTTTAAATAATTTACGGGGTAGTTTAAACAATTCACGGCGTAGTTTAAATAATTCACAAGATCGTTTAAACAATTCATGGAGTCGTTTAAACAATTCACGAAGTCGTTTAAACAATTCACGGCGTCGTTTAAACAATTCACGGGGTCGTTTAAACAATTCACGGGGTCGTTTAAACAATTCACTGAGTCGTTTAAACAATTCACGGAGTCGTTTAAACGATTTACGGAGTCGTTTAAACGATTCACGGGATCATTTAACCGATTCAAAGGGAGACGATGGGAGGAAGACGGAAGAAGACAAAGATAGGGCTTCATGGTAGTAGATGAGAAGAAGACAGAGGAAGACTTACCAGATTCATGGCAGTAGAGGGAGACGATGTGGTCGGAGACGGAGGAAGACGGCGACGATGTGGTCGGAGATGAGAGGGGGAGACGACGACGATGGGAGGAAGATGGCTGTGGTTTGAGAGAGGAAGCCGAGATTTAAGAGAGAGTGAGACTGAGTTAGGTTTTAAGGGCTTTGGGGGTATTATAGGAAGTTTGTGTTAATTTTTAGTCAAAAGCCATATAAGTTATTTTGTCGGGTCAAAAGGTCATACTTAATATATATCACAAAGAAACATTTAAAGTACTCCCTAAACAAGACTAGACAGCTTTTACGACTTTGTAGAGTCCCTGTGTTTTAACTTTGTTAGAGCAAGATTAATGGAGCTCTTAGCTCCGTTTCCAACTTAAGAGCCCAACTCCAGCCCAAATATTCGAGCTCTTCAGAATTTCTTAACTAAGAATTGGGCTTTTGGAGTTCTCATTTGGGATCCAGGCTCTTAATAAATTGGGCTTTGCAAAACAACGTAGTATTGTTGAAAAAGGGGAAAACACGGTGTCGTTCAGCTGTGAAGGAGAACTTTACACGTGGCACCCAATGAGTGGTACTACGTTTTTTTTTTTTGCTTTTTGAGGCAAATTTTGAGCCAATTTTGTTTTTTGTTTTTTTGTATTAAAGTACTCATTTTGGGCTATAAATAGAGACTTGGATTATTTCATTTGGACACCAGATGAAATTTCTACGAATTTTTAAAATTTTAAGCTATTTTTCTCTCTTCTCTCTCCTCAATTCTAATTTTAAACCATTTTTAATTCATATCAAGTTATTAATTATTATTAATATCAAGTTATTATTATTAATATTATTGTCATTATATTATTGTTGTGTTATTATTTCTATTATTTAGTACGATTATTGTTATTATTATATTTATTTAGTAGTAGTATTGTTGTTATTATCTATTGTTATTATATCATCATTATTATAGTTGTAGTATTGCTTATTTTTACTAACTCAGATTTAATATTATTATTATTATTATTATTATTATTATTATTATTATTATTATTATTATTATTATTAGAATTCTTAATATTAATATTATCATTGTTATTTTTACTAATTTAGAGTAAATTACCTCATTAATGGCTTCACGTATTTTCTTCCGTAAAAACAAAAACTCAAAAAATCAAGATGATTCAGGCTCATCTACGCCTAACCAACCTTCTACTCGTCAAGTTTCTCAACCACCTACACTCAACCAAGCATCAACTTATCAAAATATTTTTGAAGGCCAAAATCAACCTCCAATGCAACAATTCCAAAATTTTCCAAGAATGACAAATCTTCAAAACCCTCAACAATTCGGAAATTTTCCAATATTTCCGAATACCTCATTTCCTAATATATCGCAACAAACATTTTCGTGGAATACTCCTTTCCCCTTTTCAACACAACAATCACAGTTCACCCAAGGATATTTCCCTATGGGATCCATGGGAAATTCCTCGTCTGAAAATGTTACAAGTAGCAGGGCACTGAGTGCAAATAGGTTATTTTAGAAGGGGTTTAAGTGTAAATAGACTATTTTATAAGGGTTTAAGTGTAAATAGGCTATTTTAGAAGGGTTTGAGTGTAAATAGACTGTTTTAGAAGGGTTTAAGTATAATTAGGCTATTTTAGAAGGATTTGAGTGTAAATAGGCCTTTATTAATTCTTTAAAACATACATATCATGCTTTAATTGTTTTACTTACAGTTTAAATTGATTTGTTGGGTAGCCATGTGGATGCTATGAAATCCATGGCTGAAAGCAGGGCACTGAGTGCAAATAGGTTGTTTTAGAAGGGGTTTGAGTGTAAATAAATTATTTTAGAAGGGTTTGAGTGTAAATAGGCCTTTATGAAAGGGTTTTAAGTTTAAATAGGTTGCTTTAGAAGGGTTTGAGTGCAAACAGGTTGTTTTCGAAGGTTCTGAGTGTAAATAAGTTATTTTAGTAGGGCTCTGAGTATAAATAAATTATTTTAGAAGGGGTTTGAGTGTAAATAGACTATTTTATAACGATTTGAGTCTTAATAGGTTGTTATGAGAATGAATTGAGTTCAAATAGGCTGTCTTAGTAGGGTTTGAGTGTATATATAGGCTGTTTTTATTGTTTTCTTATAAGTTGATCGTGTTATAGCTTAATATGTGTTCTTCGCTAATTTTAATTCATTAGATTTGTAGAATCGATACTACGGTACCGAGGTACCGATGACTGATTTATTTGCTGCGACCCACACCACTTCTGCTCCTGTGCTGATTCGCCATTTGTCTTTGTCGATGAGACGGCAGAGAGAGCATTTGTAAGTATTACTTAAAATATTTTAATTCTATTTTGTTTATTAGTTAATGGTAAATGTTAATATTAATGTTTTTATGTTTTTGTGACACGTAATGCCTATAAGGCGAATATAGACACGTTGTGTCGCCGAGGGCTTGTCCGCACGACCTCGAGGTGCGACGCCATTTGTCGGTAACATTTGGCATTCGGTCACCGGAGTCAAGGAAGAAGAGGGGAGATCGCCTCTACGGCTTTGGTGACCACGGGGCCGCTGCGTTGAGACCAGGCGGATCGACTTCTTCCTCGGCGACCACGTCTTCTGGTCCTCGGAACCAGCCTATCGAGCGTGCCCCGGTCGAGAAGACGCAGACTCGAGTGCAGAAGAAGAGGCCGAGCAGATGCAGAAGAAGCCGAGGAAGCAGAACGCGACAGGATGCAGAAAGATGCAAGAAGGCCGATGAGTGCAGGAGACCGACAGCTAATGCAAGAAGAGCCGAGCAATAGAGCAATGCGACGACGGTTATGGGCAGCAGCACCTACTAAGCGTAATTTATTTGCCCCCCCTCCACAGTAGACACATTTATTTTAGTACTGTAATATATTTTAAATTGTATATATATTAATTTTAATTTAGTTTATGTTTTAGTTGTTAATTATAGTTTATTGTTGCAGTGTTGTGTGTGTGATTGTGTATATATAATTGTTATATCAGGTGCAAAAAAAAAACAAATTTCAAAATTTTAAAATTTATTTTTTTTATTTTTATTACAAATTACTGTCGGAGCTCCGACAATAATTAAAATACTATTTTACTATTACTGTCGGAGATCCGTCACAATTTAAACGGTAGTCTGACAGTAAAAATAACGGAGCGTTAATCATCGTTAGTAAATTACTGTCGGAATATCCAACAGTAATAAACGACAGTAATTACTGTCGGATATTAGTCCGACAGTAATTACTGTCGGATTTTTGTCCGACAGTAATTACTGTCTGATAGTCCGACAGTAATTACTGTCGGATTACTGTCAGAAAGAAATTACCGTCGAAGGTTTACTGTCGGAGAGCTTCCGACAGTAAATCCATAATTACTGTCAGAATTTCTTGATTACTGTCGGATTTCTCCGACAGTAAACACGTGTTTTCTAGTAGTGATATACATTTCTTTCTCTCCATAAATCCTAGCTTGCACCGCCACTACCAGTATAGCTTTATTCTTTATATATGCATGCATATGGGCATCTCTTCTCTCGACTCATTTAATTTGTGAATTTTGTAAATATTTAAAAATCATTTAAGTATAAAACATGCATGAACTAAGTGATGATGAATTTGCTTGTCATTGCATCGGCTTAATTAATTATAAACATGCATGTATGTTATAGGCAATTAATATTCTTCAAGGATTAATTACACACCATAATTGGTTATGATTGAGGGCCGTTCTTTCTTTGGCTGTACATCTGTACGTAGTCTTGACAACATCGGTCTTTGAATTCAATTTAGATATATAATTGATGAAAATATATTTATTTATACGCTTCACCATTGATGAATATACATTAATTTCCCTATAACTCGATCAGGCAGGCTAGCTACAATGGAAGGGTACGTACGTTTCCATGAACTTGAAGACCATCAGTATTTATTCGTTTCTTTTTCAAACGTTTGTCTATACCACACATTTTTTTTATTTGAGAAAGTTCCTCATGATGAGTTTGAACAAATAAATATCGACATGATGCTTGTGTTTGACGAATTTTTTTCATTAAGTATGTTGTCTATAATTGTTCTTAGGTGGTTGGGTGGTTCGTTAGTTAAATTAAAATGTTGAATTCATGTCCGACTCTTTGAGAGTCAAGATGTTGTTGGGCCAATGAATGAATGGTACTCTCCCACTTCTAAATTAAAAGTGTCCTATAAATTTTCTACTTATATTTTTCTTTAATGCCCCCCAATGAACTCTTTAGTGCAATCAAATCAATCAATGTTCTTGTTTCATCTCATAATCAATGAGGGCATTATAGACGATTTGATTTTAAAAAATTTCTAAAAATAAAAATGTGACATTTATTTTGGAACGACCCAAAATAAAATATGATACACTTATTTTAAAACAGATGGAGTATATATTATTTAACTACTTCCGTGTGTTGTTTAAAATTATGCCAAAATATGATATTTCTTCCGTTCTTTATTGAGTATTTTTTTCATTTTAAAAACTTTTGTCTCAAAATGAATGTGTTTCATTCATTCGGTAATAAAGTTACTATTGATAACCATTTTGTTTCTTATATAGAAGTATTTGTTTTTGTTTCTCATTTTTGCCAAAAACCAAGAAACAAAATGTGTTTGGTAATCATTTTGTTTCTAGGGTGGGTGTGGATTGAACATTTATTACTCCCTCAGTTTCAAAATATTTGTCATTTTAGCTCTAAAAATTTGTTTCAAAAAGATTGTCGTTTTAGGTTTTCAATGCATGTTTTACCTAATTTACCCTTGTCTTCTCACAAGTTCCAATAATTGATCATCTCTTCATTAAATACTTTATCTTCTCCCAATGAATATCTCCTTCTAATTTATCTTTTCAACTACTCCTAGCACAAAAATTAAGGATATTTAATAAGGGTATATTTGTCAACTTATAAAATTTCTTAATATGTGTGCACAACTCTAAAACGTCAATCTTTTTAAAACGGATGGAGTATTATTTAAGCCTATTAAAAGAAACCAATTAATATACATACTACTACTATTTTACACTCTACATAAACATTTCCACTTAAACACAACAGAAGACGACTCATTTTAATGAGATTTTAGTATCGAACTTCACTTCACACACAACAATTCTCAAAGAATGGGGTTTTTTTCTATTTACATAAACATTTGGCGCAACCTGTCATAGTGTGGGTTCTGTTACATTTAGTTGGCCCAAGCTCAGCCCAAGCTTTGCTTGTGGCTTCCCCCTGTATAGGCCCAACCCCTCGGCCCATTCCCTAGGAGGCCCGCCCAGAGGCTGCCGCTTACACGGAGCGATCATCTGGAGTCTTCCTCCATACGCTCCCCTCCCTGCCCGTTCATTTACTCCTGTCAGCCGCCATATATATGCGAGCCCGTCCCCTCGAGCCGTGTGTGTGACTTAGGGCTGTGACAAAAACCAAATATCTAGGTTAGATCTTGGTTAGGTCATCTGATCCTCTCTCTCCCTCTCTACCGTTTTCACCCTAGCTGTGTGTGTTTCTCTACCCCTCATCTCTTCTCTGTGTGAGCCTTAGTGTGAGTGTGGGTGAGAGTTAACTGGTAGCCTTGTGGTTTTCGGATTACGGGTTTTTAGCTAGGTCTTGTGTTTGAGAGTGGAGGAGGAGTGCTGCCCTGGTTGTCACCGCCGTGGTGGGCCACCGGGAGTGAGGTTTGAGGGTGGTCTTGGGTGGTGTTTTTCGCCGGAGTGAGTGCGTGGTGGTAGGAATCGTGGGACTCATAAATGGACTTGGTTGAGAAAGGGCTACTGAGCCTAAAACGTGCTTAGCCGAGGTGTTATCACCGTTGACGGCAAGTCGGTGAAGTATCACCGGCGTTATTGCACTTGGTGCTCGCTTGTGTTTCCCTTTTCTTTACTTATCTCCTATATCTTATTTCACTGTTGTGTTCCTTACTAACTCTTCCTCGGTTGCAGCTCATTACTCCGCCGTGTACCGTTCCTCTAGTAGATAACACCGTAACCCCCTTCCCCATTATTATTGTATTGTTTATTTTGAGCGTCCCGGTGAGGATCCCCATTAGAACTATTGTAATAGGTTCTCTGTTTAATAACTCTCTGTATTTTATTTGAGCACCGGTTCCTGTAATATTGGTGGTTTAAAACCACTACAGTGGTATCAGAGCTGGTTCGTGGTGCTCGGGTGTACGGAGACTGTGGTCAAACGGTGGTCAACGACGGTCAACAGTGAGCAACGGGCTCCCTTCAATCCAAATCCAAAAAGAAACCCTAGTCAAGGGTTTCTTGGTGAGCGTGTCTTCCCTCTCTGTTTTTTTTTATACTCTGCTTTTTCATTGCTGTGTTTAACTGCGTGGTTGATGTACTCTATGTGTATGGCTTCTGTCTGTTGATGCATGCTCTGTAGTATACTCTGCGTAGTTTTTTGGTTGTTGCATGTTCTATAGCTTGTTCTGCTTATCCTAGTCTTGCTGCTCTGTTACTGTGTCCTCTGTTTGGATATTGTTTGTGGGTACTCTCTGTTTTATCACTTCTGGTCTGTTTGTGATTTTTCAAAATGGCTGGTTCTTCTAACTCATTACACGATTTAGAACCCTTTAATGGGAAAACCGACTTTTCTATCTGGCAACAAAAGATGAAAGGTATTTTGATAAAAGAAAGGGTTTTCAAAGCTATAACATTAAAGTTTTCTGAAAATGATTCTGAAGAAACCAGGGCTGATATGGATGAATGTGCTTATTCATCCATCATTTTGAAACTTTCAGACTCAGTTTTACGAAAAGTTGGAAAACTTGAAACTGCAAAAGCCTTGTGGGAAAAACTTGAAGAACTGTATTTTGAAACGTCTTTACCAAACAAACTCTACCTTCTTGAAAAGTTTTTCCGATTTCAACTTGACCTAACCAAAGACATGGACGACAACATTGATGTCTTTACAAAGCTTGTACAAGATATCAAACAGACTGGTGATAAACACATAGATGAGTATACCCCCATTGTCCTTTTGAATGCTATCCCTGAGTTATATGCGGATGTAAAAGCCGCAAACAAATATGGAAGGGATGCCTTGACTCTAGAAACAGTAATAAACGGTTTAAAGAGTAAGGAATTGGAATTAAAGACAAAGGGTAAATCATCGACTAGTGAAGTTCATATGGTTAGAGGTAGAACACAAAACAGAAACAATGGTCAAAAATACCAAAAGGAAAATCAGGGCCAAACTTCTGAAAAGAAGAAGGGTAGAAGCAAAAGCAGGTCGAAATCTAGGGTAGGAGGAAGAAAATGTTATAACTGCGGGGAAACGGGACATTTTAGAAAAGAGTGCACAAACCCTAAAAAGAAGAATTTTAAACAAAATGGGCAAAATGACGTAACATGGTGCTGGAAGTGATGATGATGCAAATGTGTTTATGGTTACCGAATTTGATGAATCTTGTGTGAATTCGTGAACTCCACTGTTTGTGAAACCGAATGGTTAATAGATTCAGCATGCACATTTCACATGACTCCCATTAAAAGCCTGTTTTCGTTTATAATGAAGTAAAAGCTTCTTTCGTTAGCAAACGAAAAGAAATGTCATATTGTGGAATTGGTGAAGTGTGTTTAAAATTTGAATCTGGAAATTCGTGACTCTTAAAAATGTTCGCCATGTCCCCGAATTGTGTAACAATCGATTTCATGTGCCTTAGAAGATGATGGGTTAGAAGGTAGGTGGGGGAAAGGGGTAATGAAAATTGTCAAAGGATCCTTAGTAATTTTTAAGGCCGAAAAACGTAGAAACCTCTATGTGTGCAATGCTATTCCTGTGTCTCTTAATTATGCAAATGTCGTGAAAGATGATAAAATGGTTTTATGGCATAAAAGATTAGGACACATGAGTAACAAGGGCCTTGAAATGCTTCACAAAACTGGAATTTTTGGAAAAGAAAAATTTACGATGTGCCTTTTGTGAAACGTGTGTTAGAAGTAAACACCATAGGGTCGCTTTCCACCCCCTCCTTAAACAAGACCTCTAGCAAGAAATTCCTTGAATACATCCACACGGATGTTTGGGGGCCCGGAGTGCCCACTCAAGGTGGTAACCGTTATTTCTTGTCCATCATCGATGACTTTTCTCGAAAAGTCTGGGTGTTTCTGATGAAAAACAAATCTGATGCGTTTGAAAAATTCAAAAATTGGAAAATCTTAATTGAAAACCAAACTGGAAAAAGGATTAAAACTCTTAGGACTGATAACGGGCTTGAATTCTGCAATCACGAATTCGACACATTCTGTGCTGAAAACGGTATTAGGAGGCACAAAACTGTGCCGTACAACCCACAGCAAAACGGTGTTGCTGAGCGCATGAATCGAACCCTGTTGGACCGTGTTAGGGCAATGCTAGAAACCTCGGGTCTCTCCAAACGGTTTTGGGGAGAAGCGGTTGATCGCGCCTACATCATAAATAGGTCCCCTTCTGTCCCCCTTAACGGTAGATGTCCTGAATCTGTTTTTTCGAAAAAGAAATTGATTTTTCAAACCTTCGTGTCTTTGGTTGTGCTGCCTATGCACACCAAAAGAAAGATAAACTTGATCCACGAGCGGTTAGGTGTGTGTTCCTAGGGTACCCTGATGGGGTGAAAGGCTATAGGTTGTGGCTTAAAGACGAACCAGGTTTCAAAGTCATAGTTAGTAGAGACGTTGTGTTTAACGAAAATGACTTTCCCTGTTTAAATGTGCCAAATGAACCTGTTCCCCCCAATGCTCCTGTTATGGTGGAGCACCCTTTCACACCAAATCCTCCTGCCCCCCTTGATCAAACTGAAACCGAATCTCTCCCTGAAACTGAAACTGAAACTGTCAATCCTGAAAACGGCAATGCTGAAAATCCTTCTGTTGAAGAAGATGTCATAGAAAACTTGGAAGATGAAAATTCTGATTTAAATGACTATCAGTTGAGTCGCGATAGGTCTAGACGCATTATTAGACCTCCCTCTCGTTTTGATGATTTTCACATGACATCCTTTGCCTTTAGTGTTTTTGAATCCATTGATAACTGTGAACCCAAGACTTATAATCAAGCCTTAAAATCTGCAAACTGTAATGAATGGATTGTAGCCATGAACGAAGAAATGAACTCGCTGCATGTGAATGAAACCTGGACCTTAGTCCCTAGGCCCAAAAACAGTTCTGTTGTTGCGTGTAAATGGCTCTACAAGATAAAATCTGAATCCAATTCTAACATAAGATTTAAGGCAAGATTAGTGGCTAAAGGATTTACTCAAAAAGAGGGAATAGACTACACTGAAATCTTCTCCCCCGTAGTCAAGTTTACTACTGTTAGGATTATGCTTGCCCTTGTTGCTCAATTCGATTGAGAATTGAAGCAAATGGATGTGAAAACAGCTTTTTTACATGGAGAATTAAATGAAAAGATTTTCATGACACAGCCTGAGGGATACATAGACAAACAGTTTCCTGATTATGTTTGCTTGCTTAAGAAATCTTTATATGGGCTAAAACAGTCACCGCGCATGTGGAATATCAAATTTGATCAATGCATGATTGACCTGAAATTTAATAGAAGTGCTTATGATCATTGCTTATATTTCAAGAATGAAAATGATGTGCCTGTTTTCTTGCTCATATATGTGGATGATATGCTGCTTATTAGCCCATGCTCTAAATCTATTGAATTTGTTAAAAAACGCTTAAGTGCGAAATTTGACATGAAATATTTAGGAGATGCTAATAAAATTTTGGGAATGAACATAATTAGAGACCGAAAGTCTTCGGTAGTTTGTCTTAATCAGATTTCATATGTGGATAAAATTTTGAGTAAATTTGCCATGAAAGATGCGAAATCTGTGGATGTCCCCCTTGCTGCCCATTTCGTTCTCAGCAGTGACCAATGCCCTAAGAACGAAATTGAAACTGAACAAATGAAGAAAATCCCGTATTCCAATGCCATAGGTTCCGTCATGTATTTGATGGTTAGTACCCGGCCCGACATTGCTTACGCCCTTAGTTGCCTAAGCCGATACATGTCAAACCCAGGCCTGCCCCATTGGCAAGCCTTGAAATGGTTATTGAGGTACCTAATACACTCCAGGAATTATGGCATTAAATTTTCAAAATCAGAAAAAGGAATTAAGCTTGTAGGATTTGTTGACTCCAATTACGCTAATGATAGAGACCATAGGAAATCCACAACCTCCTATGTCTTCACTTTGTGTGGATCATGCATTAGCTGGAAATCACAATTGCAGCCTATCGTGGCCCTGTCCACAACGGAGGCTGAGTATGTAGCCATAACTGAAGCAATCAAGGAAGCCATATGGCTTAAAGGATTAATTTCTGAAATTGGCTTTCTAAAAGAAAAAGTAATTGTGTTTTCTGACAGTCAATCCGGTATTCAACTTTGCAAAAACCCTGTTTTTCACGATAGAACAAAGCATATCGACGTTAGATTTCATTTTATCCGCGATGTTGTCGCAAAATGCATTGTTTACCTTGAGAAAGTTGATACCAAATTAAATCCTGCTGATATGGGCACCAAGTGCCTACCTGTGAAAAATTTTCTGTCTTGTTTGAAAATTTTGAAACTGGATACTGGTGATTGAACTTTTGTTCTGTTTTGTTACCCCTCTTAAAATCCTTGGCTGTCTTAGTGGCTGCCAAGGTGACTGGCTTGTTCTCGCTTTGTGTGTTCATACAAGTCAGTTTCTTCCTTTGCTTGGTCTAGCTGTGTGTTGGCCCAAGTGAAGGATAGGCAATGATGAAACCCTGTTTTATAAAAGTCCGTATGAGTTCCCTAAGTCCCCTACCTGCACTTGGTCCAAGGTGGAGAATGTTACATTTAGTTGGCCCAAGCTCAGCCCAAGCTTTGCTTGTGGCTTCCCCCTGTATAGGCCCAACCCCTCGGCCCATTCCCTAGGAGGCCCGCCCAGAGGCTGCCGCTTACACGGAGCGATCATCTGGAGTCTTCCTCCATACGCTCCCCTCCCTGCCCGTTCATTTACTCCTGTCAGCCGCCATATATATGCGAGCCCGTCCCCTCGAGCCGTGTGTGTGACTTAGGGCTGTGACAAAAACCAAATATCTATGTTAGATCTTGGTTAGGTCATCTCCTCTCTCTCCTCTCTACCGTTTTCACCCTAGTGTGTGTTTCTCTACCCTCATCTCTTCTCTCGTGTGAGCCTTAGTGTGAGTGTGGGTGAGAGTTAAGTAGCCTTGTGGTTTTCGGGTTACGGGTTTTTAGCTAGGTCTTGTGTTTGAGAGTGGAGGAGGAGTGCTGCCCTGGTTGTCACCGCCGTGGTGGGCCACCGGGAGTGAGGTTTGAGGGTGGTCTTGGGTGGTGTTTTTCGCCGGAGTGAGTGCGTGGTGGTAGGAATCGTGGGACTCATAAATGGACTTGGTTGAGAAAGGGCTACTGAGCCTAAAACGTGCTTAGCCGAGGTGTTATCACCGTTGACGGCAAGTCGGTGAAGTATCACCGGCGTTATTGCACTTGGTGCTCGCTTGTGTTTCCCTTTTCTTTACTTATCTCCTATATCTTATTTCACTGTTGTGTTCCTTACTAACTCTTCCTCGGTTGCAGCTCTGTTACTCCGGCCGTGTACCGTTCCCTCTAGTAGATAACACTGTAACCCCCCTTCCCCATTATTATTGTATTGTTTATTTTGAGCGTCCCGGTGAGGATCCCCATTAGAACTATTGTAATAGGTTCTCTGTTTAATAACTATCTGTATTTTATTTGAGCACCGGTTCCTGTAATATTGGTGGTTTAAAACCACTACAGGTTCAACTAAAAAAAAAAAAAAACACAATATCTAACGGAATTCGCTAGTTTCTCTCCCATTTTCAGTCCAATCTGTTACTTACTCCAATCCCCAGGCCCTCTCTTATTTTCTTATTTCTGCATACTACGTTCATTACAAACTGTAATACACCACTCTTGTTGATTCACTTCCTTTTATCCGGTAAACACACACACACACACACACACACACAATGCTTATTTATAAAAATCATTATTATTATTTTTTTAATTTCCAAATTATTAATTAGCCTTAATCAAGCGATAGACAGTGATGATCTTGCAATATGAAATTCATGTACCGAATCACTTTCCCTAAATCTAATCATCATCGAACATCGTTATCTATTTTAGGCAATTAATACTAGTACAAACGAAGATATGCAGCAGGGAATCATAAGGCAGATGATACTGGCTTCCAGAAGCACTCATGTTTCTGTAAAAAATTTATTTTTCGATTTACGCTTTCTTAATTCACGTACTTTAATTTTGCAACTGTTAATTTTTCGCATTTACAATGCAACATTATTGCTTTTGTTTTGTTGGGAGCAGAAGAGGTGTCAAATGCAATGCTTAGTTTCTGGTTGCAGGGCCTTTTCCACTGCTGCTAAAGAGGTAGGTGATTACTACGTTTCATTAGATTACAGAGTGTATGTATCAGTATGTATAACCAATGCCAATGCCTGCGAGCTTATTTAGTACCCGGCCCAATCAATTATTGTTGTAATCAGATACGACACTTGTAACATAGTATTTTCTTCGATGATTTTTAAAATTTCATGGTTATAGATGACAGTGCGTGATGCTCTCAACTCTGCACTTGATGAAGAAATGTCTGCAGATCCTAAAGTATTTTTGATGGGTGAAGAGGTATTGTCATAGCTTGAGTTTCTCCCGAGCGTTGTTGATTGTTTTAAAAGTATTTTATTTTTTTATTTTTCAAAACTATTTGTACACAGGTTGGTGAATATCAGGGCGCATACAAGGTAAGACATTGATAAATAGTATAAAATGAGATGCAACATTAATACTTTATGCACCCAATTATCTCTTCTGTATTCCCCTAAACTTCACCCTTTCCTGTTTGAATTTAATCTCAGATTTCTAAAGGGCTTTTGGATAAGTATGGTCCTGAGAGGGTTCTTGATACTCCTATTACTGAGGTACTCCTTTGCCTGAAAACTCTATAACCTTTTCATTGTAATTCTTGCGGTTTTGTGTTATATATATATATATATATATATATATATATATATATATATATATATATGTATCTCAACTTTTTTCTGGGGTTCAAGAAATACGCTAAAAGATAGTTTCTGATTTTTCCTGTGTATGTAGGCTGGTTTTACTGGAATTGGAGTTGGTGCTGCTTACCATGGTCTAAAGCCCATTATAGAATTTATGACATTTAACTTTTCAATGCAGGTTACAGCCCTATTTTCCAAGTCTTTTCTTATTTTCAGTAATTGAGCTTGTTTCCTGAGATCATTCTTTGGTTTCGTTTCAGTATTAAAGCTTAATAATACTTCCAATACTCAATGTCATGAAATAACATAGATGCTGCAAAATCAAACTATTATTCCAACTTCCCCTTTTGGATTTTTTGCAGGCAATTGACCACATCATAAATTCTGCTGCAAAATCGAACTATATGTCAGCTGGCCAGATAAACGTCCCTATTGTTTTCAGAGGACCAAATGGTGCTGCTGCTGGAGTCGGTGCCCAACATTCACAGGTATCAATTCAATCTACTGGGTTTCTCTTTTGGTATTTGTAATGAGTATTGCTTCTCAATTTCGTGCTGCAAAATATTTTGAGTATTTAACAGTATCTCTGTTTGTTGGATTCTTTCGTTACTACCTACTATGCATCTTCCCTTTCGATTTAATAAAATACTTTCACAGTCTAGAATCCAAAATCATGTTGTTCACTCACTTTTTGCAGTGCTTTGCAGCATGGTATGGTTCAATTCCAGGGCTGAAGGTTCTGGTTCCATACTCATCGGAAGATGCTCGAGGCCTACTAAAAGCTGCAATAAGAGACCCAGACCCTGTTGTTTTCCTTGAAAATGAATTGCTGTGAGTAGTATAGTTATTTTGAGCTTCCATTTTTCCAGCCAAAGAAAAATAGTGCTCTAGATTTCATTGAGCTAAGTAACTATAAAACTGATTGACATAGATTATGAACCACAGATATGGTGAGTCCTTCTCTGTTTCAGCAGAAGCTCTTGATTCTAGTTTCTGGCTTCCCATAGGAAAAGCTAAGGTACTTTGTTCTCAATATTGTTCTTGCAGTTTCTTTGCTACACCATTACATTAGCTTCTTACTATCATTCTTAGTGATGTTGCTGCAGTTATTTCATTATCATATTATGTTAATTGCTTTTACATCTACTCCTTTCATACCTTCTGACAGATAGAACGTGAAGGAAAGGATGTGACTATTACTGCTTACTCAAAGATGGTTGGTTATGCTCTAAAGGTTTGTTAAGTTGTGTCAGAGTCACTGGTGAGCTTCACATATGGTTATGATGTAGTCTACATCATCCAATAAGCTGCAGACTGATATAAACTTATGTTTAATCAACTTGATTCCAACTGGGGAGTGTAGAAAAGTGGAGAAAAGGGAGAAGATAATACTGTCCAAGGTGATGTTTGTATTACTGATACACATGTATATATACAAGATACATAGAGTCAAAGCCAATGAATATGAGAATTCATAGAGCCCAGTCTTGACCAAAGAAAGGCTGTTTGAGAAACCAATGTTGGAGGGAACTACTCTCGGACTTCTTGTCTTTCACCCCCCCTCAAGCGAGACGGAGGGAACTAGAGACGCAGCTTGGAGCAAAGATAGTTGACTGAGACCTTTAGTGAATAAGTCTAATAATTGATCACCTATTGAGAAATAAGCAAGCCGGAGGGACTGCCGTTGGACAAGTTCTCGAACAAAATGGTAGTCAATTTCAATGACTAGTGCGAGCATGAAACACGGGGTTGCGAGCCATTTGAAGGTCAGAGATATTATCACAAAAAAGGGTCGGAGGTTGGTGAAGTGGGATGTCGAGTTCACAAAGCAAGAAACTGAACCAACGTACTTCAGCGGCTGTGGTGGTGAGAGCACGGTATTCTGCCTCGCTGCTCGAGCGAGAAATAGTAGCTTGTTTCTTTGCGGACCAAGAGACAAGATTGGAGCCAATAAAGATGCTTAATCCGGTTGTTGAGCGACGATCATCAGGATTGCCAGCCCAATCGGCATCGGAGTATGCCCAAACATCAATATTTGCTGATTTGGTAAATAATAAACCTTTGTCAAGAGATCCTTTAATGTAGCGAAGGATGCGTTTGGCAGCTTGGAGATGAATTGACTGGGGTTTATGCATAAATTGACAAATTTGATTGACGGCAAAGGCGATATTTGGGCGTGTGAGTGTCAAATATTGCAGTCCACCAACCATACTTCTGTAGATTGTAGGGTCGAGAAGAGGATCCCCAGAATGAAGGGAGAGTCTAGTTTGAGGTGCAACTGGCGTAGGACACGGTTTACAATTGCCCATGTTAAAACGAGTGAGAAGATCAGTTGCATATCGTTTCTTGAGATGAAGGTGGGTCGTGGTTCGTGTAGTTGCAATGCCGAGAAAATACCCCAGATCACCAAGCTTGCGGCTATCAAATGTGGAGCATAGATGATCAATAAATTCTGAAATGGCAGTAGGGGAGGATCCGGTTACTATCAAGTCGTCTTCATAGAAAAGTATGACCATAGTTGATGTTTTGTCGTGTCTGATGAATAAGGAACTGTCGGAGCGACTGTTAAAGAACCCATGCTGAAGTAAAAACTCGGAGAGACGATGGAACCAGGCCCGAGGGGATTGCTTCAGCCCATATAATGCACGATGTAGACGGCACACATGATTAGGACGAGCTGGGTCAACAAAACCTGGAGCCTGATGCATATATACTTCTTCGGAAATAAATCCGTTCAAAAAGGCATTGCGAACGTCAAGTTGTTTGATAGGCCAGCTACGAAAGTGAGCAATAGATAGGACCGTTCGAATTGTTGCCAGCTTTACGATGGGACTGAAAGTCTCATCGTAGTCCAACCCTTCCTGCTGATTAAAACCTCTCGCAACAAGCCGTGCTTTGTATCGGTCAATGGTACCATTTGCTTTCCGTTTGATTCGGTATACCCAGCGGCACTCGACAACATTCATGCTGGGAGTAGGAGGCACAAGAGTCCAGGTATGATTCTTTTGTAAAGCTGAAAATTCCTCTAGCATAGCGGATTGCCAGTGATCAAATTTCAAGGCCTGTTTGTAAGTTGAGGGCTCAAAATCTAGAGAGTCAATTGAGGTGACAGAATACGCGTGAGGTAGGGGGTAACGAAGAGAGCCATATATAATTTTGTTGATGCTGCCATAATGAAGAGGGAGAGAACTGGAGTAGGAGGAGGATTGGGTTTCAACTTCGGGACTGCTGGGTGCATTATCTGGGGAAGTGTTTGGAATTGTTTCAGGGATAATGTTTAATGGGATAGGTGTAGGAGGGGGTCTGATGGGTCGTGTTAGATGAACCATGGAAAGAGCAAAGGTAGTGGAAAATTTTGCCAATGTAGGAATTATCGAAGGACAATAGTTTGTAGGTTGAGACGGAATCTGAGATGAGAAAAATGGAGCCGTGGGGCATGACTGAGGACAATTGAGCTGGGCATATTGATGTGCAAGAGTCCTGTCAGTAGCAAACGGAAAAGAATTTTCATCAAATAGAACAAGTCTTGTGATATAGATTTTTCCCGTCTTTCATCATAACAGCGGTAGCCTTTCCGATTTCCAACCGAGCAACACACAGTGTAAGGATTTTGGTTGCAATTTGTGTTTGTTGTAAGGAACAATATAAGGAAAACATGAGCAGCCAAATGTTTTGAGGAACCGGTAATCTGGAATGTACCAAAAAGTTTTTGGTAGGGTGAGATGAAGCCCAGTTGTTTCATTGGTAACCGGTTGATTAAGAACACAGCAGTGGTAAAAGACTCTTAACCAAAAAGTCATGGGTAAATTTGCTTGAGCAAGAAGACACAAATCCATTTCTTCGATATGTTGATGCTTACGCTCAATGACACCATTTTGTTGTGGTGTATACGGACAAGTTAATTGATGTTTTATGCCATGGTGAGAAAGGAATTGTCGAAAAGCATTACCAGTGAATTCACCACCATTGTTCATTTGCACGGTTTTGATGGTATGTATGGCCTCTATTCGACGAGAGAGTTGATTTTCAATTTCTGTTTTAAACTTGGCAAAAACAGTAATAACATCAGATTTGTGAGCAAGAGGGAATATCCAAGTGAAACGGGAAAAGTCATCAACGATTGAAAGAGAATATCAATAATTATTTAATGAAGAAAGAGGGGAAGGTCCCCAAATGTCTAAATGTAACAAAGCAAGAGGTTGTGCCGATTTAAAAGAACGCAATACAAAAGGGAGTTTGCATGCCTTCCCAAAGCGACACGTTTGGCAAAATTTATTTAGATTAATTCGACCATGAATAGGTAAATTAAATTTGCTATGTAATATCTGCAAAATTTGAGATGAAGAATGCCCTAATCGGGAGTGCCAGACGTCTTGATTTGTCCGTTCTCCAACCAAAGCAAGAGGATTGTTTCTAGTAGAAGAATCGAATGCAAGGTGGTAGAGGTTGCCTGAACTATGCCCAGAAAGAAGGGTCTTCTTGGTGCGGAGGTCCTTCACACGGAAACCAAAAGCATCAAGTTCAAAGTAACATTGATTATCGTATGAAAAACGACAGATGAAAAGTAAGGATTTATGAGCATTTGGAACACAAAGAATATTGTTTAAAAGAAAGTTTGTTACCAAAGGAGAAAGAGGAAGAACCAATGTGAGATATTGGCATTTGAGAGCCGTTACCCACAGTTACCGAGTCATGACCATTGTAGGGTGTAGTATGCTGAAGATTGGATGACTGGGACGTGATGTGGTGTGTTGCCCCGGAGTCGAGGCACCAACTGGATTGAGAGTACGGAGAATAGGCTGCTGAGTAGGCGGCATTATGTCGATTATAACATATATCAGCAGCATGACCATGTCGATGACAAATTTGACACTGGATTTAGGATGGATCAACATGAGAAGGAAAAGCTGGAGGCTGGTAAGGCTGATAAGGTGGATTAGGCAAAATTCCTCTGCCACCATTTGTACGTCCTCGTCCCCGTCCCCTGTTACGACCACGAGAATTGTTTCGACCTTGTTGATGGTGGGCACGATAGTTGTAATTGTTGTAGAAGTGGGGCTGTTGACTTGGGTTTGTTGGTGGTGGGGGTTGAGGGTTTGTTTATGGTGAAGGTGGACTGGAAGTAACTGTTTTGTTGGCTAAAAGGGTTGTGCCGAGGTTTAAATTGAGGGAGGAAAATTTGTTTTGAAGAGTTTCTTCGTGTAGGAGACGATCTAAGAAATCATCAAAGTTGGTTACTGGGTGTTGGTTGTATAATGTCAAGAATTCTTTGTAATCATGGCCCAAACCATGAAGTGTTTGCTCAATCAGATCTTTATCAGAAACAACAACACCGGCGGTGGCTAAGGAATTGGAGATTGTAGTAGCACAGAGCAGGTAGTCTGAAATCGGAAGCTCGGGTTCTCGCTTCAGATTGTATAGCTTTTCCTTGAGACTGCGTACATGCGCTACCGAGGTAGCCCCAAATTTCTTGGAGATAATATCCCAAGCTACAGGTGCGATTTTGACGAAGGCAAGGTGGGACTGGATTGGGTCAGTGACTGAGGAATGTATCCAGGCTACTACAAGACTAGTGGCTTCAAACCATTTAAGATACACTGGATTATCGGTCACATTATCTTCAAGCTTTTCATTTGGTGGGTTATTGTCACTAAGAACGTGTTCTAATGAGAAGGTTCGAAGGACAGACAGGAATTGTGTAGACCAATTTAGGTAATTTTCATGGGTCAAAAGACAATTGGCCATAAGGGATTGAGGATTAAAGAATAACGGTAGGGAGTATCCATTGGTGTTTGAGCTGGATTGGAGAGGATTAGAGGTTGAGGAGAATTTGGAGGTGGGTGTTTCCTCTGTCATGGCGTGAGCCTTCAAATGCTCTGATACCATGTAGAAAAGTGGAGAAAAGGGAGAAGATAATACTGTCCAAGGTGATGTTTGTATTACACATGTATATATACAAGATACATAGAGTCAAAGCCAATGAATATGAGAATTCATAGAGCCCAGTCTTGACCAAAGACAGGCTGTTTGAGAAATCAATGTTGGAGGGAACTACTCTCGGACTTCTTGTCTTTCAGGGAGAACATGCAATGTCATTCCATTTTTTATTACTAGCTTCAGAGATGGTGTGATTTTAGGATGCATCAGGTGATGACGTCGAATTCATTGGCATATGTAAGTCATAGTGCCCAGAATTAGAGGTTTAGAGAGCAAACTTTTGTACTTTTAGTATATATAAGGAAGTCTTTGAAGTTAGAAAACCTTGTCATGGAATGTCTATGCGTTGCGTTAGCAGTACCCTGTAGGTTATGAAGTATTAATCATCTGGAAGGATTGATCCATGTTGATGGCATATTTATCTATCATAAAAGACTAAACTGTGAGTGACATATGTTAAGGGATATCCTTTCCGACCTTTTTTGTGTGACTAGGACTTCCAGACTTTCTTCAATTTCCATTTTCCTATATACAATTCTTAAATGTTCTCACCTTTTCTTGACCTAACGCAACTGAATAATATGTAGGCTGCTGATATCCTTGCAAAAGAAGGAATTTCTGCTGAGGTACCATTGCTTATCCAGAGATTTAATAGCTCAGTTTTTTATTCTAGAGATGTTACAAGTATTTAATGTCATACAATGATTCATCTATCTTTTTGTTGCCTATTAATTCTTATTTTTATACAGGTTATAAATCTGCGTTCTATTCGTCCCCTTGATAGATCGACAATCAATACTTCAATCAGGAAAACAAATAGACTGGTGACAGCTGAAGAAGGGTTTCCTCAACATGGTGTTGGCGCTGAGATCTGGTTCTTTCGCCTCGCCACCCCTTCATTCCCCTCCCCCCCACACACACACACACACACACACACACCGAAAATGAAAAATAGAGGCTAAATTACAGTAACCTCCCTTGTGGGACACTTTCATTTACCTCCCTTTCTTGCTTGGAAAGACATTTACCTCCCTTATTTTCAAAACTCACGTAAACACACAAGTCCCCAGCCATTAACTTTCCATCCAAAAAGAATATTATCTATATGCCTAAATGACCCTTTCGAACTCGCAACATCTTTTATACAGTGGAAAAGGTTGAAATCATTGAGTTATTGACTTCAACCTTGTATTTTTGGTACATGCTGGAATCATGTTTATAATTGAGTGTGTGATGAACCAAGGGAATATATTTAAGAGTCAAATTAATATGATGCATAATTTTGAAACAATTTTGAGCATATCTCTTTCTTATTGTTTGGTTATTCTGGTAGCATTATGTCTATTTTTTTCTTTTTTCCCTTTCTAGCACTTTGTGGCTTTATAGATACAAAGCTGCCTGAAGCTTGAGAGAAACATCAAAACCTAGGTTAGCTGTCCCGTTGTGAGTGCCGCTCAATGTTTATGATTCTTAGAAGTTAAAGTCAACCTCTGAGAATGAGATTACGAGAGTTTCAGTAAACCTCCAACCACTTAATGTTGTTACCCTTAGGATGCGATTTTTTTTTTTTTTTTGCTGGACTATCTCTTGTATATAGTGGGAACGTGGAAGAGAAAGATCATTCTAGATCACTCAATACATAATATGATGCATTCATTAAGAAATACACAACTCCTTTCTGCTTAGTGCTTACAGAAGATATACACACTCATGCCTATCCACTCCCTCAAGTACACTGCTTCATTACAAATAAAATTGAGCCGTCTGTTCATGTTAGCGCTAGTTGTAAAAGGGAAACAACTGGCCATATTTGTGGAGTTGTTCATTTCTGTAGCTGGAGCTAAGACTGCCATGGAGCATCATGTTTAAGGAGGGGGAGGGGGGGTTCATGATTGATCGATTGGGTACATTTTGTAAGCAGATCTGAGTTTTTTATTCTTAAATAATAGAACGAAATGTTTTTTATACTAGTTTCAACTTCAATTTTTTCTGATTATCTATCTTTTTTGAGCCAATAACTGCTAATGTGATATCCAAGCAAAAATAAAAGCAGAAAAATGTTTAATCTGATCAATAACACCAAATCATTAGGGGGTAAATTTTGTAATAAAAAGGATAAGAGTACATTTAGACTTCATTTTTTGTTTTTCCAATGTTGATTCATAAATTTATTCACTTGGTTCATCAGTCGTTCAATTTTCAACTTTATTCTAGCAATCTCGAAAACGACAATGCTGAAATCATTAACATAAAGGTTATCTTAACCCTTTTGTACTTTTTGAATGATGTTGTGGGTTGTGGAAGGGTAAATTTAGGATAATAAAACCTCAAGCGACATCCTCTCTTTTTTCTTTGTATTTACATAGTATAATTTTCCCTTATTGCAGTGCATCGGTTCTTGAGGAGAGCTTCGAGTATCTTGACGCACCTGTTGAAAGGATTGCAGGGGCTGATGTTCCCACACCTTATGCTGCAAATCTAGAGAGAATGGCCTTCCCACAGGTTTGTGCTTACAGACTTTCTTTCCTTTGGCACCCTGAGTGGAGATAAGTTGTCAGTTATATTGTGATATTAACTCAACATCGTTTCAAGACTCTGCTCATGAATTGGCCTGTCATAAATGCATGTTTGATTTGAACAGCCGCTGCCTAGCTCAGTTAGTAATGATTGAAAAAATGAAGTTAACTAATTTCAGTGGTAAGCAAGGAAATCATACATGGAACAGATATAAACCGGTCAAAGTCAACCTCAATCACAAATTAAGCTGTTTTTTCCTTAAGAGTTTTTATCAGAACTCAGCTCATTCAAATCTGTTTTCACCCTCGTAAACTGTTCTCTCCTTTGGGATCCATTGAACAGGTTGATGACATTGTTCGCGCAGCAAAGAGAACCTGCTACAGATCAGCTGCTGCAACTGCTTAGGATTTAAATGGAAAATTAGGAGACATCATTTTCTCTTCTCAATTTTCTCTTTTAAGTGGGAGTTCATTCCTTGGCAACACGTGCCTGCCTAAGTCTTTTTTTTTTTTTTTTCTTCAACTTCTTTCCGATGCTGCAGAAAAGCTAGCTTAGCAGATGTTTCTTTTGTGAACAAAATATCAACGTAAACCTTATCTGGAGAATAAGGTTTCTTACAGTGAGGAGTTTTTCTCACCGCTCTCATCACATTTGATGTTTTCTGGGAATAAGGTATGGAGAGAAAATAGTAAGAGGGAGGTTATGGATCCAACAGATTTTTCCTTGTGTTTGTTTAATACTCCGTTATTGTCCTTGATCCCATTTGGAATGCTCGACTAATGTGGGGTGCACAATCGAAGGGAGGAGGCATATTACAAACTGGTGGAATAAGATTACAAACTAGTACGCATCAATAATTGCGCCTCTGTTCTCATCAAAGAGTCTAATTTTTAACTCTTTTTTTTGACTCACTTTATCGAACGTTGACAGAAGATTACAAAGCTTTTTTGGTTTTTGAAAAAGTATAAAAGTCACAGGTCATAGTATTCTTTATTTATTATTTAGTGGAATGAGATTTTATTTTATAAGGCGGGACGGGTTGACCCGCAACCCGCCACCGAAGGGATGTGGCAACCTGCCAATATAACGGGACTACAAATACTCAATCCAACCCACCTTGGGTTAGGGGTCAGAGCGGGTCAACCCGCCAAAAAATTTGTGATTTTAAAAAATATTAATATCTAACCAATTAAAGCAAAAAAATATAAAAAATTTGTCATAAGACTCGTAACTATTTTTCATTTCATTAGTACAAAAACCAAGAAAGAATTTAACAAATTAAAGTTAAACGTAATATGGTGAAATATAACTATATTTCTTTAAAACTCAAACTAGATTCATGCAACATAAACAAAGAAATCCAAAAAGGAAACAACATAAAAGTGAATAAAATTAAAATAACGGGTTAGCCTGCACCTAACCCGCTTCAACTCGTGACCCGTGCGGTCTCAACCCGTTTGACCCGCTTGGGATTGAATTTCATCAACTCAACCCGCCTTTTTTAAATGACGGAACGGGCTGGCTCGACGAGTTAAGCTCATTTTGACAACTCTAAGCATAATAAACGGACGTTAAATTTAATTTGATTTAATCTCATCTCGACCTTTATATATGAAAAGTGGAACTCTTTGGTCCATACAGAGGGAATAGTAAAACATCGCAAAAAAATGGAAGTCACTTCAAAAGTTTTTGTTTTATATATCCTGTTTCATTAGGCACAAGACTAAGAAAAATTAATTGACTTTATTATAAATATTAGCATAGTACGTAGTTTTCTTTAAAGCTCTTTTACATGTGACCGTAATTAAAGTAGGAAAAAAATGTTTGGGTAGAGTGATAAAAAGTGTTTTTGCTTTAAAAGAAAATTTTAGAAACAAAATAATTTTTTAGAATGGACGAAAAAGGAAAGAAAGACGATTATTTAGGAACGGAGGAAGTGTATAAGAGTGAATGTTATTAACATTTTGGTTTAAATTGCCTCGTACAAGTTTAAATTACGATAGAAAAAATGAACTCTAGTGTTATGTATGTATCGTGAGACCAATAATGCCAAACATAGGGACGGAAGAAAATTGAGTTGAAGGCCTTTTTGTTGCACAGATGGATATATGCAAAATTATCTTATCTGACAACTTCACCCACCCTACCCTTGATTTAACTAACTGTCATAAATCAGTCTTAACGCTCGTTTGCCTTTGGGGTCTCCCTGGAATGGATAGGCGCAGAATATGGCCAAACCTAGGTAGAAAGCAGTCAAATTAACCATAGTTTTTTTTTTTTTTTTATTATGGTTGAATCTCAGGAAAAGGTAGTCAAATTAACCCATAGTTTGTTTTCTAGTAATGCATCAAAACTGGATAATTTATTTTGAAAAAGAACTATATATACTATGAAAGCCAAGGTATTCCTATTACCTCTTTGTAGGAAGGATCCAATCCTATATCAATGACCCAACCCACCCGTCCTCAACTAAAAGTTCAATGTTAACACATCAACGTAATCTTTAAACTTAGGAGTATTATTTATAAAGAATAAGATTATAAGAGAGTATCCAATCACTTGACTCTCTTTTATGAGAGTCTATGCACAGCAGCACAGGGCTTCTCCTTCTCCTTCTCCTTCATTCTTGTCTAATGCCTGGGAGGTCGCAAGAATAAAAAAGACTAGTCTCTGCCTTTCTGCTTAGGGACTATTTGGTTTCTTTTCCTGGTTTTTGCTCCCAGGTTGTACAGTTGGTGTGTTTTAGGATGTTAGTTGTTTAGTTGGTTTTGGTTTAGCATGTTTCTTCCATGTATTACAAACTTTGGTCTATCTTTTTCATATGTTATACTCCCTCCGTCCCAAAAAAACAAAATCCCCCTTTCTCTTTGGTTTGTCCAAAAATATATATATTTTTTTTTTTTTGGACAGAGAGAGTATTATATACCGATCCTTGTGTTAAACTCTGACAATGGTTTTGAATGTATATTTTTTGGAACAAACCAAAGAAGGAAGGACTTTTTTTTTTTGGACAGAGGGAGTATTATATACCGATCCTTGTGTTAAACTCTGATGATGGTTTTGAATGGCGGGAACTAAGACAATCCAATAACTTTTTCCATTTAAACGTTTGGATGAGATAATGATAACATGAATTATTTCAAGAAATACATTTCAAGACGAAATAAATGAATTTAATGTATTTCACCCAACAATGGGAAGGAATGACAGACCCACTTACAATTGTCGGTCCGTGCCAAACACTGGAATGACAGGGAACATGAACGGGATACTCATACTCATACCCTTCTCCATTCTTGCCTAAATGTGAAATATGAAAATAATTCAGTTTCTTGATGGCTGGTTCATTTTTAATCTGGTCCGAGGTACAACATATAGTGCAATCTTGTCAATTGCTTTTGATTAAAATTATTTCTAAAGTTTGAAGCACGTGAAGCTATGTTATAGCAAGGAATAGGATCCCCTTCTTCTTCTCCAAGTTCTTTGGGGGAAGGAAATGGAAAATGTTTAAAACACAGCAAGCGCAGGGGAAGCAAAACAATTTGATACAAAAATCTACAAACTATTCGGATATGGGAATCCCCAATCCTGAGCTCTAAATTAGAGAACTTTACAACAAGGTGGGATTTCAGTTTGTACCACCGTCCGTCCTTCGGGGTTTCTAGACGTGCAGATTATATTTTATATATAGTACAATTGCAATCACAGATAGCCCAATTTAATCGAAACAATGAAGAAAAATATTTGCATATAAGAAAACCAGGGAGGATGGGAACAACTAATACAAAAAAAAATTATTACCTCTTCTACTACCTTCGCCTGCCAAAAACCTCGGAAACTGATTCTTTACCCTTGAATCTTAGATCCATTGACAGACTAATGGTTGATGGGATAAATGCACGGAAAAATCTACTTGATGGAGCCACTTGGGAGTGTTCTTTCTTACTTTTCCTCCTCCTCGAGGGCCCACTGGCTGTGCTGGTTTCTTTGACAGATCTTGACGACTTTGAGTCAAAAATTGACGAACTAAATGAAGTATCATCATTTGCACCGAAGGATACAGGTCCAACTGCTCCATCTTGATGTGGAGGTGGAAATTTCTCACTCTTACTCTTAGCATTAGCTTGTGTTACAACTCTCCACCTCTGAGATGAAAATAAATACATGGATAATCAAAATAGATGACTGGAGAAACAAGCAAATGCACTAGTGCAAGCAGGGTTGTTTAACAAATGGGCTCAGCTCATTTGAAGCTCGACTGTCTGTGTTGGGTTGGAGCCAAGCTCAAACCTAATTTTAGGCTTGAGGTATAAACCATCCAGCTTGACTTGGCTCAAATATGCTTGGTAATCACAAATATCAGCTTGTGTATATTTTGGTATATTATTTGACTTGGGCTCAAGTAAAGCTCAATCTCGGGTCATTCATAGCTCCTTGGTGAAGTAAACGAGTGAACTCGAACATAGGTCCGCTGGCTCGAGCTCGATTTAAAATAAAGGAGCTGAACTTGAACACTCAAATCTTAGCTTGGCTCACAGCTCGTTTACAGCAAGTGCAAGTGAGTGAAGGTGCAGTGTGACAGATAGGAGTACTATTTTTGCAAAAATAAAAATAAAATAGCACATACATCAAGGTTAGACTGGAGCTCGGCATTGGCTTCTGGAGCTGGAACTGCCCGAGTACCCCGATCACCCCGATCACGGACTCTCGCTTTTCTATTTCCATCCACAGCTTGAGTTTTTCCACTCAAACCTCTTTGCCTATGCATAAGCAAGTGTGCAGTGGATCAGCATATCATCAAGACAGTCCAAAAAAATTGTAAGAAATAAAGAAATAAATCGTCAAAACCTTCTGGCTTCTTCATCTCTCAATTTGACATCCATTTCTTTGCTGGGAGGGTATTTTGGTAAATCTGATGGCTCACAAGCATAGGGTTCAGTGTTGAAGAACTGCATACAGAGAATGCAACACTTCACTAGACTGTCACTGCATGTATCACGATTTTGACTCTCATCTAATGTTGTGATTTTTCAAGCCAAGACCACGTAATGGTGGGGCCCATTGGCTGACCAATCACATTGTATGAAAGATACAACAATTCTGTTAATGCTTTTTGCAAAAAAACAATAAATAATAATAATAATAAAGTATTGCAAATACTACTCACCTCGCTATTTAGGGCTGAGGTGGCAGAGCCTCGGTGATCAGGGTCAATTGCAAGAAGAGTTTCTAATAAAGGGAGAGAAGCAGGTGGAAAATCCTTGAAGGTTTCCGCTGTACAACCCTTATAAGGCTGTTGTGGCTTAAAGAGAGTTGCATTTGGCAACCTGGATCTCTTCCAATATTCCTCTGATGGGGAGCCACATAACTTAAATATTTTGTGCAGTTGTTCAACCTAAGCAGCAAAAGAACTAAACATAAATATACGAACAGAACACAACTTCCACAATAAGAAGGGAAGACGCAACTGTCTCATGTAAATATAAGCCCATATTCTGTACCAATTTATGAACTACCAAAATTTGGAAAAAATGCTAAGCGACTCAACCCAACTTGGCCTTTGGTAATATACATATACATATATATATATATATATATATATTTATTTATTTACTTGAGACTGGCTAGAACTTGTGAATACGAGACTAACCCTGAAATATGAATTATGGAGTAGAAACTATTTGAAAATATATATTACCATTACAGAGTAGGTGGGTTGTTTTCAAAACCCCCTCACACTTTCTTGACCATGACCAAATTCTAATTACCAACAATACAATGACATGCCATCCACAAACTTTAACAATAACTATCCAACTTCTCCACTATCCTTACAAAATAACTACCCACAAAATTACCTACTATTGAAATTCAAAATAAAAACAGAAGACAAGTTATGAACTAAATTTATAAGAAAACATATTTCACTTGTTGCAAAACAGTTGGTACTGACGTGAAAAATGCTAAAAACATACCTAGGGCTTTTGCTATGGATCCAATTTAGAATTAATGTAACTTCTTTACTATTTCCAACATCTAGTTTAGAATTCCAACGCACCGGGAATCTTCAATGCAAACATTTCTAGATTCCTAAAGAGTGTCGCTGTTGGGAGCCTTTAGACTCTTGTAGAGTTCATGACCCAATTATATCCGTAGTCAACACACCTGCGGGCGCTATTTCCCATTCGGTGGACATAGTAGAGCACTATCATATACTCTCCATTCTGTATTGTCAGTTTGACTTCCCTTCCAAGGATGTCACAAAACTATCCAGGATAAGATAAATCTTCCTAAATTAGTATTGACATCCATTAGATTTAAATAGCACCAGTGTCCTGCTGATGACAGTCCCCTAAATGCCATCCTCTCTTGAAATTATTGACCATAAAATAGGACTACTATTGGGGAACAAAAAGGATAAAGCATATGAACACACTCCACCTCTGTCCGTCCGGGCATAATTGGTTTCCCAGCAAGAAGCTCTGCCAAAATGCAGCCAGCACTCCAAAGGTCGACACCAGCACCATAATGAGTGGCCCCAAGAAGAAGCTCTGGGGGCCGGTACCAAAGGGTAACAACCCGACTAGTCATTGGTTGCTTGTGTTGTGGATCATAGAAAGAAGCCAATCCAAAATCAGCTATTTTCAGAATTCCATCATTGTCAATCAGCAAATTAGAACCCTTGATATCACGGTGAAGCACGCCATTCTTGTGGCAATGCTCAAGGCCAGACAATAACTGTTTGATATAGCATTTGACCTGCCACAAGAAAGATAACCCAAGGAACAAAGCAGCAAACAGTTATATAAGATATTGCAAGTGACAACATTTGTATCCCTAAGTTCTGCAAGAAAAATTGCCAAATTCATAGAAAACATAATGAAAACTATCCATACAAAATCGTCTTGTTGAAAGAACATAATTGTGCTCTTTCCCCTGGCAGGTATATGTTCTCTTTGAGGAGAAAGCTCTATACGTAAAATGTAGATGTTTGCGCCTATTTTGCAGAAGTTAAAAAATACATTACTATATTTTCATAGGATCTCTTATCATTCTTGTTTCACTTGAATAGCCTTCCATTCCTTGATAATAAGATGATGTTCTTGCCAATCTTCAGACGAAGTAAAAACTCAATTACAAGAGGTATCAACAGAAAGCAAGCCAGCATCCCTATTGTTAATTTTGTCATGGTCTGAATCCAAATATATCTGCAAATTTCTAACAGACAGATTGTGTGGAAAAGAACATGCAAAGGGATGAGAGAGAGAGAGAGAGAGAGAGAGAGGCCCTAGACCTGCCTCGATCAAACTGTGGTCACGCAACATAATTTTTGCGAACCATATCTGTTACTGCATGTATCAGTACTTGATCTACGAACTTCTATTTTATCGTTTGCCATCATAGCATTTACTTGGAAGTTGCAAACCAGATGAACGGAGTCAATAACTTCAAGCATACAGATTGTCCACAAAATGTGAGCACCCAGAATCTTGACTACCAACAGGAGCTCTAGAAATCCCTTAAACAAAGGCTCAATGACTTTAATATTTGAGCTATTATAGCACCCCAGCAGTTGTGTATTTACTACTTTCAAAGTTTCTCCAGTATGATAAAGTCTTAAGCATCTTGAAAAAACTACCCATTTATCAAGGACGGATGTAATCAGGGAGGCTAAAAGATTTTACACATTTTGAAGGTATGCAGTGTAAAACAATGAGGGGTACCCAAATGCGCTGTTGGATCATTACCCACACAAAGACTATCTTTTTTCATATATAATTTTCCAAAATGGTTTCTGTTTAAATTAATACCAATCTTTACCCTACTATAGGACGTGAGTATCAAATTTATGCAAATTTATACAGCCAAAAGAATGCAAACTAAACTTTCAGTACACACCAAGCATTAAAACCATAAAAGGCACATCATTGGATACCAATGACCCAGGCCACCTGGTATGGGCCCCATGGCATAAAAAAGCTCCACCAGTAACATCAAAAATCACAAGAAGCGAAATTAGAGACAACTACAACTATATAAGCCAGGACCATTAATGAAAAAATCAAGTATCTTATTTAAGGACAGCATCTGCCACCTGTGTATAATTACAAAGTAGTTAAGTAGTGTTTGGTTTTGATAGATTAACTCTTTATTACCTTCTGCTTTTAAATACCCACATACTAATTATTAAAGTGGATCAAATAGTCACTTAACAGGAGTATATAATAATTAACAAGCACACATCCAAATCTGTATAATGCCTAAACTGAATTAACATTCAACAAAACAAATCCAATAGGAAATTAACATAGGATTAACATTAAGCATTGGTAAAAAAAGTCTAAGAGTTTTCAGAATCACCTGGGGCTCAGTAAATTTGACACCTTGGACAGCGGCAAGGCCGGAGAGATCATGCTCCATGTATTCGAAAACAAGGTAAAGACTACAGGACATTCTTGAGGTAACCAATCCTTCAAGCTTAATAATGTTGGGATGATTCAGCTTTTTCAAGACAAGAATCTCTCTAGCCATGAACTTGACACTCTCTGGCTCTAAATTATCAAACCTGACCTTCTTCAAAGCCACTATCTTCCCTGTTAACAAATCCCTAGCTTTATAAACATTGCTATACGTTCCTTGGCCAATCTAAATCAATCAAAATTAATTACAAAAATCAGTATCAAAATCCAAAATCGATTGTAATTAATTAATAATTATATATACAATAATTGATGTATGCACAAATTATAGGGTTTTGGAGAACCTTATCGAGCTTTTGGAAGGTGTTGGCACGGCGAGGGGTCCAATCTTTGATGGCGTCGCCGGCGACGGCGCAAAGCCACGACGGCCAGCCTTGAGCGGTCTTCAAGCAATACTCCGGCTGCGGCCTACGGCGGCCGGGAGCCGGGAAATCGCCAGTATGCCGGATCGTCTGTGTATCTACAACAAGTCCATCATTTTTAACACTGAGGCCATCTGCAGTAGCTTCAGAAGTCTGCTCGGATTTCCGGCGAGGTAAGGGAGCTGCGGAGAGGCTCCCACTCCGATGAGAAGGAGGCCGGTCATCACCGGTGGCAGTGGTACCGAGGACGCAGCCCATAGAATAGGTGGGTTAGCTAGCTAGCTTCACATGATGTGGATTTGGAAAAGGGGAGGAGGGGGAATGGTATTCCGGCGAGGTGTGTGGCTAGTAAACAAGGTAGCTGGAGAACCAGTGGGATTACAGAGAGTGCATTTATTGATCTTTTGTTTTTTGGGGGAGGAAATGGCGGTTTTCAGGGGAGGTGTGGGGAATGAGGTAGTTTCAAAACAAAAGGGGGTAGTTGGATTGTTAGAGAGAGAAAGTTTTTTTTCTACTTATTAAGGAAGGGAGGAAAAGGCTATAAGAAGATTTATTGTTATTTGTGTGTAGAGTGATAGACTCTAGTTGCAACTTTACTACAGTCTACAGCATAGGAGAGTGTGTGTGTGTGTGTGTGTGAAAAGGGGGCTTTTCTTTTGGATCTGTTTTTGTCTGCGTCAGCTAACTAAGTCACGATTGTCTGGATTAATTACACGATTACCACTGTGGGACTCTCGTCTTTGTTACTCAAATATTTTAGGGTAACGACGCTACAAGTACATCGACTATAATCAATTCCATCAGTAGTCCTTTAAAAATAAAATTCAAATTTTAGTCCTTTAATTATGAAAATTAGACACGGTTGGTCCTTTTATTGGATGTCGTTAGTATTTTTTCGTTAAGTCCGTCATGTGCCCATCACATGCCTTTGGTTAAGGGTATTTATGGAATTTCATATGCCCATTTGTGCATCAAGCGCACTTTAACTACTCGCAGCTCCAAAGCCTCCACCATAGACCACCATCTCTCGCCAGCGAGAGAAAAATCAAATTAGCAGAAAGTGGAATGTTCATTCAATTGCTCTAAAATTCAACTCATATATGATCTGAGAACGATCATATCATTTCACTGAAGTGGATATATTATTCGCACAGATCCAAGCGGATCTTCGCTCCAACGACGCCCTTCGCCAATCCGGCGCACTCCTTCAAGCTTTCCAAAGCAATCCGCAGCTGGCCGTGACATCTCCGTCATCGCCAAGTCCGCTATTGAAGAAATCGTCGCATCACCCGCTCCGCCGTGTCTAAAAACTCGCATTTGACCTCATCCGATCCACTCGTCGACTTCTGATCTATGGGAGATTATTTGTACCGTATTTGCACCAATCTCGACTTTCCGACCAGACGTCACTGCCGCCGGAGTCTCTATCCTCGCTGTCATTCCGTCTTACCGCCTCGACAAGCTCATTTCCAACTGCAATAAGGAAATTTCAAATTGCTTCGACTCGACTAGTGATAATTTGCGTTTCCCCATCACTGAGACTCTAGGTTGCATTCTCGCGCGAGACGATCTCATGACCCTATGCGAGAACAATAATAACCTGTTGGAAAGGGTTTCAAATTGGTGGATTAGGATCGAGTTGAACATGTTGGACAAATCTGATGCCGTTTCGAAGGTCGCGTTTGAATCGGTCGGGAGGTTGTTTCAGGAGCTGAAATCGAAGAGGATGAGCTGGTTGGCGGGAGATAAGCTTGTAGATAGTGAGAATTCGGTGGCTATTAGGTCAAATTGGGTGTCGTCTATGGTGGTTTTTGTTTGGAGGAAGCGTAATGCTTTAATGTCAAAGTCTTTATTTCTTCCAGTAGAGAGTTTTAGGGCTAGTGTATATCCACTTGTATATGCTGTAAAAGTTGTGGCTTCGGGCTCAGTCGAGGTGATTCAAAAGCTCTCTAAATCTTCGAAAAGCGTCAATGTCAATGCATTGGATTCCAGCAATGCTGAAAGGTTAGTGGGAGTATCGAATTTGGTTACACATTTGGCGTCATTCTTGGCATCGTCTCTAGATCCTGCATTGATTTTTGAGGTGGGGATTAACATGTTGTACTTGGCTGATGTTCCTGGGGGTAAGCCTGAGTGGGCTTCAGCGTCTATCATTGCAATTCTCACGTTATGGGACAAACAAGAATTTTCTTCTGCCAAAGAGAGTATTGTTAGAGCTGTTGTTACAAATCTACATCTACTTGATCTTAGTATGCAGGTCCGTGTTGCTATTGCCTGCTTAAACAGAGTTTTACTTTGGATGTAATATTGGTTGAATGGGTTGTAATATTGGTTTGAAGGGAAGATAGAGGTTGAAGATGAAGATGAAGTTGAAATTCTAAAAATGCCCTTAATTAAAGTCACGTGCTAGGCACATGAAAGACTTAACGAAATAATACTAATGACATCCAATAAAAGGACCAATCGTGTCTAATTTTCATAGTCAAGGGACTAAAATTTAAAAAAATTTGTTAAGGAACTACTGACGGAATCGACTATAGTCAAGCGACTTCTAATGTCATTAACCCAATATTTTATGAGTAACAAATACTTCAAAAGTCAAAGGGCAATGAGTGAGGGTGATGACTTGGACTGTTCTTCAATTGTTTGCATTCAAAGATTTTTCAAAAGAAAATTTGCAAAAATATATTCAATAAAACATTGTTGGGTATTTTTTGTAAGAGCAGATACAATGGAGTTTCTTTGGAGGAGCTTGGAGGGAGCATTGCATCCAACGGAGTTTCTTTCAAGGAGCTTAATTGGGAAAAAGTAAAATGGGTAACAACTTAAGCTCCGAGAGCTTAGCAAGCAGTTTACAAAATAAAGCATTCAAAATGACGCAGTTTAGGTTCAAAAGTGTCTAAAACGACGCCGTGTTTCTTTCAATTTTTTTAAAAAAAATTCCCTGCCAACTTTACTGTAGCATCTGACAGACAATGTAATGTAGCTTCAGTTTTTTTTCCCTTTTTTTGGTCATTTTTGACTATTTTTTAACCAAAAAAAATATTTTTTATTTTTTGTATGAAAGTATACATTTTTTTCTATAAATAGAAAGTTGGTTTGCTTCATTTGGATGTCAACTTATTTTTTTACAAATTTTTCATGTTTTTTCTATTTTTATATAAATATATTAAATTAAATAGAGATAAAGACGGTGGAATATGTAAATTTGTTGAAGTTTGTGCATTGTTGGAAGGATATTTTTGTTAAGTAGCTTAAATAGGCAGCTTAACGGTATTTTTGTAATAAAATGATCAAAAGTGAAGTTAAGCTCCCCATGTTGAGTAGCTCCATTGCACATGCTCTAAGATAAATCTACATAATTTAATTCATTGTGTATTAGTGACCTGAACTGTTAGAAAATAGGTTTTGTCTTACAAATTATGATTTGTAAGACGATTTTACAGGAAAACTACTTTCTTTTTTAAGACCTTTTATACTTTACATGAAATGAAAATAATAAAAATATTAATATTTTGTATAAATTTTTCATACAAATGAAGGTTTCATCGTGTGATATGGGTTAAAAAGTGATACTCCCTCCGTCCCTAAATTATTGTCCTAATTTTCTTTTTTATTCATTCTTAAATAATTGTCAAACATTCTTTTTTTTAGAACATCACTTTTACCAATTTACTTTTTTTTTTCTACTTTAATTATAGGTCACATGCACATAGTCATTAAAAAAAATTATACACTATACCAATATTAATAATCAAGTCAATTATTTTTTTTATCGGTGTGTTGGGTTAAACAAGAAAATAATTTGGGGATGGAGATATTACTTACTACTCCCTCCGTTTCACCCAAAGAGTCCACGTTTGAAAAGTCTAATTATTAATGAATATATTAGTATCATTTAATTTAGTCATAATTAAAAAAATAATTTAATTATAACAAAGATGATTACAACACAAATAGAGGATAAAAGATAAAAAATTATAAAAATTAAAAGCATAATTATTAAAAAATTAACTCTTTAAATAAAATATTTCAAAATATTATAGTAAATTATTTACCTTAAACTGAGGAGTAACTAGTTAGCTCAAAAGCGGAGACAATTTAAGAATCAAAAACAGTGTAGACAATTCAAATTTGTATTTTACAAACTCTTTGATATTCAAACAAAAGCTAGTACGTGATCTCAATAGTGGAGTATCTCATGATGATTGAATTTCCATAAGAGTGATATTATATTAGTAGTAACTTTGGATGTGTAAATCACATATCAATCATTTTGCAGTAATTACACCACTAATTTTTATTCCTTTAACAACATACGGAAATGAAGTTTGCTTTTGAATTTTAGAGCCCGTTTGGTCGAGCGTATTGGCCAAAATGCAGGGATAAAACGCAGCTTATTTACAAAAAATGTGTTTCAATATACGCTTTCAAACGCACGTTTTAAAACGCAGAATTTCTTTTCCCAAAACGCAAGTTTTAAAACGCTCCTAGGAAAAAAAAGCTGCGTATTGAAGTGATATCCCAAACGTATTTATAAGGAAAGACCTCCGTTTTTAAAACACAGCGTTTTTTAAAACGCTGCGTTTTTAAAACACTGCGTTTTGTAATCGCTGTACCAAACGGGCCCTTATACTTTAACTAGTTATAGAGCCCATATAATCTACGGGTGTAATTTAACTTTTGTGTTTAATTGATACATTTTAGAAATATTTTTAAAAAAAATTATCATTATTGAATATAGAAATTTATTGACTTAATGTCCGACAAAAGTTAAGTGTTGTCAATATATACAAATTAATAGTCGTTTATTATAATATTTTCGTTTCAAAATGAGTATTTTTTATTGATAGTCAATACATGTATGTTTATTTCTATACATTTTTAATTTTTTAAGTATCATTTAATGATATCATATTAATGGGTTTCTTTATCTCTTTTTTTCATCTTACACTTAGTAAAAATACTTTAGACAAATATTTTTAAAAAATTACAAAATTAAAAATAAAATATTTACTTTGGGACATATTGAAGAAATATAACATTTTTCTGAACAAATGAGAATTGTTTAAGGGTTGAATATAATTATATTTTTTGAAATAATTTTTGAAAATCATTCAATGATTAGAAAATGTTTAGTTAGATACTATATTTACATATTTTTTATACACTATCAGTTTGAAAAAAAAAATTACACAAATGTAAAAAAAAAAAACAGAAGCATCAATTTTGAATAAATAATTTAAAATTTTGTCGATATGGACCACATATTATATACATTATTTTAGGACGTATTAAATAAGAATATGAGACCCAATTTGACGTGGAGAGAGTATCATTTATAAAAATAATATATAGTTGGTTTATATTATGAAATAATTTATAGAATAATATAATATGTTTTTAAAATATTTACTTGGTTGAGTTGGTTTAAGGTGTATAATTATATTTAAAAGGGTGTGAGTTCAAATCTCATTGACAACATTATTTTATTTTTATTAGCTAATGACTTAGAAATAAAAAGTCATTTCACTCCAAAAGTCATGCTTACTTGGAGGCTTGAGAATTAAAAGAACCAAAAGTTGAATGAGGTGGCACACTTAGAGGCATCCTCACCAACTTTATATATATATATATATATATATATATTTAATAATTTCTTTATTTTAGCTATATCATTATTTACTTATAATAAGTACTTCCTATTTTCTTAAATAATTGTCAATTTTTTGTTATTCACTAAAATTAAAGAAATTGACTTTTGAGGCATTTTAGTAGCATATCTTATATTAATGCCTTTAATGTTTGTATATAACATTAGATCCACACTCTGATATGATATGTCTCAAATGTGATATTAGTAAACTTATACAAAAATATACTCATTTAGTAAACTTATTAGTTCTCCAAAGGTATCCCAGGCCTGAAAGCTAAAGACAAATCCTCCGAGCCGAGGGTCGTATCATAAGAGCGGCAAAACTCTCCCAATAAAATTTTAATACAATTACGTTCCCGTAGGTCTTGAACCGAGATCTATAGTTAAGCTAGAATCTAGAATAACCCCTTAACCAGATGATCTAGGGTCTACATGCTTGTTAGTAAAATGAACAGTTAGGAACGAAAAAAGTACTCCCTCCGTCTCGGATAAATATTACTACTTTTTATTTTGGGATGTCCTAACCATTCTTCCTAATATACCCTTAAAGTTTCATTTAATATAACGTATCCCAAAAACTCAATTATTTGAAATAGTTGAACTCAATTAATATTTATGAGTATTATTGTCAGAACACATTTTACAGCACATCATTAATTATGTTTCTTAATTCATGTGTTTTATCTACTAGGAACGTTTATCTAAAACGGAGTGAGTAATAAACTTTAGAGACATTAGAACAATAATCATGAAATTGGTAATATAAAGGACATTCCTTAAAATAATAATAATAATAATCCCGTTACAAAGACTTTTTTAAGATTGATTTAGTAGATGAGATTGAGCTTAGGCTCCGTTTGTTTTAAGGAAAATAACTTCCGGAAAATGATTTTTGGAAAATGGTTTCCGGAAAATGAAAATGTTTTATTTTCAGGCGTTTGGTAAATCTTTTGAAAATATGTCGGAAAACATTTTCCGGTGTTTGGCAAATTCATGAAATTTTTACGGAAAACAAATGTGCAAAGGTGATATTAGGAGAAAATTAGAATGAACAAGTTTTGGAAAATGACTTACGGAAAATGAATCCGTAAGTCATTTTTCAGAAAAGAAAGCTTCATTTTTCGTTGACTTGGAAAACATCTTACATTGACTACATTTTCCAAATGTTACCAAACACCAAAAAATAAGAAAAACGTTTTCCGAAAATCATTTTCCATAAAACAAACGGAGCCTTACATTCATATAAGATTCATGGAAAGAGGATGAAGCTGTCTCAAACCAATATTGTGAATTAGAGAAAATAACACAAAGGTGACTACTATTTAAGTATCTATTAGGCAAGAAGCTCAAATTCATCATGACAGATTTAGTACCCCGTAAAATATTCAAAAACATTGCCCCGTGACATGATATAAAAAAGAAGAATCTAAAAAGTGGGACAACCTTTATGCAAAAATAAATAAATAAATAAATATATAATGGAGAAGATAAAAATGGCTGAAGAGTTGAAAAAAAAGATGATAGCACTCCCTTCGTCCTTTAATTATTATTTTTTTAATTCGGCACACAAATTAAAAAAAAATAATTAATTTTATTATTAATATTGATATAATGTATAGTTTTTTTAATGTCTATATGTATATAACTTATAAATAAAGTAAAAAAAATAAAAGTAAAATAGTAAAAGCAGTATACTAAAATAAAATTTCAAATAAAATAATTATTTTAGAATGAATATTAAAAAAATAATAATTTAGGGACGATGGGAGTATTAATTAAATTTTAGGAGCAGTAAACAGGTAAAAAAAAAACTTTATAAATTAAATTAAATTTTAGGTACGGAGGGAGGGAGTAATATTGTTGCTAATCGAGGAGTGTAAGTAGTGAATTGATAGGTCTTTTCAATTGGAGGACTTTGCCATGCATAATGCATTGGAAATTGGATGGGGTTCAATCAATTTAGTGTCAAAGGTTACGGATGTGGACGTGGACGTAGAAAGGGTAGCCTATAGAGTTTAGAGTAGTCCGTTAAAGACTACCTTACCTATCTCACCACCGAAGCTATTAACTAACACACACAGATACACTAGAGTTATGGCGGGGGGGGCATCTTTGCATTTATTACATGAGACAATTTCCTACTACTCCCGTATTAACCCTCTCTCTCTCTCTCTCTCTAAATAACCAAATATAATTTGTACACTATTAATATTCTGTAGTATTTTTTATTACAATGCTCTACAATATTCATTGGGATTTTAAGAGGCCAAAGAAATTGAGGGCAAAGTAGAACATTTCTTTATTAATAGTTTTAAAATAATTATCGTTTTAAAAAAAAAAATTTGTCCCAAAATAACTATTATTATATGCATAATTTTAAAAAATATTTGTTCATATTTTACTAAAATTACTCTTATTTATTATTTTTTTAAAAAGAGTTCATCAGAAAAAATAGAAAAATGCTCTAACAACTTATTTACAATAATTAAACTTAGAGGAATGCTATGGGTACCTAAAGAGTACCAAATTTTTTTATACAAAATGATGTGGCAGCTGATGTGGTACAAAAATAAAATTAAAAATCATAATTAATGTATCACATCAGCTGCCACATCAACTGATACATCATTTGGTATAAAAAATTTGGTACTCTTTAGGTACTCATAGCATTGCTCTTAAACTTAAATAAGGGTAGATTGAAAACTTTCTGAAGGTTTGTATAAATTACTAAAACGATAATTAATTTGGGACAGGAGTAGTATTCATTAGGATCTTAAGAGGCCAAACAAATTGAAAATTTGAAACACTAAAAAATATAAAGCAGGACATTATATATGAAGTCGGGAGAGTCCTCCATTAGTCTCATTTATATCAGCCAATTTTTCATTTTTAACAGCCTTAAAATCTTTTGATCACTTATAAATTTAATGCATATTAATTATCTAATTTCTTATTATATTTTAACCAATTTAAGAGATCAGTGATCGACGAGGAACGACAAGAGAGAGAGAGAGAGAGAGAGAGAGAGGGGGGGGGATATCGCGACTAGGAATGGGGAAGGTGGGATGACGTGGTAACAATCCACAATGACTTGGAGAATGGTGGTCGAACATAGCAGCCGCGTATTCAGAAAAATTCCTTCAGTGGATGCACAAGTTTAATGCTAATATTTTATTACAATATAAAGTTTTAAAATCATAAACGTTCACTATGCGTTTTCATACTTTAAAAATATTTGAGTACATTATTATTTGTAATGCTCCTAAGCTATTTTTTTTCTTTCAATAAGACATACTCCCTCATTTCCTAATAATCGTCTTGCTTGATTAGGCACACAATTTAAGAAAAAATTAATTGTCTCTACTATAACATGTAGTTTTCTTTAAAGTATTTGAACATGTGACCATAATTAAAGTAGGAAGACAAAATGATAAAAGTTTTTCTTAAAAAGAAAAATTTAAGAATAAATTTTTTTTTTGAAATGAACAAAAAGAAAAGTAAAATAATTATTTAAGAACAGAATGAGTAAAATACAATTATTTAAAAATTGATCACAAATTTGACTTAATTTGTTTTAGAGTTTTTTATTTTTTATGTAGTGGGAGCACGTGCACCCATTTTGGTACATGTGGCTCCGCCACTGGGACATATATATATATATATATAGAGAGAGAGAGAGAGAGACCGTCAAAGTCTTATTTGATTACCGATGAAATGGTTTGTCGATAATTACCAAAAGAACATTTTGAATTGCTGGCGAAGCATTTGCCGATAAACCCACGAGGTCAAATTACCGACGGACTCCCACGAAATTACTATTGCACACAAATTCCATTGGCATATTTCTCTTTTCCAAATTACCGAAAAACCTCTGTTGATAATTACTAAACTCCATTAGTTATTACCGACAAAACATACCCGTTAGGAAATTTTCGTTGGCAATCGACTGAATTCTAGTAGTAAGCATAATATTGGTAAATACTACTTTTAAAGGTCATCAAAATAGTACTACTATTTATTTATCATGTTTAGTTTATACTCATTAAATAAATTAAAAAGTAATGCTCACTCCTCAAATTGAGTGTCGTTTTAAAAAAAAGAGTAGGTATTCTATGTGACGTGTTACAGATTCTAATTCATAAGATAGAGTCTCACTATATCGCATCTCAGCCCACTAATACACGGTGGGTCGGATTAGAAAGATTTGTTTTACAGAAAATATTCTTAAAATGGAATTTTCTAAATTTTTACCTTTACAAAATTATCTTAAAATAAGTAGGGTTAATCACACTATTAGTCCCTTTACTATGAATTTTTATTATAAAAATTTGAGGGACGACGGGAGTACTTTTTAATATCACATGTATTTGGATCTCTATGATTCATATAAATTGCATCAAATTTTTATTTTTAATTTTGTGTATGATACGTAAGATAATTACTCCATGTTTTCAACAAGAAAACATTTGTAACTTAAACTATAAAATCGCAACTAATGTTTTTTTTAAATAATGCCAAAAAGAAACAGATGCGCGTGCACACACGCACACACACACACACACACAAAAAAGGAGTGATCCTTTTCTGGGAACTGAGTAATACTACTTCAATTCATAGATAATAAAAGTCAAATTCAAAGTGCCCGCTACGCAACGTTGACAAAATGATGGCTGGTGAAGACTATTATTTTGACACTAATTGGTGGATCAACCAACGAAGAGAACCTTAATAATCAAATCAAATTTTGGTAACCCTACCATTGAAAATCACTCATCATTTAATTTCCTTTGAAATGTTGCATGGGAAAACTAATTAAGAGTTGTTTACTAGCTATATATATATAGGTCTTTTAACATAGTACTCCATAATGCAAGTGCCAAGCAATAAAACCAAGTTTGCCAGTAGGTCGAGCAATTCTGGTATTATATACAGCTTATCAAAGACAAAGCGGGTGGGTTATAGGAAAGAACGAACACGTGTTTGACAAAATAAATTTTAAAACAAACCCAAATGTTCCATGTTAAGTCAACAACCGAATCCAACCCAACTAACTAATGTCAAGAAGCTTGATATTTTCTCTTCAAGAGTTTTTAATTAGCACTGGAATTATCTGACCTAATCAATACTTATTTCCAATCCATATATATAAATTAATGAAACATAGAACTCGTGGATTTAAGTATCGGTTTGATTTGGTAAAGGTGATGTACAATATTTTCGTATACCAAACTCATGTACTCTGTCTGTAGTGGGTGAAACTAGACTAGTTTAAATAGTTAAGACTCAAAAAAAAAAACACGTATGCAAGACCCCAACGGTTATGGTCAAATCCAATCCTAGTAAGAAATAGAATTTGGGGGGTATCTGAGTAGTTTAAGGGAAAAGGTGGGGCCTGTAACCAAACATCTAATTTGTAAACCTTGATCTTTATTTATCATTGAAAATAGAAACAGCGTAATGAACGAATTACCCACACATATACATTACTCCTATAAAAGACCACTTTGTGAGAGAGCAACTGCAATCCAATCCTAGTATACATAAGTCAGCCGTCAAATTTGTCAAAATTCGAAAATTTACTCTTTGATTCTTCTACGTCTACACTTCAAATATATCCATTGACTGTAACGTTTTTTTTTATATACTATATAATTCTATTAGCCCTGCCTTTGACCTTTAACTGAAAAAAATTACATGATCGGATTGAATACATTATTCTAGTCTCAACTCATAATGTAGTTTGATGAGTTACATTTCTTGATAGACTTTTTCTTTTTTTGGTGTGTGTGCCGAATCACAATTTCATGATCATCGTTTTGTTCTTCTTTCAATTTCAAATCTAAAGAGTAGTCAAATATAACATCTATGTTGTCTGGTGTCAAAAAAAAAAAAAAAAAGTAACGGTCATGCGAAAATCGCATAAATTTTGCACTTTTAAAGTTATTTTAATTATAAAAACAACCATAGTACCATGTTGCATAATCGATCTACACGTTGTTCCTGTTGTGATCAAATTAGGACGTCATCATTATATTATGTTTTCGATTTTGGAAAAATATGATCTTGCTTTTACACGATTAAATCAGAAATCCTTCTATCAACCTTCCTCGGTTCGGATCCAACCCTTGTGTGTGTGTGTGTGTGTGGGGGTTAAAATAACAGTTTTGGCTGTGGTTTGTGATGGCAGTTTACTCCTGGCCACAAATGAACTCTATAAAAAAGAGAGTACAACTGAAAGAATAGGAAAAACGCTAGAGTCTAAAGGGAGCTCAAAAACAAGAACTAATAGGGACTGAAAATGAAGGAACTCAGAACTTTGCAACCCACGTGTCATCCCTTTGTTGGTTGACAATTCAGCACGGGAGATAATATAATGCTTTAAATAGCTTCTTCTCTTATAGCTTCCCTTCAATGTACTTCATTTTTCTATTTCCCGTTTGTTCAAACTGTTTTCAATAGAGTGGCATTGATTTTAGGAATCCGAAAGGCAGCTGAGAAGAGAAAAGGGACAGAGAAGATGGGAAAGATGTGCTGTGACTCCGACAATGAATCCATGCTGCTGGGGCTGGTAGCGGCTATGGTCATTGCAATGGTGCTGTTTCTCGTGTGTTGTCCCCAGCCAGTAAGGAGAGTTACAGTCTATCATTGTTATTGAATCCTTATAAGTTACAACATTAATCATAGATCCTCTCTTCTTTTTAGCTTTTAATTCCTAGAAATGTTGAGAACTAGACTGCAGTCTAGGGTTTTATTTATGTAAATGTTGCAGCACTTAAAATGTTTGGGATGAATATTTAGATTTTCACACTTCCCATGATAACTCATTAACTCCGATAAAAATAAGCCAACGGGAATGAACGACATGTCAGATTCACCTAATATATAAGCTACCGGCGACCCAAGGGTTTTTTAACATCATCAACTACAGCAATATAATGTACCAGTTTGCTAAGACAACCTGACATGAGCGTGCGCTTCTACGACAATCTGGCATAAGCACAGATAAGTCCTTATGAATACCTATGAGCAATGAGAAAAGTAAGACAGCAGGCTGATCTTTTTTATAGCATTTTCACTCACGGGGCAGGAGCCTCCTCAAGGTAACACAAGCACCAGATAAACAAAATCATACGAAGCAAAAGTCAACAGCATATAATAAATAAGCAAGCACTAGAGTTTAACATCATTTACTCCAAACTACAATAATAGTCAAGGTCAAAGCTTGTCTCCATAGTGACACAGAAATGGTGAAGCTACTAGCATTTGTGCAGCAAACCAGTAACAAGCAAAGCAATACTAAAAGTGGAACCACAGCTCCTTAAGCAAGATATGAATATACAAAGTTTTGGCAAAAATACTAGGTGTGAAAAAATACTAGGTATTTTCACCTCCTATAAGTCTGTTAACTACATGGGATTAGATTTCAGTAGGTCAAATTCAAGTTACTTCTCTGAACATAATTTTAAGGCCTAATTACAACTCCAGAAGCTAACATGCACAGAGCTAACAGTATCACCTGATTGTACAAGATTTTTGACTTCTAAAGTGAATTAGATTGCAATGACGTTAACAGCGAATCCAACACGAATGTATTAGAGATGGATAAACGTGTATTCAACAAAATAAATATGATAGAGAGAACAAATGGCAACTTCTGTACTCGTATTAGTCTTTTCTTTGTATAACCTTCACCCTCTTGAGGTGACACAAAATACTTCCAAAGAGTAGAACAAATGGCAGCAGCAGGAATCCTAGCCGGAGCAAAGCTTCTCCAGAGCCATGTTTTCATCACCACCAACACCTTCCAGAGTACTCCTCACTACATTTTCAGGGAATCCCATCTCCATAAGTCTTTGAACCTATGATTGATAACACAACTGTCACAACAATCTACTTTGGTATGTCGAGTAATATTTCATTACATTCACGAACAAAAACTAAATGATTTTTAGCAAAAATACAATCTATACACACCTTTTCCTCAACCCCTAGAGACAAGGTCTTCGCAAAAGTTTCAGTCCAGTAACGAGCTGTGCCAGCAAAGGTCTGATAGTCTTTAAGATACTGAAAGGTCCAACAAAAACGCCAACTCAAAACATCATTTTACTTAACTAGAGAAGAAGCTATAATATGAAGAAAAATAGAAGCGTACGGAAACGATAATGATATTCCTTAAACACTGCAAAGTTAACAGAGACAGTGATTCACAACGGAATATACTAACTTGACGTGGTCTAAGCTGACAGGAAGCTAACCTGCTGTGCAACTACAGCATCTTGAGGATCATCAGGCTGAGGGGCAGAGAGTAATGCTTGTATGGAAAGAAGCGCAGTCTTGATAGTGAGTGCTGGGCTCCATTGATCCTTCAGGATGTCCAAGCATATTGCCCCACTTTGGCTACTAATGTTAGGGTGCCTTGAACAAGTGTCAATGCAAGGAAAATAATTCAACCACTTAATATCATAAAGGCTCAATTTACTGAAAGCTATGAACCAGGAAGAAACGTCCCAACTGGATGATTTTCTGGATTGAAGACCTTCCATTCATTTTCAGCCCTTGAAGATCCAAGAGTAATAAAATTGAAAATATGGCGGGTGGGGAAACAAGTCTCATGGGTAATTGTGGACAGTCGAGACTAGTCCAATGGATTTGAGTTAGAATTTGATTTACTCGGATAGCAATTAATAGAAGCACATGACCAGTAAAATTTGTGACAGACTAATCCCACCAAGCATATTCTTACTATTTAAGTTTCTTCTGCCTTGGTTATCATTAAGAACAGTTGTGAACTTTCAGAATTGTGGTCACTTCTTGATTTGCCAAAATAATCCCCAGGGTTGGGGGCTGGAGGGAAGGCTTGAGGCAATTTTTTTCCAAATGAGTCAATATCTGGAGTGAAATAAGAACTCAAGCACGTTGAATCCTCCATTCGATGAACTTGTTGTAGGCTAACTTGGTTTCGTATAAAGCATAGCAATCAGACTAATACAATTGACATTGAATTCACCGTGCCATATACCGTGATATAGGCTTGTAAAGAATATTTCAATGCCTTAAAAGAAAAGTCATCCCATGCACCATGTCATTAGCTCCTAAACGAACAAGACAAGTTCATAGACGTACAAATTTACCAAATTATAGGTGACCGGACTACGTCATTACTTGACAATGAAAATTTTGGCATCTTCCATGAAACTACATGGAACTATTATTAATCCTAAAAAATAAAAAGGATTTTAATTCATTAATTTTTTCAAGGCTTACTTCTCTTTTTTGAGTGGTGGAAACAAATGAGAGCTCGTAGAGCTCCCCCGTCTTTGTCCTCTCATAGGCCATAGCAGTATACCAACAATGCAGTTCAAAAACATCGCAACTCTTTAGAAATGATCACGTTACACTAGGTTTAACAATGAAAGTGACAGTGAAGCTACATTCCTAAAGGTAAGTACATTCTAAAAATAACACTAAGAATCCCTATGCCCCACACCAGAGTCCCTATTTAAGAAACAGCACTCGAAGGGATACAATTTTACTAGTGAGTTATTCCAATATAGAATGTAATGCCAAACTATTCAAATCCACATAACTTCAAAGCAAAATTTACAAATAAAGACTCTCTCTATACATGCGGCATCCAATAAATAGAAAGCGTAACACTTAAAGCAGGATGGAGAGGCAATATAAATAGCCCGCCAAGCCATATTGCTTATTAAATATAGAGCAATCTAGTACCCTGTACTTCAAAATTTGACCTATGAGCTACATGCAGTCAGTATTACTTTACTAGTATCTCACAATTAGAAGTGATACAGAGCACTCTGAAGTTCAGAGCACACATTATCTTGGAAAAGATTTCTCCTAAGTTCAACCATACATTATATTGTTTCATAACTGGCCAGAGTTGATGCAAATAGTGTAAAACATCACGTCCTATAGATATCCAACCTTCAAAAGATATGCATTAGGCTTCATTTCGTGTTCTAAATTTGGCTACGGGGTACAAAAAAAAAAGCACTTTCGAAACCACTAAACCATTATGCTTAGTCATATGATTAATTCAACATACCAAACTTTAGTAGCAAACTTCATTTTGGGCGGCTCGAAAGGGTACCCATCTGTCAAAAAACAGAACACGCCCAACAAACAACATAAGCAGTCCTGATCATGTATCCCAAAATCATTCTACATAAAAAGTTAACCAATGATTAAATAAAAGAAGCGCAATTAAACCCATTAATCCCAAACACTCAAAAATCATAAATCATAAATTACCAATTCATCCTTTCACCCAAATTCCACAACCCTAAAAAGGCTACATTAACAAAATTTCCAAAATTCATTTTCATTTCCACAACTTCCAAAGAGAAACAATAACTAGGTACTGAAAATTTAGAAACCCTACAAAAAAGAAAGTGAATTAGAAACAAACCAGGCAAGGTGATGTCGATGCTGAAGGTGCCGCCTTCGTAAGGAGTACCGGTGGGGCCAGGAATGGTTCCAACCAAGTGGCTGAGATTATCGGCTTTAGGGTTTACGCTGATTCCTGAGACATTGATGTCTTTGTTGCATTCTTGGAGCTCCTTCTGTACTCGAGCGAAGTCCACCATCTTTTTCTCTTTCAAATTGGTATCAGGAGAGAGAAAATGTTACCAGGTTTTTCAGTCTCCCTCGCTCTCTCTCTCTCTCTCTCCCCGATGCTTTGCCTCCCAGTTGAGGGGAGAGTTCCAGGATATGGAATCTGGGGGAGAGCGCATAGGATAATTAGGGAATGCGGATACATTAAGTGGACCCTGGACTTACCTTTTGTGAAAACGGCGCCGTTGTAGTAGTCCTTGTACTTTAAGCTGGGTACCCCGTACACCTTATGAGAATGTTTCTATTTCTGTTTATTTATATTTTAAAAAAAATTCTGTTCAGATGGATGGTTGGTTTTGTATTTTTTATAATTTTATAATAATTAAATTAAAAGTAAGAAAAGATGGAGACAATAATTAAATCAAAGGAAGAAAAATAAAAACTGTAAAAAGGATTACGAACCAAAAAATGATTGAATAGGTCTTTGGTTTCGTGATTTTGGTCACTTTAATTTTGTATTTTTTATTATTTTTTTGTAATGATTGAAGGTGAATTAAGAGAGAAAGAAAGCCGGAGAGACCGAAAAGAGATAACATACAAAATCACAAAATCAAATATCACTATATTGCTATCGAAAACATACTTTGCTTTCTAAATTTTATAGGGTGTTTTTGGCATTGGATTTAGTCGGTTGATTTTGAATTTTAAATTTTTGTTTAATAAAAGAAAGAGAGAGATAGAGGTGGAGCCGAAAAGAGAAAAAATCAAAAATCAAAGTGGCTGAGGAGAACAAGATTTAGGGACTTTGATTTTTTACTTTGGAAAATGATAGAAATACAAAAAAAAAATTCCAAATTTTTCATACAAATCTAGATGTCAAGCATGTGATGAGTTAAAGAACGACATCAAATACTAAGTCATATGATATCTAACAAATCACATGCTTACCACCTAGATTTGTATGAAAAATATTGTACAAAAAATTTACATCCATAATCATACTCTTTTTAGATTTTAACTTTTGCTCCCTTAGGTACCACCAACTTCTCTATAATTCTCTTCTACTTTTTTTTTTTTTTTTCAATCATAACAAAATCATGCAAGGAGAACAAATCTATAAAAACACAGACCTACTTTGTTTTTTTGTCGCAACCAAGAACAAAGATAACATCACCAACCTACACTATTTTACAGGTATTTTCTGTAAGATGGATATTCATAACCTGACCCACTATGTATTGATGGGTTGAGCTATAAAGGGTGGGACTTCGTATTACAAATTATGATCTATAAGAGGGTTTTAGAGGATCTGACCTACTGTAGCAACTATCCTTTCAATAAGATCGACTCAGGAAACAAAAACCATCTAAACGCAATATTATTATTAAAAAACAATTATACAAAGCAGAGAACTACAAGTAACAACTATTTATACAAGCAAAAAAGCTGGAATGTTGGTTCGTTGCCTTGCCGCTTGACTCTTTGAGTGCTGCTTCGTGTAGAGTAGTTTCCAAACGAAACTGATGGAATTCCTGGGTAATGTCACGAATATCAAGGGACCATTTCTTTACGAAACGGTGACTTACAAAACCAAATAATCCATTGCAAGGAAAACAATAGCATGAGAATTGAAACAGAATGGTCTGTAAAGCGAGAAATATAGCATGCGACGGTCCAGGGATGCCAATGAACTCTACTAGCCAAAGACCCAATAAGAAGACCATTGCGCTCCGTAACAACACACTGACGTAAGAGCTCTTCACTTAATATGACATGCACAGTGATGACAAAGGAAACGTAGTAGATTTTAACAATTGCAATGATAATTATGTGAAGTTGTTGCAAGTAATATATATATATCCCACCATCACCATGTGGCTTTGATCACGAAAGACAACACAGGGCCCCGTAGAGCCCATTGTGCCGCACAACCCAGGGATAGGTATGCTTGTTCAATTTGCTACTACTATTAATAGCCCTAATAGTTTGCTCACCAGTTTACAATGTCTGCTGAAACCAAGCCTAATTTAATTGCGCTTTTTTCAAATCTTTCAGATTATATATAACCACAAGGTAAACAAACTTGCACGAACCCTATTAAGTAGACCTAGCAGCTCCTGCCTTTGCGATCCACGCCTACACACAAGTTTCAACACTTTGCGGCCGGAAAAATAGTCAATTTTGTCATTGTACTTTTATCAAATTTTACATTTTGCCACTGTACTATTTTTAGACAAAATTGTCATTGTAATTTGAAAGGGAGATAATGCAATTTTGCTATTATCACTAACTGTCATCTAATTTCTAATAGATTTATTTCCAGTCGCTTCCCCTAAGATTTTTCAAAATGTTGGGAGATCGTTAATGATAATTGGTGTTAAAAAATAGATTGTATTTTGGTTCTTAAATTATTTTATTTCTTCTAAGCGTAAAAAAGAAAATATTTTATGAACAAAAGAAAATAAAATATAAATATATAATAAAGGGAAAAAGTACATATGGGCAACCGAATTTTTCATAAAATTGCAGTCGAGCCACTGAAACTTTAAAACTACACTTTAGGCTACCGTACATCAGTTATGATACAACCGAACCCATTTTAAGGACGGGCGTTAGTTTAGCCATTAAGTTAACATAAAATACCAATTTTACCATTTTCTTCATCTTCATCTTCCCCATAAAGAATAAGCAAACCCAAATTCTAACCCATTTCCTAAATCCAAATCTAAATCCAAAGTCATCAACCATTTGTTGTTGCTGTCTCCAACCTATAAAGTCCTTCATTGCATAAATTCATGTTCTATACGTTGAATCCATCCTTATTACATTAAAAAATATCACAAATAAAAGTTTATATCATTTTCTGAACCATCCCCGTCTCCATCTCCAATATGCTTCTCAGCTTTTTCAACAACCCCAACATCTTTTATCCTTGACAAAATTTTGGAGTCCTTTGCTTCTTCCCTTCTCCCCATTTGCAGTCATCGTCAGAAGAGTACACTCATTGAACTAGTCTCCTACATCAGCTTTGCATCATGAGTATACTCATTGAGCTATTTTTCTTGCATTGTTGCTGTAAAACTAGAAGTTCCAGTTGCTGCATTACCTTCTGAATGATGTATTGAGGCTTCTTCCTCTACCCACGGTCTCGTTAGAAACCCGAAAGAGGAGAGAAAAAAATGCTCTGTTCACACTCTAATCACAGAAAGAAAATCTCACTTTGAACATTTGATCGAATTCTGATTTTTATGGATAGAACTTAATCCAGAGTACTACTAATAAATTTATATAAAAGTGATTTAAATCTGGAGAACGTAGTTAGATTGAGAGCAAGGTCGTCTTTGAGGCAAGACCTCACCTGTAACGACGACGACAAGGATTGTTGGCCTTGGCCCCGGAGGTTGTTGTCTTCAATGGTGGTTTCCTATACCTGGTTTTTCGCTTTTTATCTCTCTTTTCCTCATTTTCCTCGCCACTGTCGCCTTCCCTTGCTTTTCGCTCCCCGTCGAAAAGGTCAATCTCTCTCTCTCTCTGTTGGAATGCGGTGGCAGTGAGGGTTACTGCAGGCTGGATCTGGGATGGGGAGACGAGTGCGATGGCAGTGATGGTTGCTACGGTGGTTGGAGATGGTGATGCTACGGGCAGATCTGGGATGGGGAGAGAGTGATTGGACTAGAGGCGGAGATGGGCCTTGGCCGGCTCTGAGGAAGACGACCGAAGGGAGATAGGTTTGACAAACGGATTTTTTTTTTCAGATTTGAGAGGACGAAGATGAGAAAATTAATTTGGGTTTCTTTTTTCAGATTTGAGAGGATGACGAAGAAACACGAATAAAATAGGTATTTTCGTCGATTTAACGAAAGACTTTAATGTTCATAAAAAAAATGACACAGATACATCAGAACTTAAGTATAGTGGCTCAAAGTGTTGTTTTACAGTTTTAGTAGTCGAACTACAATTTTACAAAATGTTCGGTGGCTCGAATGTACCTTTTTCCTATAATATAAACCATGAAAGTAAAGATATATTGTCTAAATAGAAAAATAAGAGAAAAATATTTAAATCAATTACTCAATATATTTTGTCTTAAATATAGTTAATCCCTGGAATCTAGTCTGCAACACTCATTTATTGAATATAATTAATTTTTATAAAGAGAATTGACTTGAAAACTGTAAACTTATTTTTGTATTAATATTTCTTAAAGTCCTTTTTAATTAGAATTATATAAGATTACAAGAAAAATAAAAGTTTTAATTTCATATTTAATAATCAAAATGAAAATTATGTCATGTTAAAATTATTTTTTTATGAATAACTATTCTTACTATAAGAATTATTTTTTCACAATGTTTTACTTTTAATTTTTGATTTAATAATTTATATCAGTATTACTTTAAAGTAAAAGTCGCTCAAAAATTTTCGTTTAAAAATTAACATCCGTCGATAACCTAACTCACTCCACCTAATTTCGAACTCATCTATTGTTAACAATATTTCAACTTATTTATAAAACTATAGGGGAGGTAATTGAAAATTTGTAATTATTTTCGTTAAGAATTGGATGACAGTTAGGGATAATGACAAAATTGCAACCTTTTTTGAAAGTATAATGACAATTTTGCTAAAAAAAATATAGTGGCAAAATTTAAAAATTGTTCAAAGTACAGTGACAAAATTGATCATTTTTCCCTTTACGGCTCCTCATCAATTATAGCTTTCACAGTATGCCGAAGCCAAACAAGAGTGAAGGCATATTCTTTCATGAGAGTTGCTATTTGCACCCAATAATTTGCTGATTACATTCTATTCCCTAGAACACCCCACCTCAATATTTTTCACCACTCAAAAAGCTAAGTATACACCCCCTCAATTTTCCATTATACCCTTATAATATTTTCTCTAAAATTAACCCATCTACTGAGTACACCACACCCTCCTTCTTCCTTCTTTCCCCCACCCCCTCCCCCCACTGCCAGTACACCCTACCATCCTTCTTCCTTTCACCCACCCGCCCCCTTCCTCTGTCAAGCCCACCCCCCTTCCTTCCTCACTCTCCCTTTCTCTCATTCCTCCTCCTTCCTTTACCACCCACACGGTCAAGCCCCCCCTTCCACCCTCCTTCCTCATCCTCCTCCCTCCTTCCCTCCACCACCACCACCACTACCGGTGCACCCGCCTCTCCCTCCCTCTTTCTTCCTCCTCCTTTTCCCCCACCCATACCAGTTAAGCCCACCCCCTTCCTCCCTCCTTTCCGCCTCCCACTCCCCTCCTCCTTCCCTCCCCCACCACTACCACCACCACCATCAATGCAACCCGCCTCCCTCCCTCCTTCCTCCTCCTCCTTTCCCCCCACACCAATTAAGCCCACCCTTTCCTCCTTTCCCCACCCACACCAGTCAAGCCGGCCTCTATCACCGAGTCTGTTGAGCTTGTTTTTGTTTTTGTTTTTTTTTTAAAGTTGTTCGACACCTTTACCGAACACCCATAGTGGTGTTCGACACCCTTACCGAACACCCATAGTAGTGTTCGGCACCCTTCCCGGACAGCACTATAATTTTTCGGCACCCTAACCGAACACCCATAGTGGTGTTTGGCACCCTTCTCGAATAACACTATGGTTGTTCGATACCCTTACCAAACAAATAGGGCATTTAAGTCAAAATTTATAATGACATTTTAGTAATATAGGACATGGAGTGTACTCAGTAATTGTTTAGGTGTAAATAACAACTCTCATTCTTTAAATTCTTGTTTTTTCCATGCAAACAACAGAGAATGGGTTTATATTGGAACACTAGGCCCATTAATCAAGAACCCATAATTTTCATGGGCAGAACGAGGCCCATTAGTCAAAATCCCTGAAATTTCGGTGGTGGGAAACCTTATTAGGGCTTCAAATCTACTATCCTATTCCCTATCACATTCCATGTCCCTCTTTTGATCATAGCCTTACACGTGTACTTGTTATTTTAGTTTGTCGTTTTTTTATAATTTTTACAAAGAAATATATAAGATTAAGATTTAATAAGACTAAGAGTGTGATGAAAAGTAGGATAAAAAATTTGAAGGCACTTTTTAGTGATGACCAAGGAAGATGGATTTGTGGATCGGTGGAAAGGAGCTTTAATGCGAAGATGATGGCCATGTGGGGGAGTGGGGGAATATTTAAGGGTTAATCGTCTTTTACCATCATTTGGTTCGTTCACTATCCCACTTGACTCTTGAGGGTGTCTAATTTTAATTTTTGTACATTGGGATTTAATTTTTAGTGTCATATTTTAATTATCGAATCTTCACCATATGTATGAGAATAAAATAATATTAGTTATTTATTAATTTTTGTTGCACATATGGTAAAAGTCCAACGAATGTAATAGAAGATAAAATATTTTTTTGAAATAGATGATCCTATCTGTCCCTCTCCCTAACTTCCTATCTTCGTAACTTGTGCTAGCATATACTTTTGGAGAGACCTTTGTAGAGAGAGAGAGCGAGTCGTGGACAATACTTGTTTTACTCAAATATATGTTCTGATTTTCGTTCTCATGGTCATTTTATTGCCAAACTAGTCATTATTGTATCATTGGTTTGAGTTTTTCATTTTTTTTTTGCATGAATGCTAATTTCATTAGTGATTGATGTTTATAAGATGTAAAATATGTAAACCTTATTTTTGCCTTCTTTTCATCAATATTGTATTACGAATAGATTGTTTTGGTGGTTGCACTTCATTTAAGCGGCCTTTTTAAAAAAATAAATAAATAAAAAAAACCTATTTTTCACTTTCTCACTAATTGACTTCACCATTTTTCTTTTTATCTATCTTTTACTTTTTCACTTCAATCATGTAAATTTTGGGAAAGAAAACCACAAAAAAAAAAAAAGTACACCTATCTAAAACTCACCCTTTAATTTATGTTTGTCTTCAGTCGGTTTTGTTTGAACAAATTTCTAAAATCTCAAACTTAATATATTGATTCATTAAAGTTTGATTGGTCACCTCTAGTCTTTGAATAACGAAGATCATCCTTTTCAGGCATCAGCAACTCACATGTGCCACATTAACCAACTCTAGAGAAGTTCGCTTTTAAGAAGGATGAAAACTTCAAGTCTTCAACCTAATTACTACAGCCCAATTTTACAAGCACAAGTATGTGAAAAAATTTATAGAAGAGACATAACCAGAAGTTAGTAAGTACCCTAACCATTTTGGATTAATATGCAATTTGGTCCCTGAACTTACAACATTTTTCGATTAGGTTCCATCTATGATATTTCCTATTGTGGCACTTGATCTGAACATTTGGGCTTACAATTAGTCCCTCAACGACGGCCGTTAGTTGAGGTGTTAAATTTTTCTTAAAAAGACCAAAATGCCCTTACTTGATGTTGATTAGGATTCCATGTAAACAATAATGTTGAGGGGGAAATTTTGACTCGAAGAAAAATAAAGATGAACATTCTCTTGTAGCAAATTACTCTTTCACTCACTCCTTCCCTACCCAGTAAAAACGAATTTCAATCCCCTAAATCCCAAGAAAACCTAGACTCTCAATCTTAGTACAATAAGGACCAAACCCAAATCATCCACTACCTCCTCCTCCTACCACTAAACACCGCCTCCATTTCCCTCTTTCCTCCCTCTCCAAACCCTCTTCATCGACTTGTTCATTTGCACCAAACCTAAACCCAAAGACTCCGCCAAAATCCGACTAGTATTCGAACCATCACTCTTATCCTTTCTTTTTGACTTCAACAACAAAGAATGCACAACAACCTCCGTCAACAAATCCTCAACCACGAGCCAACAACATTAGGCTACCGACATGAAATACATGCTTTACTGGTACAAAAAATCCGACCCAAACAATCAATAATTATATACAATACTAAACCCATAATAGAAAAATAAAATTTATTCGGATCGAATAATACAAACCAACAGTTCATCAAGATTCAAAAATTATTTAGATTCCAAGTCGTGCCGATCGCAAAATATGTAAAATGAAGAAGAAAAAGAAAAAAAAATGCAAAACTCCCACACAAAAAAAAAAAAGACGACGAAGAATTAGGAATATATAAAATAGTAGTAAAAATATTTCAAAGAAAAAAAAAAGAAACTTGAAATTACTACATCTCTTAAACCTAGAGCAAATGAAAAATCAATTGAGTGACACAGTGAAGATTGCGGTGCTTCTCGAATCATGCTCCGGTAGTCGTCGTTAGTGTTTCACGGCTATGAGTTTGACGTCGCCGAAGAAGTAGTGGAAGGAACAAACCCATTTTTATTGAGAATACAAAGTCCCAAATCAAAATTAGGAAATTCCATGAAGAAGAGCTAGACGGAGAGAAGGATAGAGAGAGAGAGAGAGAGAGATTCACGGGTAGAAATGGTGGAGTTCGGTGGTGTGCTAGTAACAACCTTTACAAATGACCCACCTGTTAAATCATCGATGACACCGTAATAACGGCCTTGTGAAGCGCGTATTCACCATCATCCCAGTCACCGCCTTCCACAAGATGCACTACCAGCTTGAGAACTCAATCGACGATGTCTCTTGACTTCTTCGTGTCTCCGCCCCCAATAACAACGACAAGTACATGGGTCTCCCTCCATTTTGGTGAAAGAGGGCACAACCCTCTCACCATAATAATCAAACCAATAATATCAAAAATCACAAATCCTCTCCCTTTTGCACTAAACCTAGATCAATCAAATTAAAACCCACTCACCTTGATCTGAATTCCCTGCTTAATTGTATGTGTTTGTCGTCATTGGAGATGTCATCACCGAAAATGTCATTGCAGGAGCAGGCCGTCACTAGAGATGTCACCGGAGAAAGATGAAGAGGACGTTAGGAGGGAGGGAGGTTGCCGCGCGTCGAACTAAAAAAGAAACAGAAGGAAATTGAAGGTCAGGGAAGCTGCAAAAATAGAGGAGAGAGAGAAAAAAAAAGAGAGAGAACGAGAGGAGAGAGATAGTAAAACTGCAAAAAAAAAGGGTTGAGCCTTTATTTCCTTTTCCCTTTCCTACTAAATAAATTCCATCTCAGCATTTTTCTCCAAGTGGATACACAGTCATCAATGAATAAGGGCATTTTAGTCTTTAAAAATAAAACATAACGTTTCTGTTAACTCCCGTCAGATGGGGGACTAAACGTAAGCCCAAATGTTCAGTTCAAGTGTCACAATAAGAAATATCATAGTACTGGAACCTAATCAGAAAAACGTTGCAAGTTCAGGGACCAAATTGTATATTAATCCTAACCATTTTTTACTACTTGAACCATCTCCATTGAAAAGATGCACTCTAAATTTTAATTTAACTAATTTTTGGATCGATAGGTGACAATGATTTAATTATTGTTGTAGTTCAATTATAAGTTAATTATACATAGTCATTTTAATGTAGTTTTTAAATGTTGTAGTTTTATTTTTTATTAAGTAAATTAAAATATGATAAATATTAATTTTAAAAATTAGTCTAATTAATCGACCAAAAGGTCAAAGTGTACCTATTTGTTGGGAGGAATATAGTTTTATCTTCGACCCTCTTCAATTGGGACTAATATAGTTTTATCTTTAGATAGGAAATGAATATTGAACTAGATTTTGTGCCTGTGCCTATGGCACGGTGTCGGTATGAGATCTAATCAATCATGCTCGGGGTTTTTGTAGGGTCGAATTTAATTAATATTCTGAGCAGTCACCCATACAAAACCTCGAGCATGCATTGATCTGAACTCATACTAATAACTATGGTTGGAAAAGAACTATCAAATTTTCAATTCTTGAGTTGTTGACTAATGGAGAAAATATTGAAAGACACAAAAATAATGAATTATTAATTTATTTATTGTGTAAGCAAACAAATAATGAAATATTAAAATTGTAAAAAAAATAGATTTGAAATGTAACAACATTATTTTATTGTTTTCTCAATAACAAAAACTTAATCTTCTTCCGGAGGCTCTTGCTTCATAACAATGTTTGCTTTAGTAATGCGAGCTGCAATATATTTATTCATTACTTCCACCTACACGTGAGACAAAGAAGATTTCAGACACATTCATTGAACAATATTTTATGCATGTGAGTTGATTAATTTAAATATAAAAAACTTACCGCTTCTTCTACAAAACTCGGATCCTCCCAAATATCATCATCTAATATAATAGGCATATGTGTAGTTGGAGTTGCAGGTGTAGGGGGAGGTGGAGTTGCAGGGACCTATTCGAAACCATGTATTAGATAAAAACTAAGTAATTATAAAATTTGAGTTATTTGTAATTATTCACACTTATTTAAAAATAAGTTATACTTACAAATTCTTCTATGGAATCATAATCAACGCAATCAGGTCGAGAGGGTAATGGAGTTACAGGTGTAGTGTTATATGGATTTGCGGAGACCTAATTGAAACCATGTGTTAGATAAAAATTATTTAATTGTAAAATTTGAAGGCTAAAGCATGTTATGAAAGAATGTAAATATCATAATATGTTACTTTTATAATTGAAAATTTTGGGTATCAAACCTGGTGTAGAAGCATTAAGAATTTTTGAATAAAACAATATTTGTTGTGGAAGTATTAGATAAACAAAAAGTAAATTTACAAAGACGTGAAATCTATGGATGTGTTTGATATGTTGATTTTGAAGTTAAATTTTGGGTTATGGATTTTTAGGTTGAAGAAAAAAAGTTACAAAGGGAAGGTGGTTAATCACCCCGAAAAGAATACTGTTGACCACGTCGAACCCACATGTGTAGTTAGTCTTCATGTAAGATGTCCCGACTCTCAAAAGGCTTGCTGTGAACTGCTTAGATTTCAACTAATAACACAGAAAACACTGTTAGGTGTTGGGGTTTTTACCCGACTATTACCCTTAGGTGTAAGAGTCAGTACCGTGATAGATATGGGGAAGGTGGTTGGTGTTTAAGGCCAACAGTCTTCTAATGAATACTCAAAAGAAGAGTAAATGAGAGTGTATTAATGGCAAGTGAGTAAATGCAAATGAACAGTACTTTGGTATATTTTTTGGAGTAAATGTGGTTTAGTCATAAATGAAGGTGATACTTTGTATTTATAGCTGAAGTTGGCATGCTCATGGTATGAATTTGGCCACTTGAATGCTTGGGATTAGACTGCTCATTAATAGGCCAATGCTTCTGTCAGGATAAAGCAGATAATAGAAGCTTCCGTCTTGGGAGGTGAAGGAGCCCATTAATGCCGTCGTAGCTTCGCTGTAAAAGAATGTCTTTCTCCAATGAAAATGTCTTGCTTCTTCCAGGTTAAATGCTGACACACGGTGGGCATTGAATGCTTAATGTTGACTTCTGCCAAGGAAGAAGAAGTCTGCTGTTGAGGTAACTCTCGTTGTTAACAAGGACGTTGTTGAGCTAGGTCGAGGTCTAGCTCGGCCGAAGACCTCGACTAATGACCCCGACGGAAGACTTCAATTTGAGGACCTCAGCTGAAGACCTTGGCATGGGATCTCAACAAGGAACCTCGAATGATCGCTGTCAACGTAGATCTTAGGACTCACCTGAGGTTGACGTGGAGAACACGTAGGATGTGTATTTGGAAGGATCCCATCAGTGGTGTAGGCAAAGAGAGAGAAAATAAAAAACCTAAAAGAAAATTTCATAAATCTTGTAATTAGGAGCACAAATTGTGATTGTTATATACTCCTCCGTTCCACTTAAAGAGACCACGTTTGAAAAGTCTAATTAGTAAGAGATATAGAGTTGGTCATAATTACAAAAATACTTAAGCACAACCAAGATGATTACAAAACAAGTGGAGATGTAAAGATAAAAGATTATGAAAATTATTTGGATAATTTTTTGAAAGTAGACACTTTAAGTGAAACATCAAAAAATAGAATAGTAGACTCTTTACGTGGAACGGAGGGAGTATTTTTTAGTATTAATAAATAATATGACAACCCTTATTACCATTATCATTTTCTCCTATTCAATTTAATTTTATTTTATTAATAAACATATTAGTATACAATAAGGTTACCCAACTCTTTTGGTTCTCGACAAAAAATAAAATAAAAATAAAAAGTTTCAAAGGCCTTTTAATTTGTGATTTTTATATAACAAAATCCGTTAAATTACATGATTACATAATTTACCCTTTATAAATATGTCACATGCAACACACCAGGTTACTTTATTGATTCATTTAGTCATAACTTTTTCTTGTGAGTCAAGAGTGACTATACCAGAGTACCACCAAAATAACCATAGTTTAGGAATTTTCGGTACAGTTTTTCTCTTTCCTATAGTTAAGAAGAGTATATATGATGAGTTCTTGTGAGACTCTTATATATAGAGAAGCATATTAATTAATATAGAGAAGCATATTAATTAATATAGAGGGTGGATTCAAACCGTACTTTTGTTGATGTTTTTTGTTTTTTTTTTTTTTTGAGATTATTTCCATAAAATTTTCCTTAAATTGAGATATATTACTCCTACTAATTTTCTTGTGTTATAAAAAAGACTACAAATATAAATTAGCAAAGAAAGAAGATGGCAGAATTGTTATATATTACTCGTATACTCTTTTCGTTCTATGTCAATAGTTCACTATTTTATTTTGCGATATTCCACTTTAGGAGTTTACTTTTAAAATTTATAATTACAATTTTAATGATCTTTTAATTTACCTTTGATATGTCTTATAATCATCTTAGTTGTACTTAAGTATTTTTGTAATTATGACCAACTTAAATAATATTTATATATCTCTTAATTATTAAAATTTTTAAATATTTTTTTTTCTTTGGTAAAATGGAATATATATATATATATATATATGGGACAAACGATATATTAGCACTTTAGTTTTGAACCAAGACATTTTAATATATGAAAGGAAAATAAAATAATATAAAGTAACCGTACGTATACTACTTTTAAGAGACGTGGAGGATTTGCAATAATAAAGGGTGGAATGGAACTATATAAATGCAATGGACCAATTCATATAAATCCAATCCAACAAGTTCTGAGTTTTACCAGTCCTACCGATAAGGCTTAAAACAAAGCCTTTAATGGGCATCCACAATTATTCACAATATCTTGCTATGAAATAATGAGTAAATCTTAATTTGATACACTGTTATATATATATATATATATATATATATATTTTTTTTTACACAAACGATCTTAAATCTTATTTGATTTGATGTCAAACTATCAAAAATGGTTTATAATAGTAATCAACTCATCTAAAACCTTAAGTCGTTAGAATGACACTACAATGTATATCGTATTTTATACTTTAACACTTCCTCGCGTGCATGCGGAGACTTATGATAGTAGCCAACTCATTTAAGAAGTTATGCTGTTAAAGAGAAACACTATAATTAATGTATATCATATTTTATACTTTAACAACTTAAGCATTATTAAGCATTTGATGGCTTACTGCAATCATCTTTGGGTTTAAATCTTTGATACACTGTTATTATTAACCCAAAATGACTTTTATTACTGTACTACAATTTACGATATGAAGTCTCTCAATAAAAAATGAAATAAAATGCTAAAAGTAGTTGTCATAATTTAAATGTGAAATAAGAATTGAATAATACTATTGCCTTGCCCAACCACACCAGGGAGGGGGACATTCACAGAGTGTTTAAAGCATAAGCACGTAGTTTTCGGGATCTCAATCACCCATTTCGATCAAAAACCAGCGGCCTTCTAAATGATTGCTGAAGAGCGGTACTAAATACAACACCCCTTTTATGCTAAATACAATATTCCCCAGCAAATTGACTATTTTGCCTATGTTATAAATGAAAAAAGAAAAAAAAAGACAAATCCGCCACCTCTAGGCGAACAAAATTCAAAAATCCACCTAGACTAGGCGGATCTTAATTCCATCCATTATTCCGTTAATTTTTTTTTTACATTTTCAGCCCTTAAAATTAACATTTTCGTTAAAAGTTAACGGAATCGTTAAATATTTAACGGAACTTGGTAGATCCGCCTACACTAGACGGACATATCCCAAAATCCACCTACACTAGGCAAATCCATGATTCCATCAGTTTGTATTTTTTTACACTTTTAACCCCTAAAGTTAATATTTCCGTTAAAAAATTAACAAAATCGTTAAAGTTTTAACGGAGCATGGTAGATCCGCCACCCATAGGTGGATTTCTTCCACGAGATCCACCACCCCGAGGTGGATTCTTCCTAGAGATCTGCCTTCTCGAGGTGGGTTTCATTTTTTTTTAATTTTTTTATAATTAAATGATAGGTAAAATAGTATTTTCCCAAGGGGGTAGTGATATTTAGCATTTTTGGGGAGTTTCATTTAGCACCTAGGTTGCTAAAAATGAAATTGATGAGTTAAAGTTGGGCAATAGGGGAGAGATAGCAGACTACAGAGAGAGAGAGAGAGAGAGAGAGGGGATTGTGTAAGTGTAACGATGGCACGCGTCAACCCGGAGTATATTATACTCCCTCCGTCCCTTAATTATTGTCTTATTTGACCCAGTATATGAATTAAAAAGAAGTAATTGACTTGATTATTAATATTGGTATAATGTATAATTTCCTTTAATGTCCATGTGTAAGTGGTCATTAATTAAAGTAGGAAAAAAAGTAAGGGTAACGGTAAAAGTAATGCCCTAAAAAGGAAAGTTTTTAAACAAGATAATTATTTTGGAACGGACAAAAAAGAAAAAGAAGACAATAATTTAGAGACGGAGGGAGTAAGTAATAATTAGCCCAATAAAATTAATTATTGGTACACGTACAGTACAAGGGTAAGACATGTTAGAATTTTATGGACGTATATATATGTGTATATGGTTAATATGTGCATTTGGGCATACAGACGTGTATGCACTGCAGCTTAATCTTATACTTCATGTTATTTAAAGTTAATAAGTCTAATTGAAGTGATCTACTAAGTTAAATAGGCCTAAGTCATCTTTGATAAGTATGTGGTTTTAATTGAATATGTGTAGAGACCTTAAGAGAGTTAATTGTCAACTTATAATAGACCGATTGATAATTTGGTCAAACTATTACTATAAAAGTTTATGGTCCTCAATTGAGCTTAGGGTAACGATTTTTTTCTCTCTGTCGTCCCATTACGCTACAATTGAAAGATACATAACTCGAGGCAAATTGTAGACGCATAACTCAAGGTACAATCTCATGAATTTAGGTACACTTCAAAGATCTAGTTTATTGTTTCTAATTCCTATACGAGGGTTAAGATCTATTAATTTTACCATTCATTAATTTCAATTCCATCATGACCATGAGTGCAAAACATACGTGACACTTTATATTTACTTCTCTTTCACTTTATATAATAATCTCGATGGGAAACAACGGGACGCCATTTGCTTTGGTCATTAAGTTAGTTTATTTGAGTTAATTTGTGAGTACAGACTAATTTTACTTGAATAATATTATTGGGTTAGTTCAAGAGTTCATTCAATTGTAGCTCCATCTTGCATTTAAAATTTATTTCCTGAAAATTACATTTATATAAAATGTTTGTGAAGCTAACTTTTATTTTTAATTTTAATTATATATATAAAATGTTTGAGAAGCAAACATAACTGTCACCAACTCCTCCTGTACTGCTGTTGTTTTCAACTTCTATATGGCTCAGTGGATAGAACCTGTATATAGTTGGAAAAAAAGTTTTGAAATTGGAAAAATCCTCCTTTTTAAAAAAAAATTCATTAGAAAAACAACACTCCACGAATTAGATGATTTTCTTATTTAGGAAATTTAAGAAATACTCCAATACATTGATCCTCCAAGTCCAAGGCTCCAACCCAAGTTAATTAAATAGTTATAATTATAAATAAAATAAAATACAAAAGTACTAGATATTTTGATATTAGAGCAAATTATTGAGATATTAGAATCCTTCTTGATCGTTGAATGTGGTTACAATGTTGACAAAATTGTACAAACTGATATTTTTCGCTTTGGTCAGTAGAAGAAGATTACACCAAATGAAGAAAGGACCGTGTTGTGTGAGGAGACTACGTGCTACACTGCTACTCTCAAAACACAATGAACTTGGCCAAAGTGATGGGAAAGGTCTAGGCATCCATATCCTTACCAACACAAATATTTGAATACTAAGGGGTGTAAATGAGTTGGGCCAAGCTGAATTGTGGATTACGAAGCTCACTTGATTAAGTTTTAGAAGTGTTCAAGCTCAGCTTGGGCTCGGTTGAAAATTAAAAACTCAAGTTTAAGTTCGCCTCATATTGTTTTACATATTTTAGATTTGGTTAGGTTGGATTTAAGTGTAAGAATATTGAGTTTGAGCTCGACACAACTCAAGCTCGACTCGAAGTATTTGTATGAACTAGACAAAAGATTACTACAGACAAGAATTAAGTCAAAGGGCAAAGGACTTATATAAAATAGATTTAGGTTTTACAAGAAACTAAGAAGGAACGTAATAGTGGTGATTGATTGAATGGTTTTTCCAATCAATTTCAATCTTTTAAAATTCAGCTATTGATTGTGTAATATAAATCATATAAATGTTTTTTAACTATCGATAGTATTATTATGAAATGAGCCAGCCAAGCCAAATCATGTGAGTCAAATTCGGGCTAGACACGTCAAGCATACAAGGCTCGAACTTATCGGCTTAACTCACAATGTTCAAATTTTGACTCAATTTAAAAATATGCCTGATTTTATACTTGAATTAATCTTATTTTTAAAATGGACTTTACCAAACCAACCTCAAGCCAAATCCAAATAACTTGACTCAATGTACTGGCCTATCTAAAAATCCCTTTATTAGTTAATACTCCTTCCATTCCAAGTAAATAGTAAATTATACTATTTTAAAACGTTTTACTTAAAAATTCACTTTCAAAAAATTTGCTTACAATTATCATAATCTTTCTTCTTTAACCTCTATTTGGATTGTAATCATCTTGGTTGCACTTAGTTATTTTTGTAATTATAAACATTCCAATGACACTAATATATCCCTTAATAATTAGACTTTTCAAATATGGACTCTTTAGATGAAACGGAGGGAGTAGATAATTAGTTGGAAAGAAAGGAATATGGTGATTTTATTATTGTTATAAAAAAGAGAAAACATTATAGCTATGAATATGATCATCGTGTATTTATAAAAGAAATATGCAACGATAACACTCTCACATGTCGCAAATTAAAAACGTCTTTGTGTTGGAATAATTTTCATTTTCATATACGTTATGAATTCTAACATTACATAGATGCAAAGATGAATATTTTAAAATTAATACTTAAATAAGATTGTAAATATTATTTTCGATCTATTACTTTAATTTTAAATGTGACATAAATTGATAATGACCCCTTAGGGATTTAATAGACTCTATAGACATGGTATTTCTAGAGGCTATTTAAAAATCTATGTAGAAAGTAAATGATTTTTAATAAAGTAAACAACTCCCTTTTCTATTGTTTTTTTCTTTTTTGCTTTCACCTATTTTTAAATAATAAATGCACAAAAAGTAAAATAAAAATAATAACTCTCTTTCTTAAAAAATACAGAATTAGTTTTGTAATTCAAGTAATATTTACTTTTCTCTTTTGATATTATTATTTTCTCTCCATATTTCTCTTACTTTTCTAATTCAACCATAAGAAAATCATAACAAATTAAAAAATGCATCAGCCATCCAAACAGGAACCGAGAGGCCATCGCTCACCAACTCTATTCTCTCGTATCTATATATCTATATATAAAGCCTAATAAGTTTTAAAAAAGTAAAATTTTGACAAAAATGACTTGCCAAAAATAGAAAATCATATTTATACAAAATAATAATATAATTTTTAAATAAAAATAAATCAATTTGGTCAAATCTCCTAGGAAATTGCACCATGCACTTTTCTCTCCTTTTACTCACTCTCACCAGAATTGTGATACTACTTTCTTCATGCTAAAATATGTGTTTTTATTCTATTTTGGAACATCCTAAATAAGTATATTGAAAGAAAGACATAATAAGCCAAAAATATTTATTAAAACTCGTGTAAATTTAATTAAAAAATTTTAATTTGAGACGAGAGGATACAAAATTTAATTTAAATGTTTGACTTGTCAAATATAAGTATTTTCCAAGAGAGAAAGAGTATTGTATAACTTTCTATTAATATTTTTAATTAATACACTATAATATATTAAACCTATTTTTAGATACAATGATATATTTACTCGCAACTAAAGTTCTTTTTTGAAGATCAAACTATATGGAGAAAAAAACCGTCTACTTTCTCTTAAGTTTGTCTTGAAAAAGATTCAACATTTTCAAATTTAAGTTACAAATTTTTATTACTTTTAAATTTCTTTCTATCTTTTCAAAAATATGAGACGTTTTCTATTTCTAATAACGAAAAATATACGAATTTAGTGCGAGTTAAAGAATATATTTATAAATAAGATTTTTTTTAGTTTAACTTTTTCAATATGATTAATCGAACAAAGGAAACAATATATAAATGTGATGTAGGAACATACTAAAATCTCTGTATTAATAAAAATATACTTATTTACGACTGAAGGAGTGTAAAATTTGCAATACAAGTTATAACTATGAAATTGTAGTATTGATTCCGTAACCAAAATAAATAATATTTTAGCTAGCATGTATGTAAAGGGAATTAGACTCGTTTAAACCATATATTTATAGAGATTTCATGTTTATATAACACACTAATTAAAAAGAATATTTAAATTTATTATAAAAATTAGTATAATGTGTATTTTTTAAGGATACTTATATAAGAGTCGACTCATTAATTAAAGTGAGACTCAAATTAAGGGTAAAATTTTAAAATAAATTTTCAAGAATACAAATATTAGATTGTAGACATTTTCTAAGGATACAATGTAAGAGTGAGGCTCAACACACACACACACACACATATATTTATATATATATATATATATATATATATATATTCAAATCTATTGTAATCCTTTGTAATCTATATTTTCAAATTGTATTATTAATGTCTATACTTTTTATTCATGCTTTGTTATTCTTTTTTATGGGGTTGAAAATAATAGTGTTACAACAATTAAAGTTTCAAATGATGTTTTGGTGAATGCATCACATATTGGTTCAGTCAATAGTTAAAAGTATATATGCATCATTTTAAAAGTTTTTTGATGATGTGTCATATTTGTAAGGAAGAGCTATACTTGCGCCTATTTGAGTACACTCGGAAGAATTTATTTGAGTTCAGATTCTATCTGTAGGACAAAAAATAACTTAAGTTTGTTTGAAGACATTCATTCTACGAATTTTTTGAGTAGTATAAAGTGATTAAGATTGTACAAACTAACAATTAAGATTGATATTCCGGTGATGTTGTTGAAAAACATTGACTTTGCTGCATGATTGTATAATGATATAAGCTAATCATTACAAAACTTGAGCATCCCGTTATAAAAGCTAAAATTTTAAATGGTAGCAATGTTGGAGACAAAGATTTTTTCCCAAGAATGTTATTGTCTCCATCAGATGTGAAATTGTCTTTCAAGTTTCAGAGAAGACAATTTTCATTGATAGTATCGTTTGTAATAACAATTAACAAAAGTAAAGGTCAATCACTGTTGCATGTAGGACTCTTCCTGAAGAAGTCAATATTCGGCCATGTGCAGATGCATATTGATAAGTAATGAAGAGGAAAAGTCAACGAATAAAACAACAAATGTTGTGTATAAGGAATTTTTTTAGAATCTTCTCACTCCGTCCTCAAATTATTGTCTTGTTTGACTGCTACGATTAAAAAATAATTGACTTGATTATTAATATTGATATAGTGTGTAGTTTACTTTAATGTCCATGTATGTGGTCCATAATTAAAGTAGGAAGAAAAATAAGGGTAAAATGGTAAAAGTATTGTCCAAAAAGAAACTTTTAAACAAGACTATTATTTTACGGACAAAAATGAAAACAAGACAATAATTTAGGGACGAAGGGAGTATAATTATTACTGACGCAATGATGTATTTCTATTCAAGGAATTGTCTCCAACATTATTTTTTCTTAATTTATTTTTTTAATTTAATATTCTATCTTTATTTTACTTAAGTATAATTTAATTAAAAATATATGTCCGTACGTTCAATATATGTGTATAAAACTAATTCTTTATAGCAATATCTAAAATTGTGTATAGCCGTGGTAAACTGTGTCCAAAAAGAAAAGAAAAATATAAAATTAAGAATTGTTCGCGCTTTGGCCAAAACACGGGTTAAAACGCAGCTTATTCCTTAACTTAGCGTTTCAATGCCGCAAAAACGCCGCGTTTCAAAACGCAGAATTCCTATTTTTCCAAAACGCAGATTTTAAAACGCAGAGAGAATAAAAAGTAGCGTTTTGATATAATATCTCAAACGCATTTATGAAAAAAGTCACGTTTTAAATAATCGAATTTTAAAACGCCGTATTTTTAAAATATCGCATTTTAAAACACTACACCAATGTGCTCCGACGTAAAAAGAGCACACTGCACACTGAGTTGGCCAAAAATGTCAGACCGCAACTTGGGACACATGACATGGGGCCATTGGCCTTGCGGTTCACATCGGCCAACTGGGACGATGTGTTTTAGATAAATTCCACAACCTCAATTGTATTTTTAAATTTTAAAGCTTCATTTTTTCAAAATTTTGACATTTTTAATTAGATTTGTTTAGATTTTTAAAATTTACTCACCTATTTGATTTGTACCATACTTATTGTTATTTAAAATTTTAAGTTTTAAAACAACAAATTAAATTTGAATATTGGTCAATAAAATATTTTTTAGAATTTTTGGGCCAAATCCAATTTTTTCATAATTTAGGGTTAGAAAAAATAATTAAGAGTTGGTGGCTTTTGGCCAAACGCAAGGATAAAACGCAGCTTATTTGCAAAAATGTGTTTCAATACTACGGAAAACGCAGCTTTAAACGCAATGCGTTTTAAAACGCTGAATTCCCAAACTTTTCCCAAAACGCAGGTTTTAAAACGCTCTAGGAAAAAAACTGCGTATTGGTGATATCCCAAACGTATTTATAAGGAAAGACTCGTTTTTAAACACTGCGTTTTAAAACACCGTTTATAAATGATGTACCAACGCTCTAAAACGTGAAAAAGAAAAGAAAACTACATATATAAGCATTATCTATTGCTTACAAAAATCTGAAGATGTCACACAATCTAATTGTTCTGATTTTGTTTGTTTTGATTGAGTTTCCTATCGGTTTATCAATAATTATTTTATATTTAATTACTAGACATTATGATTATCTACTGCCTTATAACAATAAATTTTTATTATCTCATCTAATTTTAATAGTTAAACCATTAATATGCTAGGTACAAAACTAGATACTCTAGATTTTCATAAGTGATAGATAATGATGACATAGTTTTAAACATGTGGTTAAGTTTCTTTTCTCTTATTTTATTTTTTGCCGTATTAATCATTTTCTAATCCTGAATTTTGAAAAAATTGGATTGGACTTGAAAATTCAAAAAAATAATTTATATTGGGGTTTTGGAGAGAATCCATCCTAATTTACTAAATATAATATATTAATAATAATTTTGAGCATATAAAGATTCAAAATTCAAATTAGTATTTTTGGTTGATGGCATTTTTGTTATAAAATATAAGGAGGTGTATCGATAGGTTTTAGAGGTATTAATAGCGCCACCCATCTTGTTGTGAATTTTTGATATTTATTACAAAAAATAATGAGTACAAAGTGATACGGTGATGTGTATTACCGTCTAACAACAGTGTAACACATTCATGGACAGCTAGTTCGAAGATAATGTTGATGTGTTGTATTATTACTAGATGATGATGTCCTGTCAACGGTACCACTATTACACTTAATATTTATTTGCTCATTACATAGTTATTAAGAACATCTTTAACGCTATCATCCAATCTTTTCTATGTATGCTAAAATAGGAAGACCTTTTTTCATGTGCAAAAAATTAAAAGATAGAGAATCATCTTTCTAAACTTTTTTCTAAACGTTCTAATGCAAGACTACTATTACAATATTCTTTTTAGATGTGGTAATTTTTTATTAAAAATAATAATAATTACTCTAGGTGACCCTCTAAGTAGAAGATCACGTACGGAATGCCAAATCATTTCCACCTCAGCATAAGAGATTTGCATTGGAGAAGTTTTTTTGAAAAAATCTATCTTTTTACGAATCTAGCATTTTTACTAGATAGACGATTGCATTAAAGAAACTCTAATCATTTTTGGAATTGACACTAACCATGATTCTAGTTTCCAAATTTAATTGTAGTAATTTTTCATACTAATTTTTTAAAATCTGCACCACAAAAATGACTTGGCCCGTTTGGTACAAATACAAAATGCGGTGTTTTAAAACAGCCGTTTTAAAAAACGCAGGTTTTAAAAACGGAGGTCTTTCCTTATAAATACGTTTGTGATATCACTTCAATACGTGCGAGCCTGTTTATTCGCGCGTTTTGGCCAAAACGCAGGTTAAAACGCACTTATTCCTTAACTTAGCGTTTCAATGTCTTGCGGAGAAAACGCCGCGTTTTCAAACGCAGTTTTAAAACGCCGGAATTCTAGCTTTTTCCCAAAACGCAGATTTTAAACGCAAAGGGAATAAAAGCGGCGTTTTGACATAATATCCCAAACACATTTATAAAGAAAAAGCCGTTTTTAAATAATCTGCGTTTTAAAACGCGCGTTTTTAAACACCGCTTTCAAAACGCTACATCAAACGGCTCATAGCTTTTTTTCCTAGGAGCGTTTTAAAACCCGTTTTGGGAAAAAGTTGAGAATTTCAAATTTGAAAACGCCGCTTTCGCCGCAGATTGAAACACATTTTTGTAAATAGTCGCATTTTACCCCCGCATTTGACCAAAACGCTCAACCAACGCCTAGATTGAAATTCAAAGCCTCTTTGACGACAATGGGGGTTAGCCTCGTGAAAGGGGCTATGGTCGCTTGGTAAAGAGGTATGAGATTCAAATCCTTGTTATATATAGTACAGTCGGACGATGTGCTTTAGATGAGCTCTAGAATTCCAATGAGATTTTCTTAAAATTAGTTATAGAGCCCGTGCAATGACGAGTGTAATTTAATTTTTGTGTTTAATTAATAAATTTTAGAAATATTTTTAAAAAAATTATCATTATTGAATATAGAAGTTTGTTGACGTAATATCTAAAGTTAAGTCAATATATGCAAATTGGTAGTCGTTTATTATAATATTTTCGTTTCAAAATAAGTATTTTTTATTGGTAGTCAATATATGTATTTTTGTTTCTATACATTTTTAATTTTTAAGTATACTTTAATGATATCATATTATTGGGTTTCTTTATCACTTTTTTCATCTTGCACTTAGTAAAGATATTTTAGACAAATATTTGAAAAAATTACAAAATTAAAAATAAAATATTTACTTTGGGACATATTGAAGAAATATAACATTTTTTTAACAAATGAGAATTGTTTAAGGATTGAATATAATTATATTTTTTGAAATAATTTTTGGAGATCATTCAATGATTAGAAAATATTTAATTGGATACTATATTTACATATTTTTATATACTATCATTTAAAATTTTGTTGATATGGATCATATATTATATACATTATATTATGACGTCTTAAATAAAAATATGAGACCCAATTTGATATGGAGAGAGTATCATTTATAAAAATAAAATCTAGTTGGTTTATATAATAAATTAATTTATAGAATAATATAATATGTTTTTAAAATCTCTACATATAATATAATTGGTTGAGTTGGTTTAAAAGGGTATAATCATATTTAAAAGGGTGTGAGTTCAAATCTTATTGACAACTCACTGTTGAAAATCAAAACAACTAAAAGTTGGACGGTGACATACTTAGAGACATCATCACCAACTTTATATATATATATATATATATATATATATGTATTTGAAGCATCTTTCTGATTTTCTCGTAATTTAGAAATTTCTAATCATAAAACTAGAGGTAAAAAAATCAATATCAACCAATCAAAATATCGAGAATTTGTAGATAATTTTCCTTATTTGATTTGTTTAGATTTTTTTTAAAGTTACCTACTAATCTATTCAATTTTCACCATAATTTTGGTTATTTAAATGGTCCATTTTCTAGAATTGAGCCATCTATTCTAAGAGAACACGATTAGAATGTTGGGCAAACTAGGTCTAGGTCCGAACATGATTTGGAAAAATGTTTGCTTGCTTTTACAAGTAGAACAGGGGGCCCTGTGTGGGTACTTAGGAATCGGGGATGGAGCCTGATGAGACGAAAGAAGCACTCCATATTTGCCAATGAACAAACATCTTGGCTGCTCTGTGTGGGTACACATTGATCTTGCGATCAAGAACCTCTTCAGTGTTGGGTCTCCATACTTCTACAAGACAAAAGAGCATAGTAACTGTAAGTAAAGGGAGCAACGTGTAATTTTCTGGAAAATTTGTGAATAGAATTAGAAAACATGAAAACAAAGTTACCTCTGGAGAAGAAGCAAGCTTTTGAAGTAAGTTCTTCATCTGGGTCAGTTTAGTTTCTTCATTTTGGTCCATTTTTGGAAGATAGAGAATGAGAAAAAAATGGTAGTATGTTCAAGAAGGTAAAATAGGGAATATGTGTGTGTGTGTGTGTGGGGGGTGGGGGGGGGGGGGATTTAGTATTTGGATAGGTTAAAAATAAATATGAGTGTGTACTATGAAAGTAGAAGGTAGGTGTATTAATAGGTTTTAGGGGTGTTAATAGTGTTGCCCCAAAAAGATATCACATAATATAAAAATTGGTTAAATCTTGTTTTTCTTGATAAAGCTTCCTATTATAAATTGGTTTATTTTTAATTAATTTGTTGCTAGATTCTAATAAGAGCAATTCCAATGTGGAGTCGTGGTTTAGTGGGCCACTCACCCAAGATTTTCACTCACTATCTCATTTAGAACTAACCTCCCAAACATAACCTCCCAAATGTTTGGTTCTTCAACTTGGGCTTTAGGGCTCCACAACGCCACCTAATTTTCACTCACTAAACTCATTTATTTTTATACTTTTCATACAAATTAATTTCTTTATAGTTTTAATTAATATATTTTTAATATTTCGTATAAATTAATTAATTTTGTTATAGTCTTGATTAATATTTTATATATTAAATTTCTTGGATGTATAAATAAATTAATTCATTTATTTTAATTAGTACATTACATATTTCATATATTTCGCACAAACAAAGAAATTGAATCATTTCTATTTTTGATTTTTAATTTTCATTAATATATTGCATATAATTTTCATTGTTAATTTTTAAATTCTTCATACAAACAACAAATTAAATACTTGGGTACAAACAAACACTTCTTAAAATACAAAATAAGATAATTTAGATAATTCGTAATACAAAACTATCATCGAAAACTTAAGTTTCGACGTTGAGAGCCCGTATATGCTCAACCAAGTCTACCAAGTTCATGATGTCGAATCTGTATTTATAGATATAAAATAATTTTAAAAAGTAAAAATAAAACAAAATACTTTTTCAAAAAAGTAAAAAGGCAAAAATTTTTTTAGAAAAGTAAAAAGCAAAATAATTTTTCAGAAAAAGTAAAAAAACAAAATACTTTTAAAAATTAAAAAACAAAATACTTTTGAGAAAAGAAAAATACAAAATACTTTTTCAAAATTATAAAAACAAAGAACCTTTTCAAAAATAGTATTAAAAACTAAAAACTTTAGAATTCAAAAATAACTTTATCAAAAGTTTTAAAAGAAATTAAACTTATTTAGGGTTAAAAAAAGTACCTAATATTCCGATTTAAAAAAAAACACTTTTTGCAAAAAAAGGTAACTCAAAATGTATTTTAAATATTAGAAGAAAAAACAGCTTTTCAAAATGAAAGTCAAAAATCAAATACTCAAAATAATAAAAGAAAAAGAAAAAGAAAATGGAGAGAGAGAGAGAGAGAGAGAGAGAGAGAGAGAGAGAGAGAGGGAGAAGGGACAGCGATTGGGCAGGCAAGGAGCTGCGAAGGACGCTCCAATTTTGCGATTGCAATGCACGCGCCCGCTAGGTAGCAACGGTGCATCATACCCTCTCTCTCCATTTCACTGGCCAAGGAAGAAAGAAAATGAAATAAGAACGTGTTCTTATTTTAGAACCAAGAGGGACTTAGAAATTTAAGAACACAATTAAGAATTTTCTCGATGTTGAAAAACTAGCCCAATGAGTTTTTAATGGGCTAAGAACTCACATTGTGGATGCCATAATATTATAAATTTTCTCTAACAATAAAAATATTTATTTTTTATTTTTATTATCTCATTTAATCTAAAGAGTGAAAATTAGATTAGGCCCAAAAATTCTAAAAAATAAAATAAAATTTATTGGGACTTCGAGAAGCATCTAGGCCATCTTGTCCTGTCATATTATATATAATAATTTATAATTTCTAGCATATAAATATTCAAAGTTCAAATTATTTGTTGTTTTAAAATTTAAAATTTTAAATAATGATAAGTATGGTAAAAATTGGATGGATAATTAAGTAAATTTCGAAAATTTAATAAGAAAAATATCTACA